>JAFEMH010005011.1:0-181831 GCA_022495995.1 Adenophora triphylla var. japonica | reverse complement strand
GTTATTTTAAAAAAGCGGACAAAGCGGGGATAATGGCACGAAATTCCCGTGGCAGTATGATGAGTCCACGGGGACACGTGGCATGCAATGCCCACGGCTCCTCGTCAACATACAAATCAAAAAATGGCTGTGAAAAGACTAAAATACCCCTGGTATGCGGTCAAGTCGGCCGGACTCTTTTAGAACAATCCGAGAATTGCCCGGCCAAGTCCCTCCAATTTTCAAAGTTTAGCAAAACCCCTGGTTTTCAACCTCGAGTCATGGAGACTCTTTATGAAAATTACACCTATAAATACGGACCTCTGTCCAAACCATTTCTTAACAACGAAAAAATTTACTCCCTTTCCCTCTCAAGCCACGGCCCAAGCTGATTCCAACCTTCCCCGAGCCCCGTTTTGCCTCGATTTGCAGTGAAAAGAATTATCCGTTTTTCCAACCAAGACACGAACCAAAACACCTCGAAACACCATTCCCAGGAAACACCTTTTCGTATTGCCCATATACGCCCACCGAGGCCAAAGGAGCCGAAGGCCCTAGCCATAGGTAGCATTCTCTCTCCCTAAAACTCTCGTTATATCTCGGTTTACGTGCCGGTCGCTACAGTTTTCGGACGACATTGTTGAAATGTAGACGTCATCGTCTAATGGGGTCCGATCGTTTTATCCTTGATCCTCTTCTCTTCCCGTAAGAGAAGTAATCTCGGAGTTAAAGCGGCGTTCCGGCCTGTTCAAGTTACTTTTATGTCATTTACCAATTTCGGATCGTTTGATCTGTCGATCGTCATTTACTTTAATGTCATTTACAATTCGGGATTGTTTGATGGCCGAACGTCTTTACTTTTACGCAACTTTAGAATTCCGGCTGTTTGGCTCGTCGATCGTACTTTACAATTCCGGATTGTTTGATTCCATCGATACCACACTTTAAATCTTGTCATTTACAAGTCAGAAGTTTGTTTGGATCGTGATAGTATTTACTTTTCAAAGTGCGAAATAGCCCAAAAAACGATTCGTTGATCGCATATCATTTAATGCCTTTTCTCGTTAAATCGCTAACAATGTAATGCCGAGGTTCAAAACAGGAGTTCGACCTTCTAAACGATTCGTTGATCGCATATCATTTAATGCCTTTTCTCGTTAAATCGCTAACAATGTAATACCCAGTTCAAAACCGGAGTTCGACCTTCGAACTCTCTTTCAAAATGCGCGAAATGACGTTTGGCATCGGAACGCTCATCTTCAAACTTAAAAGTCGACTTTTGACATTCAAAATCATTTAATGTTTTTTCCCGTAAAATATCTAACAATGACACGCTCGGTTCAAAACTGGAGTTCGACCTTCGAACTCTCTTTCAAAATGCGCGAAATGACGTTTGGCATCCAAACGCTCATCTTCAAACTCAAATCCGACGTTTGATATTCAAACGCTCTTTTCTTAAAAGTCAACATTTGACACTTAAGTTAAATAGTTAAAATCAGCATTCGCGCCACTTTTCCTAAAACTTCCAAAACCGACGTTTGTCATTCAAACGCTCGCCTTTTCAAACAAGATCACATAATCAACGTTTGACATTCAAACCAAGATTAAGCTTGTCATTCAAACCCCCATTTCAAAATGCAAACACACACACACACACGCACATGTTTTCGAGAAAGGTAGAAAGACTCGTCATACGAGGCGTTTCGGGTGATCTCAAAATACTCTTCCCGAAACGTAATGTGACCTCCGAACCTAACAATCTCTGGTACTAAAAAAGATTTTTACTCGTTTTTGCTACCAATAAAAATGACACCCCATTTTCAAAGCTTTTTCCTAAGTTTTTGCTACCAATAAAAACGACACCATTTTCAACCAAAAGCCGTTTTTCAACGTTTGGGCTCAAAATACAAAAACTGCGTGGTGACTCCTCTCCTTCACAAAAGCGAGGTCTTAGACACCAACCCTCCGCGAAAGACAACCGCTTTCGCTCACGCGAAATCCGGGTAATTTCAATGCTCGACGTTCTAACGATTCGGTTAGAAACGGAGAATAAACACTAAATGTTCTAACGATTCGGTTAGAAACGGGGAAGAAACACTCAACGTTCTAACGATTTGGTTAGAAACGGGAAAGAAACACTCAACGTTCTAACGATTCGGTTAGAAACGGGAAAGAAACACTCAACGTTCTAACGATTCCGTTAGAAACGGGGAAGAAACACTCAACGTTTTAACGATTCGGTTAGAAACAGGGAAGAAACACTCAACATTATGCTTATTTGTTGAAATTGGTTCTTGTTTAATGCAATTGAGGGTATGGGTAGACAACGTAGAAAATTTGGTAGAAAAATTTCATGCCTAGCTATGTTTTCCAAAATTAAAGTGTGTTAATTCGGGATGGAGTAATTTTGCAATGATTTTCGAACTGAGACGAAAAGATTTTTGAACTAATTCCGAACTGAAACGGTAATTTTGAAATTTGAACCGTAAATACTCCGACTTGGGACGGATCTTTAGGAAAATGGACCGTTAATAAAACGGGAATTTTGAAGTTTGAACCGTTAATATTCCGAAATGGGACGGAGATACTTCTAGGAAAATGGACCGTTAATGAAATGGGATTTTTTGAAATTTGAACCGTTAATATTCCAAAATCGGACGGATATATTTCTAGGAAAATGGGCCGGGAATTTTGAAATTTTAGTCGTTAATACTCCGAAATGGGACGTGGAGATAATATGTTCTAGGAAAATGGACCGTTAATGAAGCGGGAATTTTGAAATTTGAGTCGTTAATACTCTGACTTGGGACGGAGATATTTTTTAGGAAAATGGTTGGATTATATCTTTGTGATGATATATTTGGGTGATTTTGACATGACATGTACATTTTGTGTACGACATTTGGGTATTAACATACATTTCTTTGTGTTTACTGCGGGCGAGGGCCGATTGACTTGTCCACTACCAAGAGTAGGGAAATGTTGAGGTTGTAAGTGCGTGTGGGAAATGTTCCGGACGTGGCTCGAGGTGGAGAGAGAAGTCCGCGGCTGATGATTGATTTCGGTGCGGGGGCTTTATTAGCGCAGGTGGGCTACGTGGTGGCATCGGCCTTGAGGAGGGTCAAGGTCATTCACGTGGCTTTGAGAGCGAGTGCGGTGGGATACGACCCACTGTGAGTACCCTGCCCCAAACTCGTGTTTTTTGGGTCTGTTTTTCCATGATTGGCATTAGTTTTGGGCTTGTATTTAGTCCAATTATTTATTTATTTATTTGATCCATTGGGCACTGCCTCCCTGCAGCCCGGTTTGTCCCTAAAATTGAGCCTGAATGGGTAGGCGTAGGGCGACCCAAAGGCGGTTAGCGCCTATGTAATCACAAATGAAAGGTCCCATCGGCATGCCTATAAATAAAGGGCTTTGCTGATCATTTTGGGGGGACTTTGGCAAGTAAGGTCACTCTGCTGAAATAGAGACTCACATTCTCTCTCATTAACACACACTCACCACCCTCCTCACACACACACACATCCAAGCCAAAGTCCAAAGTTAGTCATTCCTTGTTGGTGTTTTGAAGGGGTAAACACCATACTATTGGTGCTTTTACCTTGTGGACAATAATAGGTAGTCACTAAGCTCCTTCTCTCTATGATTACATCTTGAATAGTTGTTCATTTTGCCTTGCATGCTTTTATTGTTCAATAATATGTGAATATTTGGGATTTTTGCATGATAAAGGTGGTGGAGATGTGAATCATCAATATTCACATCTCCTCACTTCAGATCTGGACATTTAGTGTCATTAGTTGCATTAAAGTTTGCATCTTGTTTACTTGTGTTAGAGTTAGGAGGTGATGGCTACATGATAATGGCCAAAAACATGTGATTATTCACATTTGGTCATTAAAGCCATGTGATCCTCCCATAATACTCATGTAGTGTGGTTATTCTACTGCTTTCAGTTGATATTATAGCTTAGTTTTGTGTTTTGAGAAAGGTGGGATCAATCTGCTGAAAGGCTCTGAAATAGGACACCTATGTCGGACGATATGGGACACCTAAAGGAGTCATGTGTCATACGACATAGAGATCCCAGAAAGCTGTTTGGCTTCAGTGACTTTAGCTGGTTCAGATTGATTCCCCTTGTAGTTTTTAAGCTGTGTTTAAGTAGTTTTAGTTCATTTATCACTGTTTGGGAAGTCTGAGATCCGCTTGGGTGTGACCTATTGATGGAGGTGGTCTCTATCGTATGACATTGACAGCCCTGGGTGTCCTGTGTCATACGACATCCGTATCACCAAAAGTCAATTTTGACTTTGCTCACTCCAATCAACCCCAAATTGGTCCCAGACCCTAAACAGTGTCTCTCCTTAGTTAAAATAGCCTTGTCTTAGTGTCAGAGTAGTTGTGGTAGCCTAACCACTCCCTTTGTAAGAGGCAATCTGACCAGGATGTCTTATGTCGTCCGACATCCCTCTTACGAGGAAGTCACAGTGTCGGACGACATCCAAGGTCCACAGACAGATGTCCGGCTCCTGCCTTGTAATGCAAGTCATTGTTTGTAAGGGTGTGGCCCCCTTTCATGGTTCACAAGTTGTATCCAGTTCAATATCATTAATGAAATCTAAATTTGCATGCCTTGTTTGTTGACACAAATTGCACACACTTTGAATAATTATAATTGTCCTTGTTTGATTGAAAGTCTCGAAAGAGGCGATGTGGGTGAGCTCCATATTCTCTTCCCACATCGTAACTTGACCCCCGGACCCATTTTCTCATTTCAAAAGGTTTTTCAATGTTTTCCTTAAAAACACCGTGGCGACTCCCAAAAACAAAAATCATTTTCTTCTCTTTTTTTCGGCGAGTGTTCATTCAGTGGCGACTCCACTGGGGAAGGCATTGAAAAGTTTTTAATTTAATGAAAAGTGTGATACTTGGTATATAGGTGGAAACCATTAAACTTCCCGTATCGTTTCCTAACCCGAGGCTTCGGATAAATTGTGGTCTAACAATGCCACGTACCGGTATCATTCTTCTTTTTTGAAAAAGAAAAAGATTTTCTTAAGAGGATCTAACTTTCTATAAATCAACTTGGACAATCTTCTCATTCTCTTTGTGTATGATTTGTGTCATTGTGTGCTCCTATGTGCCTTGCCATGCTTCTGTGCCTATATGCTTTTTATGCTGGGTATGATGGTATTTTGGTGTTGGAGTTTCTCCCCCCTTTGTTGTTTGCTTGGCTATGTTGGTGAGAACTCCTATGTCGGACGACATCCCCTTCCTGGGATGTCCTGTGTCGGATGACACAAGAAGGCAGTGCAGGGACAATTTCAGTTGATTAGTTGGACAGGGCAGAGTGTTTCTAGTGATTCTGATAGGCAGCTGCTGGTGATTTCTTGGCATTTGGGGAAGTCCCCTTTTGTCGTGCTTTGGACTCATTCTCTTGTTTTTCCTTTTTGCATACTTATAAATATTGCATTTTTTGAAAAACTCTTTTTTACAAGAAAACAAAAAAGCAAAAATATTTTCCTAGAAGATACCTTCACACTACTCGCACACTACCTGCACATAGAGTTAGAACCCTTGGAGTGTACGGAGGGCATCGCGGACGGTGACGTGTTTCGCCTACGCTTGAGCGCCTAAAGTCCTCCCAGCCTGTAGAGTGTTAGGAGCCACACTTGTCCGTGACACACTTTTTACCGTGACCAGTTGGTTTTTGGCAAAATACCTTTCAAAACATTTTCAAACTCAATTTTCAAATTTTTTTCTCACAAAGTCCGAGTCATGCTTCGTTTCCAAGGTCTTGGCATACTCTCCCTCTTCATGTCGAAATTCCGACATAACTTAACGTAAGTACATGTCAAAATATTGACATGTCTCGACGTAGGTACATGTCGATTTCTCGACTTGACTTCGCAAGAGGTCATGACGCGTTTTCGACATGTGTTAACACAAGATCATGTCGAATTCTTGACACGTACTAACGAAGGGTCATGCCGAAATTTCGTCATGAAGCGACATGAGGCCATGCCGGATTTTCGACTCGAAGTGAGGAGAGGTCATGCCGAATTTTTTCCAGGATTTTACCTGAAAATTACGGTCTCGTACGTGCAAACGTATTTTTGACCCTCTCTCCTCCCGAGTCAAGACGTTGTTGATTTGGACTTGGTTTTGAAAATCTTGAGTTTGACTTGTTTTGATTTGTATGCCCTTAGGTCCGTTTCGCTTTTTGATTGGTGGGTTCCATGTGCCCTATAGGACCTCTGCCGGGATTGTCCGTCCCAGAGGTGCAATACAGGTGGAATACAGGGGGTCTATAGATGTAGTGATGGAACCCACTAGTCCAGGAATAGTGTAGAATGCGAAAAAGAAGGTGTCCCCCTTTTCCAACCATTCTTAGGATTAATAAAAATTGTTTTTATTAAAAATTTTAACAAGGCATATGCATGAGTCCGTCCCGAGTCCATCCTCTCCCCTACCTAAAGCAGTTCTCTCCCCCTTTCAGCGAGCAAGTATTGGGTCAGAGTTCCGGGTGGTCGGTTAATCAGTTTCTCTCCGGTCAAAGATTCGTTTCTAGCAGTCTTAGAGATGGCAGATTCACAAGTTTCAGCGGGTTTGGGTCCGAATGCAGGTTTTGATCCAGTTCAAGGTCAAAATGTCAGTCAAGGTGTAGGACCGGATCAAGGTCAGAATGTGGGGCCGAACGTGGGTTTGAATGCCTCTCCTAGCATTGGTCACGGCATGGGTCCTCATATGACACCCCTGGGAAGTCCGTTTGTTAACCCTCACCCAGGTTTCAACTTCTCTCAAGAGGCTTCTCTCCGTGCTGCTCTCAAAGCCTCTCATGCCCGTGAGGAGGCCGGTTGAGATCGCTATGTCGAAGTGATGCGTATGTAAGGCGTTGCCGTAATCCGTCGCCCCAATGGATCGTATGAAGAAATTAGGGAGGAGCCCGATGTTACTATCAACGGCACTGGTTTTGTTCCCCCGTCCTCACCTAGGCAAGGCTTTCACAATGTGCCCCTGCCAATCTCCTATGGTGTGCCTAGCTCTTTTCCGATGCCGACTTATGGGAATGTGTCGAGATCTCCCCCTATCCCAGTGTCTTCTTATGGCGGGCAATACGGACTGAGAGGCGAATCAAGCTCTTTCCCGAAGGTTAGTGCTCAGGACCAGTATGGGTTCGCTCAGAATCAGTATGGGTTCCAAGGTCAGGGTCAGTATAGTAGCGCGGGTCAGCCGCTCAACCCAACTTTTGGTGGTCAGTTTATTGCTCCTCATGATCAGTCCAATCAGCAGCAGAGCGGTCAGTACCGTCTGTCGGGAAGTCAAATCTGTCAAGACAGTATTCCGCAGTATCCTAGTTCCCAGTTCCATAGCTTTCCTCCACCTGTAGTGCAATGGCAGTTCAATGGGTATGATGCTTTTGGGGTCAAGATCCAAGGCCCAAGTGAGTTTTATGCGGGTGCTCCAGTGTCATTGCCACCGGTCGCTTTGCCCTTTAACCCGTCAGCTTCCCAGTTTACAGTTCCCCCTTTTATGGCGCTTGTTCAGGATAGTGGTCCTGTTCTGTCATTATCACCGCCCGCTCTGCCCTTTAATCCGTCATCTTCTCAGTATGCAGTTCCTCTTTATGTGGTGTCCGTTCAGGTGAGGGGTCCTGTTCCGTCCTCCATGGTAGCTCCAACCGTAGGACAACCCCCATCTTCCGAAGTTTCAAGTTTGAAAGAAGAATTGAAGTATGTGAAAGAACAGTTGCACAAAATGACTTTTGGGTCAGGCGTGGTCAATTCTGTAGAGCTCAAGGACTCTAATGCCCTCCCGCAGAACTTCAACATGCCCCCTATAGCTAAGTTTGAAGGCTCCACATGCCCTAAAACTCATGTGAATATCTATATCATGTCTATGGGTGCTAAAGGGGCCACCGAGGAAATGCTAGCCCTCAATTTTCATTTGTCTCTTGAGGACGGTTTCTAGGTCTCAAGCCAGAGGCATGGGCTATGTGTTCCCAGATCAGTAATGCTTTTTTGGAGAAGTACAAGGGAAGTGCCGAGTGGTACACCACTCGTAGTGACTTGATCGGCACCATCGAGAGCCACGATGAGTCCGTAACAGATTTCTATAAGAGGTGGAACAAGAAGCTGAGTGAGTTGATTCATCCAATTCCCCTATCCGATGAGAAGTCCATCTTCCTTTCATGTGTCAAACCAGCTGTTAGGGAAGCCATTGGGCGTGGGTACTACCCAAATCTGCGAGAAATGGTGAGTGCGGGGGCCGAAAGCGAGAATTTCACCTATTCCATTATTCCAAGCTCTACCCCCGTTGCTTCGAAGGGTATGGGAACTGCTGTCTCTACCACCGTCAGCTATATTCAAGGGGAAAAGGGCCAGTTATCTGGCTGTGCTGGAGGAAGGCCTCAGCGACAGAAATTCGATGATTTGGGGATGCCGATCGAAGTGGTATTTAATGGTTTGGTAAAGACTGGGCTGATCAAGCCTCTGGATAATTACAACCCGGTTAAGGCAAATCCCAATCTGGATGCTAGCAAGTACTACCAGTACCATCAGCATCCTGGACATGTTACCAATGACTGCGCCCCTTTGAAGCTGCTCATCCAAAGGCTTATCGATAAAGGGAAGATTGAGAAGGCTCCTCGCCCCAATGTAGTTACCAATCTTCTTCCGTGATCTTCACCAGAATCCAGGGCCCTCCCATCCAATATTAATACAATCAAGTCTTTGTAGGTTCTAGATTGCCTGTTTGTTTCTTTAATGAATGTCCTTTATTGGACAAGAGTCTTTTAAGTCCACGTTAGACCAGTTTTTCTTGCAATGATAAAAGTCTCTGTTTCTTTTCTTGCTAGACTCGAGACATCATTTGCACACCCACATTACACCTGATTGAAATGGTTTTATTCCACATGATCACTTGTGCTGTTCAATCACTAATTCTTTGAAATGATTAATATTTAAATTGATCAAAGTAAGAAAATCAACTGATATCTTTCTCAAATTTGGGCTTACCAACTCCCCATCTTGCATCTCATATGCTCACATCTCTTTCATCATCCTAATCATTTCGTTGCTCATTGAATTTGCATAAATCTTTTCTCATTTAAAGCTTAAGCAAGCAATGAAGACTTAATTTCGTTTAGGTCATCCGGTAGGGATCGCGGCTGAAACCTTTCACCCTATGGAAGCCATTACCTTACCCTCACCAAACAATACCCTTTCATTTCAAGATCGACGTGCTTTGAAACCCCGTTTAGCCATCATTTTTGCTCCATGCTAAGAAAAGTCCAAGCAACGCCAAAGAGGTTAGCTTCGAGAGTCGGCGATGCATAAAATATTCAAGTCATGAAGGAAGGACAAATATAATCCTCAGATCCTCGGGAAGCCTTCCAAATTCTCAAAAGAAGGATTTTAAATCCTCACAATTTCAGATATAATCCTCAGCTCCTCAGGAAGCCTTCTAAATTATCAAAAGAAGGATTTTAAATCCTCACAATTCAGCAAAAATCCTCAACTTCTCGAAAAGCTCTCCAATGTTCAAAAAGAGCTCAAATCTCCGAAAGTTCATAAAAGTTCTCGATAGCTTGGACTTTCTCTCACCATTACCTTAACCAATCCCAAGCCACCCTCTCAATTTTAGAGGATATTCCCATTTCCTTAACCAATCCCAAGCCATCCTCTTGATTTTAGAGGATATGCCCACTACCATTACCCTTGCCTTTGGCCAAAGTCAAAATTTGACCTCTCATCCTTAGAGGCAATCAATCTTCCCCACCGTAGATTTCCCAAACACATCCCTGCAAGCCAACCTCTCATCTTTAGAGGTTCAGTCAGTAAAAGGCCCAGCCGACCTCTCATCTTAAGAGGTCACAATTTTCCAAATTACCCGATGGCCGATCGAAGCCTTGAAGCCCAGCTACAGTCCCTATCGGATAGTAATTTCATTCAAATATCCTCGAGATTTAAATCAAATTAATGCTTCATTGCATGCTTAAATTGGAATCTAATCCGTCTTGGTTCAAAATCATCGATTTAAGATTGTGCAAATTCAGCTCATTCATTTGGCACTCCATGTGAGCATATCTCATTTCTCTTCCGCAAACACTTGCCATGGATGTCCCACTGGGGCTTCACATCCGTGTCTTTCGTCGACACTCCAGGAGGACATGTTTTTCAATCCTCCAAATCCTCAAAGATTCTCTTTCAATCGGGATAAGCCCGAACTACGGCGACCTGAGCTCCTCCCAAGGAGGGGAACGTAGGCAACCACAACTGGTCCGGTCGAAATCACAAACAAATCTCGAAAAATACGGTCTCATCAAGGACCGTTCCTATACATTTTCCATCCTCCCGAGCTTGATTCTCGATATCAGTTGGTTTTCTCCTTGTGATTAATCAAAATATTATTTCATATCAGATTTAGTGTTTGAATAACCCTAACATCGATAAAGGGTTTTTAGCAGCCTTGTGATCATCACGAATAAGACAAGTTTTCAAGTGTCTCGATATGTCTTCTCTTTCTACATTCTAGGAAGATAGAACCAAACACTGTCCTTCTGTCAGCAGGGGCTTCCATACACTTTTCCACACCTTATTGTGCTTATACTCTCTCAAAAGAGCCAAACCCTAAAGCGAGTGTGTCATACACTAATTCGGGATCCAATCCCATTCTTCGAAAGATGTGCCCCTGCACGTATATATTTCCGAGTCTATGACTGATTGGCTAAGGTCTGAAAAGAGGGGTGCCTCCTTGGTCGCGTGATGATTCTGCCTGTAACGGGACTGCATTGGATCTCTCATCATAACATTCCATTTTGGGCCAAATGTTGGATCTTGGGGCTGATTTTGAGGTTGAAAATTGATTTTGGGGCTGCTGTCACTGCTCGAAGTTGCCTTTTGCGAATCTGTCCTTTTATGAATGCTGGGGCTGGTTCTCCAAGAAAGTCTGTTAATGTGACTGTCCATCAGACATCAGCACTGGCTGCATGTGCAGCATTCCATTGGCGATCCGATACTTGCTCAAAACCTGTCCAAAGCAGCCCAAAACTGTGTATATCCATTCCCCTTACTCACCAAGCGCATGGGAGAGGATTTGGCACACTTTGCACCCAATACATCCACAAATAACACCCAACTCATTACCGACCCCCAACAAATGCCATTCTTTCTTGCCATTTCTTGGGACGGACTAATGCATATAAATAATTGTTTTACAATTCAAAAACAATAAAAATAGTGCATGCATTGTTTTTCTTTCCCTCTATCCCTAATAGTCCTAAAGCATAACAAAAGGGGACTGCCATGATCACTCCGACCCGGAGTCGTCACTAGAATCCTCACCGCTCTCCCCGAAATCACTCTTTTCCTGGTCATCGCCTCCCTGCGCCTCAAATCACAATATGTACAAGGAATTCAAATCCTGCAGCCCTAGCTGCCTAAGTCTCCAAGCAAAGTCAAAGTCATCAACAATGTCAGCCTCGTTAGCAAATCATCATCAAGAGTCCGTCTTGCAACGATAAATCCTCGGCAAGGTCCGTCTCGCAATGACGAATCCTCAGCAGTATCCGACAAATCATCAGCAAAGCCCATCTTGCAACGGCATATTAACAACAAAGTTCATGCTTCTACTCGGCAAATGTTTCCAAAGTCAGCCAATCACTTCAAGTGATCCACTTGCGCACAATCCCTACGGGTAAGCACAACACAGGTATGAAAGTATATCTCATTTCAACTGCAAATCATCATATTTTATTTTCCTTAGGGTTTGTTTCTCTCACTTCTCAGTTTGAGGCACCATACGTTCTCACTTCTCAGTTTGAGGCAGCATACGTTCTCACTTCTTCGGTTTGAGGCACCATACGTTCTCACTTCTCGGTTTGAGGCACCATACGTTCTCACTTCTCGGTTTGAGGCACTATACATTCTCACTTCTTCGATTTGAGGCACCATACGTTCTCACTTCTCGGCTCGAGGCACCATACGTTCTCACTACTCGGTTTGAGATACCATACGTTCTCACTTCTCGGTTTGAGGCACCATACGTTCTCATTTCTCGGCTCGAGGCACCATTCTCACTTCTTGGTTTGAGGCACCATACGTTCTCACTCCTCGGTTTGAGGCACCATACGTTCTCACTCCTCGGTTTGAGACACCATACGTTCTCACTCCTCGGTTGGAGACACCATACGTTCTCACTTCTCGGTTTGAGACACCATACGTTCTCACTTCTCGGTTTGTTTGAGACACCATACGTTCTCACTTCTCGGTTTGAAACACCATACATTCTCACTTCTTCAGTTTGAGGCACCATACGTTCTCACTTCTCAGTTTGAGGCACCATATGTTCTCACTTCTACGGTTTGAGGCACCATACGTTCTCACTTCTCAGCTCGAGGCACCATACATACTCACCCCTCAGCTCGAGGCACCATACGTTCTCACTTCTCAGTTTGAGGCACCATACGTTCTAACTCCTCGGTTTAAGACATCATACGTTCTCACTTCTCGGTTTGAGACACCATATGTTCTCACTTCTCGGTTTGAGGCACCATACGTTCTCACTTCTCGGTTTGAGGCACCATACGTTCTCACTTCTCGGTTTGAGACACCATACGTTCTCACTTCTCAGTTTGAGACACCATACATTCTCACTTCTCGGTTTGAAACACCATACATTCTCACTTCTTCGGTTTGAGGCCCCATACGTTCTCACTTCTTCGGTTTGAGGCCCCATACGTTCTCACTTCTCAGTTTGAGGCACCATACATTCTCACTTCTTTGGTTTGAGGCACCATACGTTCTCACTTCTCAGTTTGAGGCACCATACGTTCTCACTTCTCAGTTTGAGGCACCATACGTTCTCACTTCTACGGTTTGAGGCACCATACGTTCTCACTTCTCAGCTCGAGGCACCATACATTCTCACTCTTCAGCTCGAGGCACCATACGTTCTCACTTCTCGGTTTAAGGAACCATACGTTCTAACTCCTCGGTTTGAGACATCATACGTTCTCACTTCTCGGTTTGAGACACCATATGTTCTCACTTCTCGGTTTGAGGCACCATACGTTCTCACTTCTCGGTTTGAGGCACCATACGTTCTCACATCTCGGTTTGAGACACCATACGTTCTCACTTCTCAGTTTGAGACACCATACATTCTCACTTCTCAGTTTGAAACACCATACATTCTCACTTCTTCGGTTTGAGGCCCCATACGTTCTCACTTCTTCGGTTTGAGGCCCCATACGTTCTCACTTCTCGGTTTGAGGCACCATACATTCTCACTTCTTCGGTTTGAGGCACCATACGTTCTCACTTCTTTGGTTTGAGGCACCATACGTATTCACTTCTCGGTTTGAGGCACCATACGTTCTCACTTCTCGGTTTGAGGCACCATACGTTCTCACTTCTCGGTTTGAGACACCATACGTTCTCACTTCCCGGTTTAAGGCACCATACGTTCTCACTTCTCGGTTTGAGACACCATACGTTCTCACTTCTCGGTTTGAGACACCATACGTTCTCACTTCTCGGTTTGAGACACCATACGTTCTCACTTCTTCGGTTTGAGGCACCATACGTTCTCACTTCTTCGGTTTGATGCACCATACGTTCTCACTTCTCGGTTTGAGGCACCATACGTTCTCACTTCTCGGTTTGAGGCACCATATGTTCTCACTTCTCAGTTTGAGACACCATACGTTCTCACTTCTCGATTTGAGACACCATACATTCTCACTTCTCGGTTTGAGGCACCATACGTTTTCACTTCTCAGTTTGAGGCACCGTACGTTCTTACTTCTCGGTTTGAGACACCATACGTTCTCACTTCTCAATTTGAGACACCATACATTCTCACTTCTCGGTTTGAGACACCATACGTTCTCACTTCTCAGTTTGAAACACCATACGTTCTCACATCTTCGGTTTGAGGCCCCATACGTTCTCACTTCTTCGGTTTGAGGCCCCATACGTTCTCACTTCTCGGTTTGAGGCACCATACGTTCTCACTTCTCGGTTTGAAACACCATACTTTCTCACTTCTTCGGTTTGAAGCCCCATACGTTCTCACTTCTTCAGTTTGAGGCACCATACGTTCTCACTTCTTCGGTTTGAGGCACCATACATTCTTACTTCTCAGTTTGAGGCACCATACGTTCTCACTTCTCAGTTTGAGACACCATACGTTCTCACTTCTTCGGTTTGAGGCGTCATACGTTCTCACTTCTTCGGTTTGAGGCACCATACGTTCTCACTTCTTAGGTTTGAGGCACCATACGTTCTCACTTCTCTGTTTGAGGCACCATACATTCTCACTTCTCGGTTTGAGACATCATACATTTTCACTTCTCGGTTCGAGATACCATACGTTCTCACTTCTTCGGTTTGAGGCACCATACGTTCTCACTTCTCGGTTTGAGGCACCATACGTTCTCACTTCTTTCGGGTACAAACGCCCTTGTTATCTCAAATCTTTCGGGTGACTACCACACAGTCAAATCCTCGGGTGACTCCCCAAAGAAACAGTCAAATCCTCGGGTGACTCCCCAAAGAAACAGTCAAAACCTCGGGTGACTCCCCAAAGAAACAGTCAAATCCTCGGGTGACTCCCCAAAGAAATAGTCAAATCCTCGGGTGACTCCCTAAAGAAACAGTCAAAACCTCGGGTGACTCCCCAAAGAAACAGTCAAATACTCGGGTGACTCCCCAAAGAAACAGTCAAATCCTCGGGTGACTCCCCAAAGAAACAGTCAAATCCTCGGGTGACTCCCCAAAGAAACAGTCAAAACCTCGGGTGACTCCCCAAAGAAACAGTCAAATCCTCGGGTGACTCCCCAAAGAAACAGTCAAATCCTCGGGTGACTCCCCAACAAAACAGTCAAATCTCGGGTGACTCCCCAACGAAACAGTCAAACCTTGGGTACAAAGCTCGTGGCCTTTCGTTAGCGCCACCTCTTTGATTAACTACGGTTCGGCTTGATTCCCTCACGGGATACGTAGGAATCCTTTTCATAAAAGGTCCAGCCGCCCGACCATCTTGGTCATCTCTTTTTCCCGCCATTCGTTATCCGGCTCGGGATTCTCATTTTGTCGACGACCCCACTTCTCGTGGAAGCGGCGTCGCCAAGGGGCTCTGTGAGTACCCCGACCCGAACTCGTGTTTTTTGGGTCTATTTTCCATGATTGGCATTAGTTTTGGGCGTGCATTTAGTCCAATTATTTATTTATTTATTTGATCCATAGGGCCTGCCTCCCTGCGGCCCAGTTTGTCCTAAAATTGACCGGTTTCGTCCGACATAGGGCAACCCAAAGGCGGTTAACTCCCTATATCGTACGACATGAAAGGTCCCATCAGCATGCCTATAAATAAAGGGCTTTGGTGATCATTTTGGGGGGACTTTGGCAAGTAAGGTCACTCTGCTGAAATAGAGACTCACATTCTCTCTCATTAATACACACTCACCTCCCTCCTCACACACACACACATCCAAGCCAAAGTCCAAAGTTGGTCATTCCTTGTTGGTGTTTTGAAGGGGTAAACACCATACTATTGGTGCTTTTACCTTGTGGACTACAATAGGTAGTCACTAAGCTCCTTCTCTCTCTGATTACATCTTGAATAGTTGTTCATTTTGCCTTGCATGCTTTTATTGTTTAATAATATGTGAATATTTGGGATTTTTGCATGATAAAGGTGGTGGAGATGTGAATCATCAATATTCACATCTCCTCACTTCAGATCTGGACATTTAGTATCATTAGTTGCATTAAAGTTTGCATCTTGTTTACTTGTGTTAGAGTTAGGAGGTGATGGCTACATGATAATGGCCAAAAACATGTGATTATTCACATTTGGTCATTAAAGCCATGTGATCCTCCCATAATACTCATGTAGTGTGGTTATTCTACTGCTTTCAGTTGATATTATAGCTTAGTTTTGTGTTTTGACCAAGGTGGGATCAATCTGCTGAAAGGCTCTGAAATAGGACACCTATGTCGGACGACATGGGACACCTAAAGGAGTCCTGTGTCATACGACATAGAGATCCCATAAAGCTATTTGGCTTCAGTGACTTCAGCTGATTCAGATTAATTCCCCTTGTAGTTTTTAAGCTGTGTTTAAGTAGTTTTAGTTCATTTATCACTATTTGGGAAGTCTGAGATCCGCTTGGGTGTGACCTATTGATGGAGGTGATCTCTGTCATATGACATGGACAGCCCTGGGTGTCCTGTGTCATACGACATCCGTATTACCAAAAGTCAATTTTGACTTTGCTCACTCCAATCAACCCCAAATTGGTCCCAGAGCCTAAACAGTGTCTCTCCTTAGTTAAAATAGCCTTGTCTTAGTGTCATAGTAGTTGTGGTGGCCTAACCACCCCCTTTGTAAGAGGCAATCTGACCAGGATGTCTTATGTCGTCCGACATCCCTCTTCTGAGGAAGTCCTGTGTCGGACGACATCAAAGGTCCCTGGACAGACTGTCTCAGCTCCTGCCTTGTAATGCAAGTCATTATTTGTAAGGGTGTGGGCCCCTTTCATGGTTCACAAGTTGTATCCAGTTCAATATCATTAATGAAATCCAAATTTACATGCCTTGTTTGTTGACACAAATTGCACACACTTTGAATGATTATAATTGTCCTTGTTTGATTGAAAGTCTCGAAAGAGGCGATGTGGGTGAGCTCCATATTCTCTTCCCACATCGTAACTTGACCCCTGGACCCATTTTCTCATTTCAAAAGGTTTTTCAATGTTTTCCTTAAAAATGGCGTGGCGACTCCCAAAAACAAAAATCATTTTCTTCTCTTTTTTTCTGTGAGCGTTCATTTACCCACACGTTTCACTTCTGGTGGGGGGAGGCATCTATTACTCCCACTGACTTCGCAGCGATCACAGGTTTATCGTTCCGGGGCAATCCCATATAGTGGTTCGAGGAGGTCACCATGGAGCAGCTTACAAATTTGGTTGGATTTGATATCACGGATGCCAGGGGCAACGGCATTCTGTACTGTCCGATGGAGGGACATTTGAGAAGAGGCATAGATTCCTATTTGGCTGGCTATGAGAGGATGACAGCCTATCGGTTGGCCCAGGCATTCTTATGGTTTGCTCTGTCTGCAACCATTTTTCCTAATGCTGATGTGAAGTGTCATTTGCCATGCTCGACTCTTTGACTGAATTGGAGGTGGTCAAAGGATTCGCCTGGGGAGAAGCTGGCCTAGCCGAGCTTTTATTTTCTTTGGACAAGAATTTTCGGGGGGAGGAGAACTCGCTTTGTTGTTTCCAGTTTGTATTGGATGTGAGCTCTCTTTTTCTCTTCCTTGTCTCACTTTTATTTGTATGCATTATTTTGTAGTTGACATATCTTTCCTGTCGTCTTTCAGGTATGGTGCTTTGAGGTGTTCCATCCACATCGATGGAGTATCAGGGAGGAATATGATCTCCTGTTTCCTGCCATGCTGACCTGGCAGAAGGAGTCTAGGAAACCGGTGAGGTCGAGGGAGAGCACCAGGGTGACTTATGAGGAGGTGTCCGTGGCTCTGGAGCGGGACTTCTCGCCAAGGGTGAACTTGACTTGGTGGAGCCGGCTTAATCAGGCGGTTGTTGATACTGCTAGGGAGGTGACGAGCCAGAGGAAGCTGCTGGTGGGGCTTCATTGTGACATCCTATATCTGGGCAAGAGAGTGACCTGCCAGTATGCTTCAGGATTGGGTCCCATGGTTCCCAGGGATCCTCCCCTCCATATGCTATTTCCTTTGTCCATAGCTGGGGAAGAGTTACATCGGTATAGGCTGGGAGTGCCTTTTGGTGAGAATGTTCTCGAGGATGCTAATTATGACATATTCCTGAGGATGAGGCTGAGGAGCTCGCAGGAGCTGGCCAGAGAGGGTGAGGACCTTGCACATCCTAGAAACCCTTCGATCCCCCGCACTCACTTTGCATATGAGGACGTTGGTGGTTCTCATAGGCGGATGATGATTCCAATTCCTGAGCAGGCGAGGCCTCGATATAGAGTCGATCTCAGTGCTTCTGTGAGTATCTTGTCAATTTTATGTACTATAATTGCTTTCTGCACATGTTGCATCTGTGATGTTTTTTCTGTCATTTGATGGCTTCCCTGATTCGCAGGTTTCGGGCTGTACCCATGATCTGACTGTCAGACGCCTGGATAGGGTGAATGGTTTCGCCTGGCAGCTTTTTGACTACTTGTAGTGCTATTCGCGAAGAAGTGCAGCTGTTTATGAGCCTATGCCCTCCAGGTCGTCTGTGGCTAGGGACTCATCTGCTTCCACTGCAGGCGGGATAGATGCGGGGCAGGGCTTTGGACAGTTTTCTGGTGAGACTTATGGATTTGAGGCCCGTCATTCTTCGTATTCGAGCTTTGAGCATGGGGAATCTTCGAGAGCACAGGCGCAGGGCCGTCATTCCTTGTATTCCGGAGTAGATGACTTCGTGGATTACCTGTTCGCCATGGATCCTATTGCAGCGGCACAGAATGTCGAGTGCTTGGATGACGAGTAAGATTCGGAGTAGTCCTGTATATCTTAGATAGCTTATATGTACTGCCTGTCTTAGACATTGATAGTATTTGAGATGCCCTTGTTCTGGGGTGAAACTTTGTACATTATATTTATCATGATTGTTTTTACCTTTGGCGTTTAATGTAACCTGATAAGCAAGTAGGTTAATCAAAAAATAAATAATAATGGAAAATGCACTGAGTAACAGGTAAAATTTATTGCTATTAGGCACTGTTATTAGTATTTGCACTGTTGCACGAGCCCGGGACGGATTTGGCTTTGTATGGGGGATGGTTCACGGATGTGTAAGTACGCCAATCCAATTCGCAACCTTTTAGATGCATTTTAATGTAATAAAATTGCATTAAGGGGCGTTTTGGTAAATTCCCGACCAATCCCGAGACTTCCGGAAACATTTCATAAGTTTCCCGTGAAGGAAGTGCCTTTTGGTACCTTACTCATGCAAAGGGACCTCTTGGGAATAAAACCTGTTGGACTTTTTGGGTATTTTCCCGGAATGTTCCAGAAACTGGTTTTGGCGTCAAAAACGGTTATGGCCACCTTGTGTCACGCGACAAGTCGAGGCATGGAAAGTGGATACGTAAGGTCGTGCGACACCTTGAGGCCACTAACTGCAGCCTATAAATAAGACCCTCCCCTCTCATAAATGGATCCCAACTTCAGCCTACTGGTACTCTGCGCAAATTGCATCTTAACAAAGCCTCCCAAACATACCTCTCTCTCTCTCTCCTACCTTCAACCTACCCAATTCTCTCCCATCTAAACCCATTTCTCCAACCAACTCACTTGAATCCTCTTGCATCAACTCTCTCAGGATTTCAAGGCCAGAAACAACCTATTGAAGGGTCTTGTATCTAACTTGATACAGGATTCGGGGAAGCATCAAGGGTAACTAAATCTAAACACTCTCTCTCTCCCTCTTACTCAATTCTTCATAATTCTCTCATTTACTTTTGTTAGGATTCAATAATCAGACCCTAGCTGTCTGGATTATTGAATCCCAATCGCAATCTCTCTGTTTAAGTCGTTTGATCTGTGTAATTGAATTGCTCTTGTTGGATATTTGCTTGAATTGGTGTTCAAACCCCAAAGGAGGTGTGGATCTACCCATATCCACACTCCCGGGGTCGATTTGTTGTTATTTCTGTATTTCGTACATAATTTGATTAATCAATTGGATCTGGATTAGTTATTGTTGATTCTGGTGTTCATTGTGAAGGTTTCTGCAGATGGCCTATGTATGTCACGCGACATATTGTTCCGAGGTGATCCTGTGTCACGCGACACATGTGGTCACTGGAACCATATGTCATGTGACATATCGTGACCCATTTGCAGAAACCTCGTTTAGTTGTAATCTGTTTTAGATTGTTGTAGCAGGGATGTGGCCTCCCTAAATAATGGGCTCACGAGTTGTAAATCTCTTTCTCATATTGAATAAAATGCGTGATTACTCCATTTGTTCATTATCAACACTTGCACACACTTTTGGATTTGCTTGGATGTTTAATTGAAAGACTCGTCCATGGACGAGGCGTGTTGGGTGAACTCTCGGTTCTTCCCAACACGTAACCTGACCCCCGAACCCGTATTTTCTCTGTCAAAAAAAGGTTTTCAATGTTTCCTCTTTAAAACGGCTTGGCGACTCCTTCATTTTCACGAAAAACAAATTTTCGGGCGAGCGCACATTCTGTGGCGACTCTGCTGGGGAATATTGACTTTGAAAACCTGTTTTTCAAATGTTGAGTGGGTCAAGCTTTCATTAAATTAGACATCCAATACATTCAATTTTGTGTGCATCTTTGATAATCATTTGGAGTTCATGCATTTTGTTGAATATGAGGCTTGTGAGCCCTATGTGCTTTATGGTCATTGTGTTGTGCATTGTTTGTCCTTGCTTTGTTCTTGTCTTGGAGAGGCAGGGGCTGATTTTGATGATTGTAGAGTGCTGGTTCAGTGACCATCAAGGTCGTGCGACACCTTTGTCTCTTGTTGTCCTGTGTCACGCGACAAAGAGTGGCCACTGATTAGATACTCAGAAGGCTTGGTTTGAGGGCAGTCCCTTGGATCGAATGTGGCTCAGTTGATTATTGTTCTTTGTATATCCTGTGAGGGTGTGTGTGTGTTTTCTTTCCTTTTCAAATAAATAAAAATAAAAAAAAAATCTTGTTTTTGTAAATAAAAGAATATAGACATCCGCAAACTACATCACTTAGACTTAGAACCCTCGGTTGCGATTGACGGCATCGCGGACAGTGATGTACGTCGCCTACGCTTGAGCGCCTGAAATCAAACCTAACCCCCTAGTGCGTATAGGTGGCGCCACACATTTAACCTTACCCACGGTTGGTTTTTGATACAATGTTTTCATTACAACGAAATGAATTGTTTTTGAAACATATCGTAGATCTTTATACCTTCCCCCAAAACCTCGCATCTTGTGGGCATGTTGCTAATGCAACATGATTTCACGTAGGGACATGTCACTCCCGTGGCGTGTTCTAAACGAGAGATCATGCCGCATTGTCAACGTGCACCGACGAGAGGTCATGCCGGATTTTTCTTCGAAATTCTTCGAAAAGACCCGTTATGCTGCCCAAATTTCCCCAGAAATTTGGACAACCTCTCCGTTCCATAATGATGTTAGGATTTGGTTAGGTATCATGACCTATTATATATTTCAAAGCAAGGCATTTATTGTAATTTGAACGTTGCGTCCCTTTAGGCTTCCCCAAGGTATAGTTAGCATGAATAAAGGCTTTCCCTCTTCCAACCGTACTTAGGATTTAAAACACTAATTTATACTTGAAGACAAATAAATTTTGTTTGTGCGAGTCTGTTCCGTTCCTTTCCCTCTCCTGTCCCTCCAAATTTCCCTTCAATACCTTATAAACCCGTCTATACCCCTGCAGCTACGGCGAGTTGGACCCGTTCATCTGTCCCAGGAGCTCGTTTAGTTCGTGTTCAAGCAGTTTCAGTTGGTGAAGAATCAGAAATGGCCGGGAACGGAGATGCATTTTCTGCTCAGTCCGCTGGAGGCTCAGTGACAATGGGTCAGCTAAGTTTGAATGATATGACCACAGAGGAATTGAGGGCAACGTTGGAAGCTGCCTTAGCCCGAGAGCGCGAGGCCTGTCTGTTGGCTCAGAATGCCAAGGCTCGTGAAGAGGAGGCTCATAACCGCTTTGTGGAAGCCATGAGAGCCAAAGGGATTGCGATACTTCGTCGGGAGGACGGTTCCTATGAGGAGATCACAGAAGACAACCACAATGAGATTGGATCCGCTTCACCTGCTCAGCCTATCCAGCCCAGTTACAATGCGATGCCTCCTCCAGTAAGCTATGCCTCACGACCCAATCAAGCGTCATCTCCTGGAATGTTTGTGAGTGACCAAGGAAGGTTTATTCCCCCATCTCCCCAAGGGTGTAACCAGGTTATCCAGCAAGGTGCTAGCAAGAATGGTGGTCAAACATCAAATTTCTTCGATCTCACTGCCTCTCCAAATCCCAATGTCTCAGCATCACAGTCTCAGTATGGACCGCAGTTTCAAGCAGGTTATCCCCAACCCCAGTCCAGAGTATATCCCGACAGCTTCCAGAATGGTCAGTATCGGCTTTCAGGAGATCAAATTTGTCAAGACAACATTCCAAGATATCAGCAGTTTCAGACCCAAGGCAGTGTCCCTCAGCCCGCAGTGTGTTCTACCCTTACTCAGCATTTATATGGTTCCACTCCGTATTCCGCCCCGTGCATCAGTACAGGTTTCTCTACTCTTGGTCAATTCAGAGGTCAGTCATCGCAGAACAGTTCCCAGAACCCTAGTGTGCAGTTTAACGGGTATGACGTGTATGGTAACAGAATCCCCAGTTCGGTCAGCTTGTTGGACAGTAATACCGGAATCCCCAGTACTTTTGGTCTCCCACCAGCAGCTTTGCCCATTGGACCTAATTCTGACTTCCCAGTGCCTTCATCGACAGTGGCTCCCTCTATACCCCAGATTCCAGGTTTGGCTCCAGAAGTGACAGCTTTGTTGAAACAGATGCAGCAGCAAATTGATAAGTTGACCATGGGTTCCAGTGGTCTTAAGGTTGTGGATCCCGCTCAAGTAACGCCTTTGCCGCTGTGATGTACCCGATTTTTTGAAATCAAACGGAGTCGCCACGCCATTTTTGTTTTAAGGGCCAAAACTTTGAAAAATGCCCGAGATTAGAAATTTGGGTTCGGAGGTCACATTACGCGCCGGGAAGAACGTTAGTGTTCACCCAGAACGCCTCGTAAAACGAGTCTTCCAAACATTTGAAATCCTTTTGTTTGTGTGTGTGTGTGTGTTCCTTTGACCAAAATAAGTTCAAACTGAGAAAACCAAAAACTGGGAACTCTTTATAAGGCTTTAAACTGATCCCATGATTTTTGGTGTGATTTTTGGGTTGAGTTTTGATACTCAAAATATTTTTTTGAAGTTGAAAGTCACTTCTGCCAGAAAGAAAAAGGCAGTGGACACTTGATTTTGAAATGGACTTTAGGGCTTTAAAATTCCAGAATCTGGGAAAAGTCCGAGAATGAAAAATGTTCAAAATACCTTATATAAGGTTTCTGTGAAAGAACTCTCCATTTTGGAGATGATTTGCTGGACCAAAACCTTCTGGAAATCTCAGATCTGAAATCTGGATTTCCAGAGACTGATGAACTGACCTTTAAAAGAAAATTTGAAAAAAGGAGTTTTACTCACGTAAAAAATAAAATAAAAATATGTATCGAAAGCTCTGGATGTTGGCTACAAAAAGTATTTTGTAGTCAACACAAAATTCCAAGTTTCTGTATGTCCAAAAAATTAGACCATGGACAGAGGTCTTAGAAAATTGCTACTGGACAGCAACTTCTCAAGAAGGAAAATGTGATTTTAAAGAGGGTTTTGCATCCATGCTCGTCCCCATTTACCTAGGGTTTGATTAGTAGTCACTAGAAATTTTAGTGGTGATCTACTATATCAAACCATCCTTGGGGTACATTAGGACTTAAGCATTTCATTTGCTTGGGAAGGGGAATTTTGTAGAGATGAAATTAAAGAGAAAAATCAACTAGAGATTTAAAATGTGGACCATTTGAGATGGTCATTCATGAAGATGAACTTCAAGATGACCATCTTAGGTCAAGATTTAAGTTAAACTAGACATAAAGTAAATCAAAGTAAGAAGAACAAGATGAACAAGAAGTTAAAAGGGAGTTTTAGGGTTTAGAGAAGGAGGGCTTTACCAATGGTGACACCCTATCTTCCTAGGCTTGGAATTTGACTTGAGGAGTATCAAGATTTGGTGTTTGACTTGAGGAGTATCAAGATTTGGTGTTTGGATTTGTGTTTGGGTGGATTCAAGGCTTGAATGTGTTTAGGTTTTGATGATAGAGTTGATCAAAGAGAAAACAAGTAGATAACACTTAAGTCCTCTATGATTTCTCCCTAATCTTCCTCTTGAGTAGTGTTTTAAGCTTGAGCTTGGTGTGTTTAAGAGTGATTTGAGAATGTTTGAAGTGAAATTGGGAAAGGTTCAAGAGAAAATGGTGGCAATCTAAGGATTCCCACTGTTTTCTCTCTATTTTTCGCCAGAATACAGCTTCTGTGAGTAAAATGTGTTGTGTAAACTGAGAGAGGAGGGTTCAATTTATAGGCCCTCTGAAATGACAAACAGATCCGCGCGGAGGGTATCGTAAATGTGCCTGGTGCATTAAATGCTGCTCCAGGCTTTGAACAGGAAGAATATTATTCAAAAAATTCCAGCAGTTTGTTTTTCAACTTGCCTAATTCGGATTTTTCCAATTTCTTTTTTGCTTTTTGAGATTCTTTTCTTGGTTTAACTTTAAATGGAAATGCCCACTTTACCCTTGCTTTGTTAGAAAGGTTAGGAATTGTTAGAAATGTTAGTAATGTTAAAACATTCGTTAATTTTCTAACGAAAATACTAACAACTCAAATTGGAGCACTTACAGTAGCCCCTCGGCGACGGTGCTTTCGAAGGAAGCGGGGTCGTCGATAAGAGTAAGGCTCCATATTTGACGGGATGATCAGGTGGTCAAGTGATGGAGTGATCGAGTGGCTGAACCTAGCGATAGGCTACCTACGTATCCTTAAGAGGAATCAAGCCGGTCGTAGTTCGGGTCTTTGACCCTGGAATGACTATTTTAGGGAAATCGCCCTAAGGTTTGACTATTTTTGGGAAGTCGCCCTATGGTTTGACTATTTTTGGGAAGTCGCCCTATGATCTGACTATTTTTGGGAAGTCACCCTAATATCTGACTATTTTCGGGAAGTCACCCTATGATCTGACTATTTTTGGGAAGTCGCCCTATGGTTTGACTATTTTTGGGAAGTCGCCCTAAGATCTGACTATTTTTGGGAAGTCGCCCTATGATCTGACTATTTTTGGGAAGTCGCCCTATGATCTGACTGTTTTTGGGAAGTCACCCAATGATCTGACTATTTTTGGGAAGTCGCCCTATGGTTTGACTATTTTCGGGAAGTCGCCCTATGATTTGACTATTTTTGGGAAGTCACCCTATGGTTTGACTATTTTTGGGAAGTCGCCCTATGATCTGACTATTTTTGGGAAGTCGCCCTATGGTTTGACTATTTTTGGGAAGTCGCCCTATGGTTTGACTATTTTTGGGAAGTCGCCCTATGATCTGACTATTTTTGGGAAGTCGCCCTAAGGTTTGACTATTTTTGGGAAGTCACCCTAAGATCTGACTATTTTTGGGAAGTCACCCTATGGTTTGACTATTTTTGGGAAGTCGCCCTACGGTTTGACTATTTTTGGGAAGTCGCCCTATGATCTGACTATTTTTGGGAAGTTGCCCTATGGTTTGACTATTTTTGGGAAGTCGCCCTATGGTTTGACTATTTTTGGGAAGTCGCCCTATGATTTGACTATTTTAGGGAAGTCGCCCTATGGTTTGCCTGTTTTGGGGAAGTCGCCCTATGGTTTGACTATTTTTGGGGAAGTCGCCCTATGGTTTGACTATTTTGGGAAAGTCGCCCTATGGTTTGACTATTTTGGGGAAGTCGCCCTAAGATTTGATGATAATGTTCTTTTAGAAAAGTAGTTGACTATGCTTTCATACCTGTGATGTGCTTACCTGTAGCTGCCGGAAGGACTGAGGCTACGGCTGATGTTGATGAAGGGTTGTTGGGTTGCCGTTCGTGGGACGGTTTCTGCTTTTGAGAACTTGGTGTCTCTGACCGATTTGCATTTGAGAACTTGGCGTCTCTAACTGAATTGTATCTGAGAACTTGGCGTCCCTGACCGATTTGCATTTTGAGAATTTGGCATTTCTGACCGAATTGTATTTGAGAACTTGGCGTCCCTGACTGATTTGTATTTTGAGAACTTGGCGTCCCTGACCGATTTGCATTTGAGAGCTTGGCGTCTCTGACCGATTTGTATTTGAGAATTTGGCGTTTCTGACCGAATTGTATTTGAGAACTTGGCGTCCCTGACTGATTTGTGTTTTGAGAACTTGGCGTCCCTGACCGATTTGCATTTGAGAGCTTGGCGTCTCTGACCGATTTGTATTTGAGAACTTGGTGCCCCTGACCAATTTGTATTCGAGAACTTGGCGTCCCTGACCGATTTGTGTTCGAGAACTTGGCGTCCCTGACCGAATTGTATTTGAGAACTTGGCATCTCTGACCGATTTGTATACACTAGAGGTGATCTGCACATGTTTTGCCCGGAATCATCTCTTGCCGAGAAGGGGAATTTGATTTCTCGCAATTTTGTTGAAACCATTGATTTTGGACTTTGGTAAATATCTTCCTTGTAAAGGGCAAGTCTCAACAGCGAAGGAAAATGGTCTTTCACATTCGAATTCCTGCATTGGTTAGTAGAGAGGAAGATGCATATATGACATTCATGATGACAGATGCATGCATAGAATCAGAATGATTATGATAGTATCACTGCATATGTTCGCGAGATGATGCATTTACTTGCTTTCGAAGATGCACTTAGCCTAAGCTTTTGGCAGGGAATTTATGATCTTCAATCACTTAGGATTGTTCCTATTGATTCAAGTTTTGTGCATGCTACATGAGCCCTGGGGAGATTTTTGTGGGGATGCATGGTGATGAGAGGGGATGTATGTGTCTGGAGACTGTTTGGAACAGATTTTGAGCAAGTGGTGAGAGCCCTCGATCGCGATTTAAACAGCGGTACATGGACCTCAATTTTGATGAGATTGGATTCGGATCCCGGGTCTTGATTGGAATTTTCTCTCTCAATCTTGGTCATTTGAAGCTGATGCTGACAGGCTCTAGGGCACGTTGATATGAGTGAAGCTTCTTTCATTTGGGTGAGCTGTGACCTCGGCCGAAACCTTGTTCGGAGAATGATTTGATGAAATTGCTAATGCAGGGAGAAACCCAGATCTTAAATCCCGATGCTTCGGGAAGCTGCTATGTACCAAGTTTTGAAGCTGAAAATCTAGTTGTTGATGTGACTAGACCTTTCTTGTGACTTGATAAAATTCAGATCCAAAGGACCAACTTGACAAAGCCCCCGGATCCTATTAAAGCGAGGAAAGATCCCTTCTTTGGCAAAGCCTCGGTCTGAAGAACTGAGTAGGCCAAGTCCAGATTTTGAAGAAGCGACTTGGCGAATCTATCTCGTAGTGAAGAACCCAATGTGGACCCGAAGATGACTATAGAAGCCCCAGCTTGAAGAGCTGATACAGGAGAACCTGGGAGAACCGCTTAGCAAGCCCCAGCGTGAAGAAATTCAGAGTAGTCTTACAGAGGAGGCACCCATCTTTTCAGACCTTAGTCAACCAGTCACTTGGACAAGACTCAGAAATGTTTACGTGCAGGGGCATATCTTTTGAAAGGTGGGAATGTCTCCCGAATTTGTGTATGACACTCTCGCTTTAGGTTTGACTCTTTTGAGAGAGTATAAGCATCACAAGGTGTGGAAAAGTGTATGGAAGCCCCTGCTGACAGAAAGACAGTGTTTGGCTCTATTTCCCTATGATGGAGAGAGAGAAGACTTGCCGAGACACTTGAAAACTTGTCTTATTCATGATGATCACAAGGCTGCTTAAAACCCTTTGTTAATGTTCGGGTTATTCAACTCCTAAATCTGATATGAACAAATATTTTGATTAATCACGAGGAGAAAATCAGCTGATATCGAGAATCAAGCTCGGAAGAACGGAAAGTGTATAGGGACGATCCTTGATGAGACCGGATTTTTTTTTTGTTTGTGATTTCGACCGGACCATTTCTGGTTGCCTACGTTCCCTTCATTATGAAGAGCTCAGGTCGCCGTAGTTCGGGCTTATCCCGAATGAAGAGAGAACGAATGTTGAAATTCGAGGATCTGAGGACCTTTGGGGATTTTGAGGATTTGGAGGATTGAATAACATATCCCCTTAGAGTGTCCATGAAAGACACGGATGCAAAGCCCCAGTGGGACATTCACGGCAAGTGTTTGCGGAGGAGAAATGAAATATGCTCACATGAATCAAATTTGAATTTGCACAATCTTTGATTGGTAATTTTGAGCCAAAATGGATTAGATTCCAATTTAAGCAAGCAATGAACCATTAATTTGATTTAGATTTTACGATGAAATTGCTATCCGATAGGAATTGCAGCTGGGTTTCCGGGCTTCGATCGGCCATCGGGTAATTTTGGGAGTTATGACCTCTTAAAGTGAGGGGTCGGCTGGGCCTTTTGCTGACTGAACCTCTAAAGATGAGAGGTTGGCTTGCAGGGATGTGTTTGGAAAATCTATGGCAGGGAAGATTGATTGCCCCTAAGGATGAGAGGTCAAATTTTGACCTTGGCCAAAGGCGAGGGTAATGGTGATGGGAGTATCCTCTAAAATTAAGAGGATGGCTTGGGATTGGTTTAAGGTAATGATAAGAGGAAGTCCAAGCTATCGAGAACTTTTTGTGAACTTGCGAGAACTCGGGCTCCTTTTTGATCATTGGAGAGCCTCTTTTTTTTTTTTTTTTTTTTTTGGAAGGCTTCCTGATGAGCTTGGAATTATATCCGAGATTGTGAGGATTTTAAAGTCATTCTTTTGAGAATTCGGAAGGCCTCTTTGAGGAGTTGAGAATTATCTTTCCTTCCTTCACAACTTGAACATTTTATGCATTGCCGACTCTCGACGCTAACTTCTTTGGCGTTGCTTGGACTTCTCTCAATAAGGAGCAAAGGTGATGGCTAAACAGGGTTTCAAAACATGCCGATCTTGAAATGAAAGGGTAGTGTTTAGTGAGGGTGAGGTAATGGCTTTCCTATGGGTGAAAGGCTTCAACCGCAATCCCTACCGGATGACCTGAGATTAAGTCTTCATTACTTGCTTAAGCTTTAAATGAGAAAAGATCCATGCAAATTCATTGAACAACGAGATGATGAGGCTGATGAAAGGGATGTGAGCATATGAGATGCAAGATGGGAAGTTGGTAAGCCCCAATTTGAGAGGGATATCAATTGATTTTCTCACTCCAATTAATTTAAATATTAATCATTTCAAAGAATTAGTGGTTGAGCAGCACAAGTGATCATCTAGGATAAAACCATTTCAATTAAGCGTAACGTGGGTGTGAAAGTGATGTCTCGAGTCTAGCAAGAAAAGAAGAAAGACTTATATATATATAAATTTTAAATGATAGTTAAGCTATCTTTCCACAACATTCGAGGTGGACAAAACCGACAAGTGTCCAAGATGGACTTAGGTGAAAGAAAAAAAATACTAGAACCTACGAAGGTTGACTAAAAGACTATTTTAGAGATAGGTAGCCCCTAGTCTAGCCGCTCTTTGCTGTTGGACCATGCATCTATTCTTCGATGCTGGAGACGGGAGCTATCGCAGGTCTTCCCATCCGGACATCTTTGTCAGCTTCTTCCTCAATCCAACCATTTTCCTTGCCTGTGATGACTGGTTCATTGACCTCGCAAAGGGGTGAGTCAAATTCCATTATGCCCACAAGTCTTGAATCACCAAACTCGACCATGTTGACATTCGGGTTGTTGTTTCTAGGGAATGGGTTACTGATAGTATTGGGCCCTTCAGGCACCTCTAACCTCCCTTGTTCAATCAAACTTTGGATTGCCTTTTTCAGGGGGACGCAATCATCTGTCAGGTACCCATGGTATCGATGAAAGACACAATGCTTGGAGGTATCCAAAGGAGCATTGGGGTTTCTAGGCCGATAATTTTCCAAAGGCCTGAGCAAACCTTCTCTCACTAAACCTCTGAAGATATCACTCAAAGGCATCCCAAAGTTTCTCAGTCTTGGAGCCGGGATCCGGATGCATCGGGTTTCTTGGGAACAAAGGAAGTGGCATTGTTACATCCGTCCCGCATAGCTAATCACTTCTTTACCTTTTGGTTGGGCAGAGCCGTGTTGGAGGTGGAAGAAACCCAGTATTCGTAGAAGGAGTGCAGCAGGCCGCCGATTGTAAGCCTTTTCGAACTTAGCCCCGGAATTAACCATTGCACGCAAGTCGGCGTTGGGGAAGTGACCGAGGAAGCTCTCAAATGCGGCTTCAAGCATGACCGAAAGATGTCTAACTCGCTCCTCGTCAGAGGGAGGAATGGCCATTTCACTAAGCTTCAGGTTCCACCTTTTATAGAAATCCCCAATATTCTCATCGTGGCGCCGCACCGTTGTCTGCAGTCAACTCGTTTGTTTCCCATTCCAAGTTGGCTTTATACTTATCCGTGAAAGTACCGGTAATCTGCTCCCAAGTAGCCCTAGCTTCAGCCGAATCGGAAAAACCATTTCAAAGCCCCCGACTTCAAAGAGAGATCAAGTAGTCACTAACCGCCGGTTTGTGCATCCCTTAGCTTTCATTGCCAAAGTGTAGGTGTCCATGTGAGTTTTAGGGCACGCACTTCCATCGAACGCTTCGAGATCGGGCATCACGAACTTGTGAGGCAGGGTACAATTGAGTCGGGATCTCGTAGGCCGAAGAGCAGTGTTCCTTTTGACGGTCAATTCGGCGATCCGCGCTTTCATTTCCTTGTGTTGCTCCATAAACCAAGCCAATTGGGGATCCAAAGGTGGAGCGGGAATGCCCGAGCCGATATTTGAGCCAGGAAGAGGACTAGTCATTGGTGGTGCATTGGTGGAAGGAATACCATATCCGGAGCATAGGTGAAAACGTCCTTGGCCCAAATTACCACAGGGAGTGCAGGTAGGAGCTTGGGCAAAGGGATAGAACCCAGAGACTTACCGTTGGCTTCCAATCGGCAGAGAAGATGGAGGCAGATCCGAGGTAGCCGAGATGGCTTGGATTTCGGAGTGAGGTCCATAAGTAGGCTTAAGTGCGGCCTTGTCCCCTGGTTGTTGAATTGCATGGTGGTTGTGGCGAGGATGCATAACCGAGAGGATACGTGGTCCCGGTGATTCGATGAAACTGGGATGGGGGCTTGGTAACCCATTGAACCCCGAGTAAGAAATGGGTTTGTGAAAGCCGTGTGAGGAGCGAGCTAGCATCATTCCGAGGAGGGGCTCCCGACCGTTGCCCCAAACCAAACTGTGGTGGCATTCCAAACCGTTGCTGCGAAAGTCCGGATTGATTGGTCCCAAACCGAGGCGGGATCGCAATTTGCGTGGCACTCAGGTAACCCCAACCATGAGAAGACATTCGTGCGGCTTTGTCCCCACCGAGGAACCGTGAACCGATTTGTGCCGTCGGGCTGCATGAATCCGGTGGTGTGGTTGGGGAGCCGGGCCGACCCGAAGATCGAGGAGCATGGGTTACGGTAGTGGTACCATAGGAGGTGGGTGGTGGCATCTGGAGTAATCGGGGCGGCGAGAGTGGGATTGGCATCCTCGTCTTCTTCCACGGTGAAGGTGCCATCGGGATTGAGGCCGGCGGCCAAACCATGGCTTTTGATAGCCTCCATAAGGCTATTCATTTGTGCTTCTGTCGCAATCTCATCCGTTCGCTAACCGATTCCACCGCCGTTCGTGAGGAGGGTCCCGGGAGGCAGAGTGACGTTATCCCCATCATTACCGGCTGATGCAGACATTCTGAAACCCGAAGTCGGAATAAACGGCGAAGCTGACGATGCGCTTGACTCTTCCCAACTAATCAAACGGTGACCCGGTGTCCGTAACCAACCTTTGTGAGGAGCTGCGGGGGAAAAGGTACGAGGGTTCAGATATCTGGGAATTGAAGGAGGGTAAGTGTTTGGGCTTTGGGCTCATGCAACATGCAGTTATTTGTTCCTGTTTACTTAAAACATGTTTTATTAACCTAATCGGTTGGAAAAGATTGCTCTTCTTTTTCGCAAACTACTCTGGATCCTGGATCAGTGGGCCCCATCACTACGTCTATAAGCCCCTCGTATTCAACCTGTATTTCGACCTCCCAGGGTGGACAGCCCTGGGCGAGGGTCCTATAGGGCAAGCGGGTCCCACCGACCGAAATAAAAACGATCCTAAAAGTCTGGCGGGTAATCGAGTCTTAACGAGCATTCGATGTAAATTACGGACAAAGCTGACGTCAAAAGTCAAGATCATGTCCGAGGGCTCGACGAAAAGTCGGCATGATTTGGACTGATGAATGTCCACAATTGATCTTGACTTGTCGTCAATTAGGTCGTAATTAGGCATGGAATAATCATTAATCCTTGATGACTCAGTGTCATGCTGGGAGTCAGTGTATAATTTGTGCCAGTCAGAGCCGAAGTCAAGGCGCCGGTCAATATCTTGGTCAAAGTCTGCGGCGGAAAACCGGCAGAGTTTCGACTGATTAGGGTCCCCGAAAGATATCGAGTCGGTGTGCCGACAAAGGCTTGAAAGGAAAGGTCTATACACGCACGGGGCATGACACGTACCGGACTAAAAACCAACCGGGTCTCGGACAAAGTGTGTCACGGACAAGTGCGTGGTCGACACGAGGCTCCAGGGGATGTTTGGGTAGTCCTGTGCTTGCACCGAGAGGCGTAATAAGACCAAACGGGCCGCGACAAGGATTTCCCCGGGTTAGGGACGTAGTGTGCAGTGTAAGATCACGTGAGCGTAGTGTGCAAGCAGTCTATCTTCTTTTTCTGACTAAAATAGAAATTTTTCATGTGTCTTAAAAAGAATGATGCATGATTTTTTTTTGGAAATTTTCTTTTTTTTTCTTTTTTTTTTGAAATTTTTTTTTTTTGAAATTCTTTTTTTTTTTTGAAATTCATTTTTTTTTGAAAGTAAATGCACACATAAGCATATAAACACAAAAATTCCAACAGTTAGGGACATGATTCCGACAGTCAAAATTTTGACTTTTTCCGAGGCGGCCAAAACAACACGAAAATGTGCAAACCCGATACACACACACAAAAACAAACGGTTTCAAATGTCGGTACGGAAGCTTAACCCTCAAAAGCTTTTCTTTTTTTTCTTTTTTTGAAAACAATGACACCGGTACGTGGGATTGTTAAACCACAATTTATCCCCGACTCGTGTTAGGAGGCGATAACGGGAAGTTTAATGGTTTCCACCAATATACCAAATATCATTTTTTAAAAAAAAAAAAAAAAGCTTATTCCTCCCCAGCAGAGTCGCCACTGTGGTGTACCCGATTTTTTGAAATCAAACGGAGTCGCCACGCCATTTTTGTTTTAAGGGCCAAAACTTTGAAAAATGCCCGAGATTAGAAATTTGGGTTCGGAGGTCACGTTACGCGCCGGGAAGAACGTTAGTGTTCACCCAGAACGCCTCGTAAAACGAGTCTTCCAAACATTTGAAATCCTTTTGTTTGTGTGTGTGTGTGTGTGTGTGTGTTCCTTTGACCAAAATAAGTTCAAACTGAGAAAACCAAAAATTGGGAACTCTTTATAAGGCTTTAAACTGATCCCATGATTTTTGGTGTGATTTTTGGGTTGAGTTTTGATACTCAAAATATTTTTTTGAAGTTGAAAGTCACTTCTGCCAGAAAGAAAAAGGCAGTGGACACTTGATTTTGAAATGGACTTTAGGGCTTTAAAATTCCAGAATCTGGGAAAAGTCTGAGAATGAAAAATGTTCAAAATACCTTAAATAAGGTTTCTGTGAAAGAACTCTCCATTTTGGAGATGATTTGGTGGACCAAAACCTTCTGGAAATCTCAGATCTGAAATCTGGATTTCCAGAGACTGATGAACTGGCCTTTAAAAGAAAATTTTAAAAAAGGAGTTTTACTCACGTAAAAAATAAAATAAAAATATTTATCGAAATCTCTAGATGTTTTCTACAAAAAGTATTTTTTAGTCAACACCAAATTCCAAGTTTCTGTATGTCCAAAAAATTAGACCATGGACAGAGGTCTTAGAAAATTGCTACTGGACAGCAACTTCTCAAGAAGGAAAATGTGATTTTAAAGAGGGTTTTGCATCCATGCTCGTCCCCATTTCCCTAGGTATGTATTAGTAGTCATTAGACATTTTAGTGGTGATCTACTATATCAAACCATCCTTGGGGTACATTAGGACTTAAGCATTTCATTTGCTTGGGAATGAGAATTTTGTAGAGATGAAATTAAAGAGAAAAATCAACTAGAGATTTAAAATGTGGACCATTTGAGATGGTCATTCATGAAGATGAACTTCAAGATGACCATCTTAGGTCAAGATTTAAGTTAAACTAGACATAAAGTAAATCAAAGTAAGAAGAACAAGATGAACAAGAAGTTAAAAGGGAGTTTTAGGGTTTAGAGAAGGAGGGCTTTACCAATGGTGACACCCTATCTTCCTAGGCTTGGAATTTGACTTGAGGAGTATCAAGATTTGGTGTTTGACTTGAGGAGTATCAAGATTTGGTGTTTGGATTTGTGTTTGGGTGGATTCAAGGTTTGAATGTGTTTAGGTTTTGATGATAGAGTTGATCAAAGAGAAAACAAGTAGATAACACTTAAGTCCTCTATGTTTTCTCCCTAATCTTCCTCTTGAGTAGTGTTTTAAGCTTGAGCTTGGTGTGTTTAAGAGTGATTTGAGAATGTTTGAAGTGAAATTGGGAAAGGTTCAAGAGAAAATGGTGGCAATCTAAGGATTCCCACAGTTTTCTCTCTATTTTCGCCAGAATACAGCTTCTGTGAGTAAAATGTGTTGTGTAAACTGAGAGAGGAGGGTTCAATTTATAGGCCCTCTGAAATGACAAACAGATCCGCACGGAGGGTATCGTAAACGTGCCTGGTGCATTAAATGCCGCTCTGTGCTTTGAACAGGAAGAATATTATTCAAAAAATTCCAGCAGTTTGTTTTTCAACTTGCCTAATTCGGATTTTTCCAATTTCTTTTGCTTTTTGAGATTCTTTTCTTGGTTTAACTTTAAATGGCAATGCCCACTTTACCCTTGCTTTGTTAGAAAGGTTAGGAATTGTTAGAAATGTTAGTAATGTTAAAACTTTCGTTAATTTTCTAACGAAAATACTAACAACTCAAATTGGAGCACTTACAGCCGCATAAGTTTAAAATGCCCAAAATGGATTTCGATGGTACCGCCTGTCCGAAAACTCATATAGATACGTATGTTATGACAATGGGAGCAATGGGTTGCACTCCCGAGTTTATGGCATCCCACTTCCACCTAACTTTGAAGGGATCAGCGCTCACGTGGTTCCTGGCTTTGAAACAAGAGTGTCGCTCTACATGGAATCAGATAACAGAAACTTTCTTGGAGAAGTACAAGGGTAATTTGGAGTGGCGTACTACTCGGGATGATTTAGTGGGAACTATCCAGAAAGTTGATGAGTCAATTACAGAATTTTACAAACGGTGGAACGCCAAGCTTAATGAGCTATCGGAGCCTATACCCCTCCAGGACCAAAAGGACATCTTCTTGTCGTGTATTAAGCCAGCGCTCAGAGAAGCCATCGGGAAAGGTTGGTACCCAGATCTACGAGAGATGGTGGGAATGGGAGCTAGAAGCGAAAACAGATTGTTCAATCAAATCCCGAATGCAAACGTCGGTGGCAACAGTGGTAGTGGAGGATACCGATACCGAGCACCCAACCCTGTTTCAGCAATGGCGCCGAGGGGAAGAGAAATGACCAAAGACAACAGCATCAACAATCTACAGAGAGGAGGTAATAGCGTGCAGAATACAGTGAGGTTTTAGCCTAAGCCGCAGCCGAGATTTGATGATTTGGGTATGTACACAGAGGAGGTTTTTAACGGATTGCTTCATACTGGTATGATCAAGTCATTGGAGAATTATAGTCCTGCTCGTCCTAATCCCCATATGGATGCTAGCAAGTACTGCCGGTTTCACCAGTTCCCAGGACACACCACAAATTCCTGCATTAGCCTCAAAAAGATAATTCAAGGTTTGGTGGATGACAAGAAAATTGAGAAATCCCCTCGCCCGAATGTGGTCAATAATCCTCTGTCAAACAACAACGTGAACCTTATCAAGACTACTTTGTTAATGTAATAGAGTTTGAGAAGTCAATAGTTGGAAATGATAGCAATGGTTGTAATGAGAATGTGACTGATGTAATCTCGTTTTCTGGTGAAATGAAAGATAATTTCTGTTATGTCTTGTATCTTGATGATCTATATGATTTGAATAATGCTGTTGATTTTGACGATTATGAAGAACATGTGGTCGCCAATACTATATCCTCCATGACTCCTAGATAATCCCCAATTTCTCTAGAGGAACTCAGGATAGCAGCCAATGTAGAGGCTCCTTTGTCCATAAATGAGATAAGGCAGGCGGCATGGCCTTATAGCACTCATCCTGTTCCAATTTCGCTAGCAGAGCTCAAGGAGGCCAGCAGGGAATTTGTAGTTGATGATCACCAAGATGTTAATATGTTGACTCGGTCAGGGAGAATGTTGGGAGTGAATAATCCAGATCCATCGGGGAAAGGTAAGGCAGTTGTGGTCCCTAATCCTCAGTCATCTCAGAATCTTTACAGATCAGCGGGAGACGAAGAAGTCCAGGAAGACCCGATCCTAACGCAGTTAAAGAGAACACAAGCCGACATCTCTTTATGGTCTTTACTCACATCCTCCTACCCTCACAAACTGAAATTGGAAGAGGCCCTGTCCAAAACAAAAGTATCTGTCAACGCCACCCCAGACGAAGCATGTCAACTAATTGGAACTGCACAGTATGGGAACATCATTACTTTTACGGATCTCGACTTGCCTGCTTATGGTGCGAAGCATAACGAGTCCCTACACATCACAGTGCCCTTGGAAGGACGGCGGATTCCCCATGTGTTGATAGATAATGGGTCAGCTATGAATGTGCTCCCGGCCAAGATGATGAGTATGTTGGACATCAATGCGCAGAACCTTAAACCATCCAATCAAACCATAAAAGCCTATGATTCCACGTCCAGGGCAGTATTGGGAATAGTTTCTTTAAATTTGATGTTTGGGGGTAAAGAGATGATGGTCGAATTCCAAGTTATCGATATTCCGGTCACATTTTCAGCATTATTGGGCAGACCTTGGATTCACGAAATTGGAGCGGTAGCCTCCACTCTTCACCAGTGCTTAAAATTTGTACAAGATGGAGTGCTGACGACGATTTATGGCGATAGTGTTACGATTGGGGAAACCAGCACCAACACCGTACCAGTAATGGAGATCAAGCTCGACCAGGAAAATCCGATGCTCAGCGGATTCACAATAGAGAAGCCTAAAGGGCAGGTCTGCACCATAGATTTGATGACATCTTCAGACAAGATTCCTCCTGTGTTGAAAATGCTAAGAGGTATGAGCTATATCCCTGGTCTGGGGCTGGGAAAATGCCAACAGGGACCGTGCAGGCTTGTGTTGCCAGAAGCCAAGAGAAACAAACAAGGCCTGGGGTATGCCGTGACCAGAGAAGATAAGGCGTATGACAAGACTGAAGCTTTCAAGGAAAAGATGACCTCAGCGGCTGGTAAGAAGTACAAGAAGCCTGAGATGCGCCCGTACAGTTGGTCCCTGAATAAGCATTTTGTCAAAGAAGATGGAGATATGTTTGTTTGCCCAGAAGCGAGGTTGAGCCAAATGGAAGATCAGGCGAAACAGTTTGGAGAGCTTGCTTTGGATGAACCCACGATATGCAAGATCCGCGGTGCTGACCCTGTGGATATTGATGGTGATTTGGCAGATTTGTTTAAAGAGCAGGGGCTGTCAGAGCCTGAGGAGCCGAGTGATTTGATTGACTTTTCCTCTGATAGCGAGGTGGTGGCTATGTTAGAATTCGAGAAAGAGCCAGTGGCGGAGCTAAACATGTTGGAGACAGTGGCAGAGAGACCTTTACAGAATTGGACTTCGTTCCGAGGACCAGTCGTCGACAGGGAGACTATGATTGAAAAGCTTGGGCTCAAGCCTCGTCCTTGTCCTTCCGAGTCTAAATTTGTTCCTCGTGTCCTGAGTCGGTCTCCTGAATCTTTTGTTATTGAATTCGAGTCTTCCGATCGGTCTGATGTCCTCAAGACAGAAGACCGTCTTCGAGTTGTAAACACTGTGTTTCCCTATGCTCTGAATAAAATGGTTGACCTTTCTGAGTATCCCGTGATTGCAAATTTAACAATTGAATGCTTAACGAGAAATAATCATCAAGATTTAAAAATAATTAAGCCTAATTCAATTGAAGATAATGCAGACTTAATAGATGAGCAAATTTTAGAAAATGATTCAAAGCAGGTTCTCGAACAAAAGGAAAGCCGGGCCCAAGCTGCCGATGAGATATTGACAACGGTGAACTCCGGGAACCCGAGGAACCCAAAGAAACGCAGATTGGTAGCTTCTTCTCCGGAGATGAATGGGTTGCCCTGGTTGAACTGCTTAAAGAATATATGGACGTCTTTGCTTGGTCCTACAAAGATATGCCTGGGCTGGATACTTCCATCGTAGAGCACCGGATTCCTCTAGATCCAGAAATTAAGCCGATCAAGCAGAAGTTGAGGCGGATAAAACCGGAGTGGTCCTTGCAGGTGAAAGAAGAAATCGAAAAACTCCTACGGGTGGGCTTCATCAAGGTGATTGAATATCCGACTTGGCTGGCAAACATTGTTACTGTCACAAAAGCAAACGGAAAGGTTCGGGTCTGCGTAGATTTCCGAGATCTTAATAAGGCTAGTCCCAAAGATGACTTCCCTTTGCCCAACATTGATATGCTAGTGGATGCAACTGCAAACTTTGAGGTCAAGTCCTTCGTTGATGGTTTCGCAGGTTACAATCAAATCAAAATGGCTGAGGAAGATCAAGTCAAGACAGCATTTACAACTCCATGGGGTACTTATTATTACACAGTAATGCCGTTTGGTCTGAAGAATGCTGGGGCTACCTACCAGAGAGCTGTCACTACCCTGTTTCATGACATGATCCACAAGGAGATTGAAGTGTATGTAGATGATATGATTATTCACTCGAAGGGATCAGATGGACAGCATTTCATTGATTTGAGGAAATTCTTCAACAGACTTCGAGAGCACTCCATGAGACTAAATCCAGCCAAGTGCACCTTTGGGGTTATTCGAGGCAAAGTCCTGGGGTATATGGTCACAGAATGCGGAATCGAAGTAGATCCCAGAAAGATTAAGGCGATCATTGAAATGAAGCCGCCCAGAACTGTCTCCGAGGTGAAAGGATTCATGGGTCGACATAAAGACATCGCCAGTTCACAACCAGCTAACCTCCATGTGTAATCCGATCTTCAAGCTACTCAAGAAGAATCAGGAAGTGGTTTGGAACGAGGAATGCCAACTGGCCTTCGAAAGGATCAAAGCTTACCTTTTCAATCCCCCCATTCTTTGTCCGCCTCACGAGAGCAAGCCTTTACTGCTATACTTGACGGTCACAGACACAGCCACTGGGGCTATGCTAGCACAAGAGAAGAAGGATTCAAAGATTGAGAATGCCATTTACTTTGTTAGGTGTCGTTTGTTTTTTCTTTTTACCTCTTATTAAGAGGTTTTACCTTTGAATAAGTGGTTGTTTAGCAATTCAACTTGTTTGGTTTTTTTTTTTTTTTCAGCCTTATAACCTTTGAATTGCCTCTTATTTTTAAGTGGTGAAACTATTGCTGAATCCCTCTGAAATGTGACCGTGAGAACTTGGTTTGGGTTGTTTTTTTTTTTAACCATTTACATGGCATATTACATTTACGTTTGGTTTTTTTTTTTTTTTTTTTTTTTTTTTTTTTTTAACCTGCTTTCGAGATAATGAATTCGTATACAAAATCAAACAACTTATCCAATTCGAATCGTTTTCGCTTGCTTAATCATTCAAATTATTTAACCTAAATCGATTTCAAAGACTTATCACTTAAAAAAAACAAAAACCCCCTTAGCCGCAAATTCCAAGGTAGTGAGTTGAATTACTCTGCCCTTGAGGAGACATGCGCAGCTCTGGTTTGGGTGGTCGGAAAGTTAAAGCACTATATGCTGTCCCACCCCGTGCATTTGGTTTCCAAGATTGACCCGATCAGATACCTATTCCAGGGTGACAGAGGTAACATCTCCACCAGATTGGCAAAGTGGACCTTCTTTTAGCCGAGTTTGATATCAAGTATGTGATCCGGAAATCAATCAAAGGACAAGCTCAGCGGATCAATTGGTCGATTTCCCAAAGATATAGAACCCCGAGGACCGGATCTCCAGTTTCCAGATGAAGGGATTCTTGCTATAGAAAGCGGTAACCGGTGGCAGTTGTTCTTCGATGGTGCGGCAAACAAAAGAGAAAATGGCATCGGGATGGTACTAGTAGACCCGAACGACATGCATACCCCCATAGCTATCAAGCTGAACTTCTCGGTTACCAACAATGCGGCCGAGTATAAAGCTTGCATAGCTGGTCTAGAGGCTGCCCTAGAACGACATGTGGAAGAGTTAGAAGTGTTCGGTGATTCCCAATTGATAATTAATCAGGCTGCCAACAAATGGAAAATCATAGATCCATGTCTCCAGAAGTACCATGCTCACATCGCAGAACTCGTTGGTCAATTCAAGGAGGTGTCATTCCAGTTCCTGCCACGAGACAAGAACAGATTTGCCGATGCCCTAGCTACTCTGGCCTCTTTGGTGGAAATTCCAGAAGGAAAATCAATCAAACCGTTCAGGGTCGGTAGATGAGAAAATCCTGCATATTGTTGTGACATTGAGATCGAAACCGTCAGTGAGCCGTGGTACAACCAGATTTTCCAATATCTCAAGCATGGTGAAGCATCTTTCCCCGTTGATAAAGAAGGAGACATAAAGGGTATTCATGCCAAGAGCCTGCAAGCATTGAAAAGGCTATCAGCTCAGTACGTCGTACTTGGCAATGAATTATGGAAGAAAAGGGAAGGTTGTCCTCTCCTGCTCTGTATCAGCAAGGAAAAATCCCAAAGAGTAATGGAAGACGTTCATAACGGTGCCTGCAGACCTCATATGAACGCTCGATCTCTCATGCATAGCACATCAGGCTGGGTTACTTCTGGATTACTATGGAGACAGATTGCATCCAATTTGTGCGAGCTTGTGATAAATGCCAGCGATTCTCCAATCAGAACCATATGCCTCCTCATGACCTCTACTATATGACAACTCCGTGGCCCTTCGCAACATGGGGGATTGATGTCATTGGGAAAATAACTCCGCCCGGGAGCAATGGACACTCGTTTGTATTGGTTGCTGTGGATTACTTCAAAAAAAGGGTAGAAGCTGCATCTTACAAAGTGCTCACAGCTAAGAAGGTCGCTCGCTTCATAAAGGAACAGATCTTCTGCCGCTACGGAGTCCCAAATGAGATTATTTCCGACAATGGAACCCACTTCGAAGGAGAAACTGATCGGCTTCTTACTGAATACAGGGTCAAGCGCCATAAATCTTCACCATACAGACCTCAGACGAATGGTGTTGTTGAGGCTGCTAATAAGAACTTGGAAAGAATCATAAAGAAGATGGCCGAGCGAGGAAGGGATTGGCCAGAGAAGCTGCATTTAGCATTATGGGGCTACCACACTTCAATTCGAACTGCCACCGGTGCAACTCCATACGCTCTGACTTACGGAATGGAGGCTGTTATGCCCATTGAATTAGAAATTCCATCCCTCAGGGTTTTGCTTGAAAATGAGGTGAATGAGATTGAATGGCTCCAAAGTCGATACAATGAATTGGCTCTGTTAGACGAACGCAGACTAAAAGCCATGGAGCATAACCGGGCGTACCAAAGAAGGACAAGAAAGTGAAACCCAGGGACATCAAGGTTGGAGACTTGGTCCTTAAGATGAAGCCCTCGAATCAGAGCAGTGCATTGGGCAAATGGGCACCTGTTTGGGTCGGACCGTTTCTAGTGAAGAAAATATTCTCCGGAGGAGCCATGCAGCTGACAGATTTAGATGGCAACCCATTTCTGCACCCCGTCAACGGTGACAAGTTGCGGAGGTACTATATATGATCGAGTCTTTCCCCTCTAAAAAAAAATAAATGTAAAAAAAAATGATGAGAAATAAAGGCGCAACAAAATTGTCCCAGATGAGACTGAAAACCTCTCAAAAGGCAGTCCATGCAAAAACAAGGGACGCGCCCGGTGCTAAAGAATATACCCAGCTAGACCGAAAACCCTGAAAGGGCGGTCTTGGTAAAAAACAGGGTCGCACCATGTCCCCCTTCTATCTTCCCCTTTCTTAAACACAAAAGTTGATTGAGTCGAACTACGGCGACCTGAGCTCCTCCTATGGAGGGGAACGTAGGCAACCTTAACTGGTTCGGTCGAAATCGCAAACAAATCTCAGAAAATCCGGTCTCCTCAAGGACCCTGCCCATACACTGTCTATCCTTCCAAATTCGATCTCGATATCAGTGGGTTTTCTCCTCAGGATTGATGAAAATATTTGCTCATGTCGGCTTTGGTGGTTGAATAACCCGAACATCAATAAAGGGTTTTAAGCAGCTTTGTGATCATCACGAATAAAACAAGTTTTCAAGTGTCTCGGAAAGTCTTCCTCTCCACGTTATTAGGGATATAGAACTAAACACTGTATTTCTGTCAAGCAGGGGCTTCTATACACTTCTCCACACCTTGCGATGCTTATACTGTCTCAAAAGAGTCAAACCCATAAGCAAGAGTGTCATACAGAAAATCAGGATTCATTCTCACCTTCGAAAAGTGTGCCCCTGCATGTAAAAACTCTTGAGTCTTGTCCGACGTATGACTGACTAAAACCTTAAGAACAATCTCACCCTGGGGCTATAAAAGACTGTGTGGCAGACTGGGGCTTGGTCAGAAGTCGATATGTGCGGTTCCCGGGGTTGTTCCTATGATATCAAGCAGTTGAGAATGGATTTTGTTACAAGAGGCCTACTTCATGACGGAGCTACTGAATTCCATATCTTGGGCAAGAGAATAAGGCTTAGAGACAGTAAAGAGGTCCCTTTCTGAAAGCCTGTCAACCTGACTTATCATGTCACGCGACAGAATGTTCCTTGGCTATCCTGAGTCGTGCGACATAATAAGTCGACACAGGACATCGGTTGAAGCTGTCCCGATCGGTAAGGCACGCCCCGACTTGTTTCAAACTGCAAAGCAACAAAAGCACCCTGCAAGCATCATGGGAGGGGGGAATTTCATTCAAAATAGCATACACATTCACCGCCTATATACACACAAACCAAAACACGCAAACCATCCATACTCATGCAATAACCATCCAAAAGCCATTCATCCCCATTCTTCCAAAAAATGGACTCGCGCAAACAACTAATAACTAATAATGTACTAGGTGAAATGTAAATAAAGAAAAAGAAAAGAGTATTTTGTCTGTTCTTCTTGTCAAAGCAGGGTACAACAATCAAAAAGGCCACAAATCAATCCAAGGAATTACTCTGAGCCATCATCTCCGGAACTGTAAGAACCACCATCCTCATCATCAGAGCTATCATCATCGCCATCAGCCTCCTCACTGCTCTCTCTATCTGCATCTCCCTCCTCATGACCCGGGTCAGCAATAGGAGCGTGATAAACAATGGGATCATCTCGGAAGAGCTCATGCATAACAGGAATGGTAGAAGTCTCAAGCTCATGAGGATCTCTGGAGGAATCGCTATCAGAACTGGAAGGGCTAGGTGGACGACGACGAGCAGTTTTGGTCCTGGGCAAGTGTGTATCCTCAGCAGACATGTCAGTACGAGTCCTCTTCCTGCCGGGCAAGCTGAGCGTGGAATCACTATCATCAGAACTCTGAGCCGCAAGCTTCTCCCTCAAATACTGATTGCTCCTCATCAGCTGATCAATCATATCCATGGCCCCGGTATAATGACGAGCAAAGCCCCAGTAAATATCAGAAGATACCTGACACAACCCAGCAAAAGAAGAATCAGAAATCAAGCCAGAATAAAGGACAAAAGATGTAAGCAGTTCAAAAGAACGAAAGAAAGTCAGTTACTTACAGATCGAGTGCCCTCAGGGAGATGAAAGTATGGATAAACCCGGCTGGTATCAAGAGTGGCCCGCCTCATGTGATCCCCGTCCTGAAAGTCAACAAAGGGAGGAGGTAAAGGAGCATCCACAACATGTCCGGTAGAAGGGTCAGCAGCCTGAGCACCACGCCTCGCAACCACCTGCGGTGACCTCAACTTCGTAGCTACATAAACCCCATAATCCCCATCATCATCAGTATAATTAAAAGCAGGCTCTCCCTGGATCAAAGAGGCCACATCATCTAGCTTCCTAGGGAACCACATCTCAGCAGGAGGATCATACGGGACTCTAGCAACGCTCCCGGGGCCATGCTGTCTATAAACTCGCTCGCCCAAGTACAAAGCATCTCCAGATAAACCCACTAACATTTTACGGCACTCAGTCAGATGAAGAGCATTCTCCAGATGAACCCCAGCATATCGGCCTGCCCAGGGAAATAAAGCCAGGCTCCCGGGAGTCCTCCGCAAACAGATAATGGTATCATCATAAGAAGCAGTCACCCGTCCCTTGGTATCTGTTGTCCGAACTTTCTATCGTGCATCCTTCACCCAGCGCCTCATAGCAGGAAATGTAGTGATCGGGTACGCCTCCCCTACTCGCCAAGCATAGCAACCAATAACCTCATAAGCCCAGACCTGAGAAAAGAAAGGACAAAACAAAGACAGACTGATAAGAAAAAGAGGAAACAGAAAGAAACGGTATTCGAAAAGGAGATCAGACCAAGAAGTACCTCAAAAGCCAAGTGACAGCAGTTGAAGGACTTAGCCTTCCCCCGACTGACATCATCAAGAGCCAGATATAACTCGGCCAATCCGGCCTCTCCCCAAGACAGGGTCCCAACAGCAGTCCAGTCTCTCAAAAGCTCTAACAAAGAAAGTAAAGCCGAAGATGTGGCATTGATGAACAACATATCCGAAAATCCAACCCAAACAAAAGCCCTAGCTAACCTCAGAGCTCTCAACCTGTCCTCCTCAGTGTCCCCTACCTCAGCTGGATAACCGGTACTCTGCTCTACCATCTGGCCATGAAGATCCCCGAGCTCATATCCATTCCCCTTCTTGTCCTGGGGTACAAAACCGATCAACTCCATGAAATAGGCCTCAGTGGGAGGCTGTGGGTCATCATCCAAAGCGGGCTCCTCCATATATAAAGGCTGATCAGTGAATGGAAGGCCAGTAATAACAGCGAAATCATAAGGCGTGATCGTCGCCTCACCCCAAGAAAAATGGAAGGAATGGGTAGTCTCCCACCAGAACTCTCTGAATGCCTTCACTAGTCCGACACTCCTCTGGGTACCTCCAACAGCCCTCGCCATCTCAAAGAATTGCCCCAACCCGGCAGCATACACTAAACCTTTCGGCGAACGGTCAAGCTCCTGACTACCAGGCAACAGGTCCCACAACCGACCGATGACCTCTGGAGAACCCCGAGTGCGTAGCTCCTGCAGGTAAAGACAGCGCATGTATGAATATCCCAAAATTCTTTTCAAATAAAAGCATTTCAATAAATCGATTGCACATTTCAACTTTCCAAGCAGAAATAGGGTTCGATCATTCAAGCATGCATTCATAATTTCTATATGGCTCAAAACATGCAATGAGTTCAACAGAGAAAAGGAATCCGATCATCTTGGCACAATATCCGTTTTTTCATAGCAAGGGTTACAAAATTACCTTCTTTTTCTTCTTCGGCGCCGAAGTATGCTCTTTAAGATGCAGATAAAAATCCCCTCTCACAGTTTGAGGGACGAAGGGCCGTTGGTTCCTCTGGGCATTCTTTCTCTGAGCGGCTAGTTGAGCTTGGGTAAGAGCCTTCTTCGTGGGTCGTTGTCTAGGAGGCATATTGAAGAATTAAGTAGCCAAATCAAGCCCTAGAGTCGATCGATTGCACCGGAAATTGAACTAGGGGATGCTTCCTCCTCGCAAAACCGTCCGCCTCCCTCCAACAATATGTTTCAAAATGAAGCCTGTTCGCCTTTATGAGAGACTGTTCAATGGCTTTAAATAGCCGCGCGACAAGACGTTCCCCATGACCCAATTTTCAAAAATGCCCATGTAATTTGATGATCTGCAATGTTGACCCTTATGGCATATTCTGTAGATTCCCTTGCAGGTCTAACGATCAACCGAGTCTCACAATACCTCAAAGACTAGCCCTCAAGACGAGCCAAAAAAAAAGGAGAAAGAACAAAAAGCCCGTATCTGTGATAGCCTCCCAAGCAGAGCACACCAAAAGAAGAAGAAAATAGCCTCCCAAGCAGAGCACCCCAAAAGAAGAAGAAAATAGCCTCCCAAGCAGAGCACCCCAAAAGAAGAAGAAAGAAGCCGACTCCCTAGAAATGTAGAGTCCACGGCCCCAAAAGAAGAAGAAAGAAGCCGACTCTCCAGAAATGTAGAGTCCACGGCCCCAAAAGAAAAAGAAAGAAGCCGACTCCCCAGAAATGCAGAGTCCGCGGCCCCAAAAGGAAAAGAAAGAAGCCGACTCCCCAGAAATGCAGAGTCCCCGGCTTACCGAACCAAGCGAGAAAGAAGTTATCTCCCCAGAAAAGAGCAGAGTCCCCAGCTTCCCAAGCAAAGCTAAGGGCACAAAAGAAAAGATGAACAATCAGCAAGGACAGTCCAGCAACAAAACCGACAAAAGAACAACAAAGAACAGGAAAAGAAGTAGCGTGAGACCCCTGGCAGCTACACCTATCCCCAACAGATCAGAAGGAGAAGTGGTATAAGACCCTCCAGCATCCACAAAAGACCAGTTGCAGCATGAGACCCTCCGGCAGCTACAACTCGTCAACAGCAGTAGTGTGAGACCCTCCGGCAACTACCCTGCACCAACGAAGTGGTATGAGACCCTCCGGCATCCACAAAAGACCAGTTGCAGCATGAGACCCTCCGGCAGCTACAACTCGTCAGCAGCAGTAGTGTGAGACCCTCCGGCAACTACCCTGCACCAACGAAGTGGTATGAGTCCCTCCGGCATCCACGAAAGACCAGTTGCAGCATGAGACCCTCTGGCAGCTACAACCCGTCAATAGCGATAGCATGAGACCCTCCGGTAGCTACTCGCAAATACCAGTTGCAGCATGAGACCCTCCGGCAGCTACAACCTGGCATGAAAGGTAACTACTAGCCAACCGCAGTAGTACCGACCTCTTGAGAAGTCACAGGTAAGCACAACAAAGGTATGAAGACACATTTCTACCCCTTTCTTGCTTGTAGTTAGTAATTCCCGAACTACGATTTGGCTTGATTCCCTTCTCAAAGGGATACGTAGGAATCCTTTCTCAGAAAGGTCCAGCCATTAGACTTCCCGATTCACCCTTCTAGCCTGTTACCTTATCCCTCTTTGCTCATTGGGATTGGGTCTTATTTTATCGACAACCCCACTTTTTCCAAAAGTGACGTTGCCGAGGGGCTCTGTAAGTACGCCAATCCAATTCACAACCCTTTTTAGATGCATTTTAATGTAATAAAATTGCATTAAGGGGCGTTTTGGTAAATTCTCGACCGATCCCGAGACTTCCGGAAACATTTCATAAGTTTCCCGTGAAGGAAGTACCTTTTGGTACCTTACTCATGCAAAGGGACCTCTTGGGAATAAAACCTGTTGGACTTTTTGGGTATTTTCTCGGAATGTTCCAGAAACTGATTTTGGCGCCAAAAACGGTTATGGCCACCTTGTGTCACGCGACAACTCGAGGCCTAGAAAGTGGATACGTAAGGTCGTGCGACACCTTGAGGCCACTAACTGCAGCCTATAAATAAGACCCTCCCCCTCTCATAAATGGATCCCAACTTCAGCCTACTGTTACTTTGCGCAAATTGCATCGTAACAAAGCCCCCCAAACACACTTCTCTCTCTCTCCTACCTTCAACCTACCCAAATCCCTCTCATCTAAACCCATTTCTTCAACCAACTCACTTGGAACCTCTTGCATCAATTCCCTCAGGATTTCAAGGCTAGAAACAACCACTTGAAGGGTCTTGTATCTAACTTGATACAGGATTCGGGGAAGCATCAAGGGTAACGAAATCTAAACTCCCTCTTCTCTCTCTCTTACTCAATTCTTCATAATTCTCTCATTTACTTTTGTTAGGATTCAATAATCAGACCCTAGCTGTCTGGATTATTGAATCCCAATCGCAATCTCTCTGTTTAAGTCGTTTGATCTGTGTAATTGAATTGCTCTTGTTGAATATTTGCTTGAATTGGTGTTCAAACCCCAAAGGGAGTGTGGATCTACCCACATCCACACTCCCGGGGTCGATTTGTTGTTATTTCTGTATTTCGTACATAATTTGATTAATCAATTGGATCTGTATTAGATATTGTTGATTCTGGTGTTCATTGTGTAAGTTTCTGCAGATGGCCTATGTATGTCACGCGACATATCGTTCCAAGGTGATCCTGTGTCATGCGACATATGTGGTCACTGGAATCATATGTCATGCGACATATCGTGACCCATATACAGAAACCTTTTTCAGATGTAATCTGTTTTAGATTGTTGTAGCAGGGGTGTGGCCTCCCTCAATAATGGGTTCACAAGTTGTAAATCTCAGTTCATATTAATAAGATGCATGATTACCACATTTTGTTCATTGTCAACACTTGCACACACTTTGGATTTTGCTTGGATGTTTAATTGAAAGACTCGTCTACGGACGAGGCGTGTTGGGTGAACTCTCGGTTCTTCCCAACACGTAACCTGACCTCCGAACCCGTGTTTTCTCTCTAAAAAAAGGTTTTCAATGTTTCCTCTTAAAACGGCGTGGCGACTCCTTTACTTTATTCATTTCGTAATAAACTAAAATTTTCGGGCGAGCGCACATTCAAAACTGTAAAAACACAAATTATGTCATAAGGGTCCGTACATCCCCCCATTGATGGTCGTCCAACCTCTTTTGCATATGTGGCAGTTTCTTATACCTTCTCATGTCCAGTTCAATTTTTTAGCTTTTATTTATGTAGTATTAGTATAAATCCATGATACTTGCTTATCAATTTGTCTTTGTTGATTTACAATGATACAAATTGGGTTATCTACCAAGGAGGGGCACATCACCATTGATTTGATCCCAAGATGTGCCTTAGGGATTGAGGCCATGTTGTTGATGTAAACCCTTTTTCATCTTTATAGTTTTCTGTCTGAGACACAATTTGCTTGACTTTTGCAGAATTCAGTTTTTATTTGGATCTCTACATAGTCAACCCAGAAAGCTATCAAAAATCAGTTAACAATATAAGAGTCCGTACGGCCCCTTTTGCAGGCCGTCCGACCTATTTTGTCTCTGTCCCAGTTTCTTCACTTTTTCCTTCATTTTTTAATCCCATTTTCCCTTTGTTTCGCAACCCCCATGTTTTAAACTAATTTCCAGAAAGTAGCACATTTTCAAAACCTTATTTATTTTAACTTAACACACACACACACACGCACACACAAATTCTCAAAAAAGAAGACTCGTTAAGGCGAGGCATTTTATGTGAGTACTAATATTTTTTTACCAAGGTGTATTTGACCTCCGAACTCGGAATTTAATTAAATAGCCTTTTTCAATGTTTTGGCTTACAATAAAAAACGGCGTGACGACTCTCTCTTTGCACTATTTTATATGTTCCACTATTGGATGAATTAAAAACTTCCCATGCATTTATACATGCGTATCGGGGTAATGTCAAATGCACACTTTGGGTATGACTCCTCCGGCTCTAAATTGGTACATGGACTCAGCAGGCACGTCACACATAACTTCATTGTCAGGTACTCTTACGCCCTATTTTAATATGAGCACACATCATGGTATAAGTGTAGGCATAGTAATTCGATTCCAACTAAGGGTTATGGGCATTCTACTTTAACTCCGTCTCATCCTAATCTCTCTTAAAAATGTTCTTCATGCTCCAAAACTAATTAAGAATTTAGTGTCAGTTCGTAAATTCACCACTGATAATTCAGTTTCTGTCGAGTTTGACCCAATTGATTTTTTTGTGAAGGATTTCCAGACGGGGATCCATCTAATTAGATGTGATAGTGTTGGGTATGCATACTTTAATCCTCCTAGCTTTAGCTTAGATTTGATTGATACCATAACCTCCTCTCTATTTTAAGGACTTTAGACCCATATGTAATGAAGCTTAGATTTTAATTTTTAGTATAAGTCCATTTTATAGAATAGGTTAAAATAGGCTTGAAGGCTGGCACAAGACTCATTGGACATGAGGTTGCAGTTCAAAGATGTTTCAAACCGCACTCAAGAAACCGCACATGCAAGCCGCTGTGTGAAATCCTTACTTGAAACCGCTCCTTAAACAGCTGCAGTGTATCATCCTTAGTGAACCGCACTTGCTAAACCGCAGTGTAGTTCTAACTTTAGACCGCTCTGTTAAAACATCATCTGGTGAAATCGCACTTACTCAACCGCACTCACACCAGACCGCAACCAATGATTGAAGACTTGAAGTGAACCACATATGACTGTTGGAATCCATGTCAGCATTGACAAAAGTCAACCACCAAATCTTGTCACATGATCAAGTATCAGACAGAATCTGCAAGGATCTTGAAATGGTGACAGATGTCCTTCGTACCTTATTTGCAGCTGGAGTCTGATCAGCTTTATCTGCAACTGCCGTACCAAAGGACAAAAGTGGATTTGTGGACCAATCAAATTACACCAGTACAGTACTACTACAGCTGTATCATAACGGTGAGTTCCTTGGTGCTTGGGTATAAATACCCCTAATCTTCAACACTTGAAGATTGCTTGAGAAATTGATTTGCTGTGTGTTCGTAAGAAGTTGAAGCTCTGCCCAGAAAATATTCAGCCCTTTGAATCTTCATCTTCTTCCTTCAAGAAATATTTCTCAGCCCAGAAATTAAGCCTTAACACTTCAAGAATCATTGTGCTCTACATCTCATAGATTCAAAGAGCCTTGATCTTGTTATACACATACACACATCACTTGTTTAATCACATAGATTATTCATTTGAGAAACACCGGTTATAGTCTAGGATTTGATCTTCATTGAATATATTTTAGATCTGAGTTTGAATACTTTGTATATTTGTAATCTCTCTCTCATACTCAATATAAAATCTAACTCTTAGAAAATTCAAGACTAACCATCTTGGTAGTGGATGTAAATCATTTACGATTGAACCACTCCAAATATTGTGTTCTTCATTTCTGCACTTATATTTACTGTTCATTGCTAATTATTTTATATCTCTCTATTTAATCTTATTTTCAGTTATCCATTATTGTGAATTGTGTTTGGAGTTAACTTTGTCAAAACCTCACTTTTCAGTTTTATAAAACCGCACTGAAAACCGCTCTACAAATCGCACTTCTAAAACCGCTTTATAACTTTGATATTCCGTTGTGCATTTTACAACTCTACTTGCAGTTTATTATTACTGCAAGCGGTTTGTAAGCAAGAGGTTTAGTTTTTCAATAGAGGACGAAAAATTTGTAACAGCTATTCACCCCCCTCTAGCTGTTTTTCACCCTTGTTGCCACCTTTGGGACCAACAGATAGTAAAGGCGATTTTATCCAGTCACCAACCCAAAATCAACCATTCTTCAGTTTGCTTTTACTGCTTTTATCTCCGGTTCTATGATACGAACATTTGGGTCATCCGGGTGCTCCTGTTATGGAATCTATTAGGAAAAATAAATTTATAGATTGTAGTATGAAAAAGTTATCTCATGTTTGTCAAGCTTGTTCACTAGGAAAACAGGTAAAACTTCCTTTTATTAAATCTACTTCTAGTACTTTGTTTCCGTTTGATATAATTCAAAGTGATTTATGGACATCTCCAATATTAAATTCTTCCGGACATCGATATTCTTTACTTTACTGTTCTTAGATGATTTTTCACATTTTTTTTGTGGGTTTTTACTTTAGCTCACAAATCAGAAGTGTATTCCACATTCTTGACTTTTTGCACTTTTATCAACACCTAATTTGAACGTGACACTAAAACATTTCAATGTGATAATGGATGAGAATTTGATAATAAGCATTTTGGGGAGTTTGGTAAACAACATGAGCTTTCTCTTCGTATTTCATGCCCATACACATCTCCTCAAAATGGAAAAGCCGAACGTAAAGTTCGTACTATAAATAATATGGTCCGAACGTTGTTAACTCATGCTAATTTTCCTTCAAATTTTTGGCATTATGAAGTTCAAATGGCAACATACATACTTAATACTCTTCTAAACTTATCACTCAATTTTATTTCTCCGCTTCAAGTATTATATTGTAAGATTCCTATTTTTTCAAATCTTCGTGTGTTTGGTTGCTTATGTTATCCGTTAATTCCGTCGCCTGCTATCAACAAACTGCAAGCTAGATCATGTCCATGTGTTTTCTTAGGATATCCCACTAATCATAGGTGATATAAGTGTAATGACTTTACATCTCGAAAAATCATTATATGTCGACATGTTATTTTTTATGAGACTCGATTTCCTTTAAGTTACATAAATAAAGCTTCGACCTCTTCATATGATTTTTTGGATGAAGGGTTATTTTCGTATATTATTCATAACCTCACTTATCCTGTTCAAGTTTCAGACATGGCACAACTGTCTCATGCAGCTCAAGTTCCTGTCCAACCTTCAACACATTTTCCCCCTGGTTTGGCCCATGTGCCAGACAGCCCGCTTGTTGCTAGCTCACGTCCTCGGCCTACTATTGTGGATTCCTCGGCCTATTGTCCGTTCCTCTCCCTTTGCCTCAAGGGCCGGTCACGAGGAGCCAAAGAGGTATTTTTAAACCCAAGATTCCGTTTAGTCTACTCACTGCCATTACCAAATCTCCTATTCCCAAATCCCCTATTATTTCTCTCAATGATCCAAATTGGAAGATGGCAATGAATAATGAATATAATGCTCTTACTGAAAATAGGATGTGGAAGTTGGTGCCCTGGCCACCTCATGCTAACATTATTCGTTTTATGTGGATTTTTACTCACGAGGTTAGAGCATATGGGTCATTTGAGCGCCATAAAGCTCGATTAGTAGGTGATGGGAAGACTCAAACGTGTGGGAATTAATTGTGGTGAGGCATTTAGTCTGGTGATCAAACCGGTTACCATCAGTATCGTTCTTAGTATTTTTGTATCAATGAAGTGGCCTATCCGTCAACTCAATGTTAAGAACGCTTTTTTACACGGAGAACTCAATGAAACTGTTTATATGCATAAACCATTATGGTTTCGTAGCAGAGATTTTCCGGATCATGTGTGTTTGCTAAAAATCATTGTATGGGCTCAAACAAGCTCTACGGGCATGGTACAAGCGATTTGTGGATTATGTTTCGTCCTTGGGTTTTTCCCAAAGTTGCCCCGGTCACTCGTTAATTGTCTACAATGCACACGAGGACACAAATTACCTGTTGGTTTATGTTGATGACATAATATTAAAAGCCTCTTTCGATAAGATGTGTACTACTACTATTATTGCTTCTTTGAGCTTGGAATTTGCAATGAAGGATTTGGGGGTACTTAGTTATTTTCTCGGCATTGGGGTTACTTATTCTAAAATGTGTTTGTTTATATCACAATGCAAATACGTTTTGGAAATAGTGGAACGAGCAGGGATGACATCCTGTAAGTACGCATCTACTCCGGTCGACACTAAATCTAAGCTGGGTGCTTCCTCCAGATTTGTGCCGATCCTACTCTTTACCAAAGCTTGGCGGGGTTGCTTCATACCCTACTTTCACACGTCCGGATATCACATATGCAGCACAACATGTATGCTTGTTCATGAACGACCCTCATGAGGCACACATGGCGTTGAAGCCGATCATATGATATGTCCAGGGTACTTCGCAGCTTGGGTTGTACTTATATCCTTTATCCACGTCGCCCCTTGTGTCATTCACGGATGCGATTCGGGGGTGGTGTCTAGACACGAGGAGTTCTACGTCTCGCTACTGTGTGTTTTAGGGAATAATCTCATTTCATGGTTCGCGAAACGACATGCAACTATTTTGAGGTCTAGTGCGGAGGCAAAATATAGAGGTGTTGCTAATGTTGTTATAGAATTTTGTTGGCTTCGTAACTTGCTGTTGGAACTGCACTGTCCAATTCGGCAAGCTACCTTAGTTTTTTGTGATAATGTAAGTGCAATTTACTTGTCGGGTAATCCAGTTAAACATCAACGTAAACATGTTGAAAAGGATATACATTTTGTCTGTGAGAAAGTTGCTTGTGGACAAATTCGGGTTCGACATGTTCCGTCTCGATATCAAATTGCAGACATCTTCACAAAAGGACTTGCATCAATTTTATTTAAAGATTTTTGGGACAGTCATAGTGTTCGTCTTCCTCCCGTTTCGACCGCTGGGAGTGTTATTAGCATATTACGTGATAATATTCTATGTTTATAGATGATTGTAAATTGATTGTATATATATGTAGTATATATATATGTACTAGTACATGCCCGTGTCCAAGGCCACGTGAGATTTTTTTTTATATATCAAAAAAAAAAAAGGCCACCCAGGTCGTACGACATAGATAGTTATGAGGGCAAAACTGGAAAGGTACAAAACAGTGAGGGCAAAATGGAAATTTCCGCGGATGGAACTGTTCATACCACTGTTCACGGCACAGGTTCCATTTATACTATAGATATTGTTACCTTAAATAGATCTTTAGAATTATGGGATTGAGAATCCTTTTCCAAGTTAAGTTGTATTACTACCTTTGAGGAAGGAGAAAATTAAAAAAAATGAATTTCTTAAAAAATAACTATGATGGGAGGGGGGGGGGAATACAAACAAAATATTCTTATGGATTAAAATCATTTCAAACGAATTTAAAGAAGGCGTTCATACCCCAGAATCAATTCAAACCTTAAAAATAAAATTAATATAAAAAATTATGAAAATATACCTAAAATTTTACAAACATTAAGACATCAATAACTATATAAAGCCTCAAGTGAATAAGAACATCATTTTCCCGCTCAAACTTTCACCTAGATTGAATATGGACCAAATACATTATCTTAACTCTAATGGGTACAGCTTATTAAATAATTCGCCGTTTTATATTCCGCTATTTTTTTCAATCTCGCTCTCCTCCTCTCGAGCGTCACTTCCCAAAAAAAACATCTCCACCCTAATCTGCAAACGCATCGCCTCTCTCTCTCTTCTTTCATGCTGCCGCCCCTCCTCTCTCCTTCCATGTATCGACAGGTAAGCGTCAAGATCCTTCCTTGTTCTTGAGGATTTTGTTCATTTGATAGAATTCTTGATCCCAATCTCGACTGGGTTTTATGTTTCTGGTGTTGAATTTTAGTTTAAGATCATCATTTTTTATCAATTGGGTTCTGGGGTTTTCTTCATTTTGGGTTAACGCAGAAGAATCCAGCTCATCTAGAGCTATCGGTGGTGGTTTGAGCCCGAAAGAAGCCGTGGCATGGGAACTCTTTACCCCCATTCATCGAATTCTCATTGTTGCCGTGATTTCGGTTGCCGCCGTGAATTCCAAGAAGAATAAGGAGATTTATCGGCTTAAGAAATCTGTTGAAATTAGGGTTAGTAAACTGTTCAATTCAATTTATAATTTGAAATGTTACTTATTTGTTTGTATTAATTACGAAATCTAGGGTTGTGATTGTAACAGTATGAGGGGTTTGTTTAATTCGTCTTCAATTATGTAAGCTTTAAAAGATTTCAGAATTTAATTTATCTGTTTAATGAGATGATTTGATTTAATCTTTTCAATCCGTGGGATTTGGCCAGTTTTCAAAATGTTATACAACCCATATGATCACAATTTTGGTGAAATTAGAGAAAAGGTTTCTGAGGATTATTAATGGTTTCAAATGTTTGTTAGAGTTTTGCCTCAATTGAAAGTCTTTTTCTATGAATTTTTGATGTAGAAATTATGTGTAATATTTAAATGATAAAGTTTTTAAATTCCAGGATGAGGTGCTTGCTAGCATGCAACAAAAACTTGATAATCTATGCGAGCAAGTAAATTATTTCAAAGATCAGCCCGAGATTGGCTCGTACAAACTTAAATCTTCTGGCTGTGGATGTCGACTATGTGATGAACATGCACCTCCATCAAGTTCTTCAGGGGTAAGAATATTTTGCGATCACTTAATTTGTCTTTAGTTTTCATGTGCCATTTTAGTTATCTGAGTTACTGGTTATTGCTGTGATTGTGAACCACAATTTGAGTTATACTTTTTGTTATTTGCTCAGGGCGATTCTGCTTTGAAATTGACTGATGAAGTCAAGACGAGCAACTATAAAACTCCTCACAAATGATGCGGAACCAGAGGAGCGTCGGATGTCAAGTTTGTCAGATTGGGCTCCTAGTGTAAGCTCATCCGTTGATATTCAGGTATTCTTTCTGAAGCAAGTGAGGCTATTTTAATGTCTAACAATGCTCTATGGAAATGATGAGTGCCATATTGATGTCAAACATGGCCTTTTTATTGCCTACTCTCTTCTTTGTCATAGTCTCCTGCACTCTGAAATGTCTCAAATGTTGATATTTTAATAAACTAAATTCTGCAATGGAAAACAAAAAGAGAAAAAAAAATTGACATTGAGAAGATTTCATGTCCACCAAAGGGGTCAAATCTGAATTCTTGCTTAGCTGACTTGTGAAAGTGGTTTTGATACAACAGTCGTCTATTGTTCAATCTGATCCAGTTTGGAGTTTATAAAGCTCGATATGTATGATAGAGATCTTTTCGGTAAGGTACTCTTATACCCTCATGCTTGAAAAGATAATTTAAAACACACTTAAAAAGAACATTCTATGAGATCAATTCAATGATTATACCTAAGTCAGCCCAGCGGCTGTTATCATCAATCCCACCAAATCCATCACAGTTTTCATAAGTACCGAATCGGTGATTCTGTCAAACTGTGCAGCTGATTTTCTCTACCTCTGCATTTTGCTTAGAACACATACTTGGATCAACCAAAGTTGGCATGATAATCGAGACTCGAGGGGTAGCCCTTCGACTCCACCTTTTGATTCTAAAGTCAAACTCACAATACCATTATTTGTGATTTGTGAGTGGGATGTATTTTGGAACTTCTCCAGCTCTCTTCATTATTTGGCAAATTTTATTTTATTTTCTTATCCTCTGTCCCAAATGAAATCCATTCTTCATGATCACAAGCAAAAATGGACCGGCGAAATGCCATTTGATGTGGGTCTTTTTGATTTCTTTGGAAGACTGATATAAGGTGGAGAGTAAAGGGTAGACAGAGATGGCTGGTAATGCTGTTGCGTGTGTTGAGAGGGTAACTAGCGATAGGGGTGTAAATGGTTCGGTTTGGTTCGGTTTGGGACAATTTAAGAACCGAACCACTAGTCATCGGTTTGGGAAAATCTCAAACCGAACCGAACCATGAAAAAATTTAAACCGAACCAAACCAAACCGCCATGGTTTGGTTCGAACCGCGGTTTGATTTTACGGTTCGAACCGCGGTTTAAACCACAATTCAAACCACGGTTCAAACCATTAAATAGAACATTGCTTAAACCATTAATTAGAACATGGTTTAAAACTACACAATTCATTGTCATGTTTGTTTTAATTTTCCAAACATAACATAAATAAGATATTAAGCATTTAAACACAACTTGAAATTGTGCTTCAATGTTTATAATAACAACAATTTGAGTATTTGTAATGGTATGTGCTAAAGAGTAAATTAATATTATTACAAGAAGATTAACCAAAAGAAAAAAGGATTATGGGCTAAAATTCATGAATAGAATTAGGATTTTTCAAATCTAAATTTAAGGTGAAAATGAAAGATATACATATCTAAGGTTAATATTGAACGGTTTGGTGGTTTGGTTTATTGGTTCGGTTTGGTGGTTCGGTCTCGCGGTCTCGAACCGTGGTTTGGGAGTCCAAACCGCAAACCAAACCGAACCACACGGTTTGACAATTTTTGGAACCGAACCAAACCACTATTGCTTGAAAACCGAACTAAACCGCATGATTTGGTTTGGTACGGTTCCGAACCGCGGTTTGAACCGAACCACTTACACCCCTAACTAGCGATATGCTGATCGGTCCGGATTGGGCTATTAACATCGAGCTATGTGATCTTATCAACATGGATCCAGGGTACCTTTCTATGTCTTCAATGTTTGATTAATTGTTTTTTAAGAAAAAAATACCTGCTATCTGTTTATGGTATTTCTATTATCGTTTATTGAATTGAAATGGATTGTCGGAAATAGTTATATTAATGTGATGTTGTTTGTTGGGTAGCTTGAATTGAAATGGATTTCAATTCACAATTGCTTTCTTTTCAGTTACAATTGCAGTTGATGTATCAAGAAGACGTACCACAAGTTTTCAGTTCACAAAAAAAAATGTTGTTGACCAGTTTCATGTGAAAGAGCAAGACATTTTTTTGAACAATAATTCTTTCATTGGAGGTTAAATTTGTCTTAAGGCATCTAAGTTGTAAGTTGTGTTCAATTTATTTGGATGATAGGTGAGAAAGGAAAGATTAGTTAGAGGATGTAGTATCTTCTAACAAACAAAAAATCAAATTATGTAATTTTATTAGGAACACAATTATATATTTTTGCTACATACCTTTTACTTTATTTTTTTAAAAAAATAATAATCTAAATTGGCCTTTGTAGTTATAATAACTCTTTTGATTTAGTTCCTGTGATTTGTCAAAGTTTTTTGATCATGCGTTTAACGCACGGGTGGCATAATACTAGTTACTTTAACAACGGTCTTTTTAGCCTAAAAATGAAAATCTAAAAGGGTATTCCTTATTATCTGCCTTGTATCATTGAGAGCTCCGATTTGATGGACAATCCATTTTGTGGTTCATTCGGAATCGTTGTAGCCCTTTGATGACAAAATTTTCAAGACTCTTGCTTTCGAATAAGAGTAGGTCTGCTGAGAAACGCGTTTCTCCATAACTATGGAGAAACGCGTTTTTAATAACCAGAAGCTATACGTTTGATAACCAGAAGAAAATTTCTGGATATCAGTCTCAAAGGGTTACGGATATCCAGGAAGCTTTGGAGCGGATATCCGAGAAGCCTTTGGGTGGATATCCAGGAAAAAATAGATTTGAAGCCAAATTCAAGGCCAAGATCGAAATTGCTTATTGAAGGTTTACGGATATCCGAGAAACCTTCAAATGTATATCGAGAAACCAACAAATGAATATCGAAACATTTTGAAAGTTTACGGATATCATTTGAAAGGTTCACGGATATCACTTTCATAAGCTTCTGGATATCCTTTCAAAGGGTTCTGGATATCCAGAACCTTTGAGACTGATATCCAGAAGTAACCATGGGACAAGGTCATGGCCAATTGTAAGTACCCAAATCTGGCTCATGCCTTCCGGTTAAGTTTCCCTGCAATTCCGGCAAGTTTTCCGGTAATTCCCCGGACTTTCCTAGAATTTCGGAACAATTCCGGAACTGTTTCAAATCACTGGGGATAAGAGGCGCTTGGAGCCAAAGAAACACGTTTTTATTTCATGAGGAATTCCCTTCAGAAAGCTACCTTGCATGTTTCTAGAAGAATCAGTATGTGGCTACTTATGTCGTGCGACATAATAGGCCATGAAACCTTCTAGAAACCTGCCACCTTGCATGTTTCTAGAAGGAAGCTACATGTGGCTACTTATGTCGTGCGGCGGCGTAACCCGGCGAGAGAGTTCTAGAACCATGCCACCTTGCATGTTTCTAGAAGGAGCTTGATTATGGCTTGTTATGTCGTGCGACATAACAAGCCAATGCGGCGACCTATAAATAGAGGCCTTCGCCTCTCATTTTACACACACCTCTTCCACCTCGGTCACCGCATAGGGAATACGCCCGAGAAGCCTTCTCTTTCCTCACATTACCCCCCAGAATCACCCCAATCCTCTCAAATCAATTCCACGCACACTTCCCTTTACACACTTCATATACGCGCCAAGAACCGAGGATTCTCGAAAGCGAAGGCTCAATCCCATCCCCGTAAGGCTGCATTTGAAGGCCCCTATATCTAACTTGATATAGAGGGTCGTGGTCTTGAGGTAACGATTTTCTACCCATTTCCTTTCCTTATCTTCATTATCACATGGAATCTCTATGCTAAATGCTTTAATAATGTGATATTACGAATAAAGTTGCATGCTTTAGCTTCATATTTCATAGATCCACATACGATTTCATTACATTTCCTATAAAAGCCCAGGTTTGGCTTGGTTTTGCATGAGCGCTCAAGATGAGTGTGGATCCCTCATATCCGCACCCTCTTGAAGTGTTCATTATTGATAAACATGCTCCACGAGATTTGTTTGTAAAGTAACTTGACCATTTTGGTGCCTTGTTACCTCTGCAAATCTCGAGTGTAAAGCCTCTGCAAAATGGCTAGTTATGTCACGCGACATAGGCGGCCTATGTCACGCGACATAAGTAGCCAGTTTTTCGAAGCTTCACATGATTTCAAGCTGTAATACGATGTTAACCCCATAATGCTAATACACGATGTTTAGATAATATCTATGTACATAATATGTCATCTTTTCATTAAAATACCATTCTCATACATAAAAGGTGCATCCTTTGCACCAAAATCCCATTTTCATGCATTAAAATCATTCCTTTTCCATTTAAAATCCCTTTTCACATTAAAGATGCACTCTTTGCACAAAGATCATTTCTTTACATAAAAAGCACCCATTTGCAATCAAATGCATCATTTTCAAACCAAAAATGCCATCTTTTCACTAAAGTATCATTTTTACATGCATTCCCCATGTCCCATTTGTAACCTTGGAGACGGACCGGTGTAAAGTTCTTATCTTTACATTGTTCCTCCCATTAAAGGTTTCATGATTTCTTTAGAAGGGGACAACCTTGAACCCTATATCTCCGATTATCACTTAAGAAGAGTATGAAGCATCTATACGAGCTCGGCTAGTCTTAAAGCGTAGGATTGATGGGCTAAGGACCCTCCTTTTCTAAAGAACCTCATCTTTGACTAAAAGAGAGTCATTCTCTCGATCACGCAAGTTCCGAGGGTCCCGAGGTTAAAATGCAATGATCACAAGTCACAAGATGAGGACGGGATCATATTCCCAAATACATAAAATCCAAGGAATCCCGAGCGACAACCAACAAATGGTTTGTACGTCCGGAAGACAACTTGGGACATTCTCCCCCCTTTTTCTCAAACACATGCACACAGAAAGCACGCAAGCAAGCACGATTCTGAAATCTTGGGAGACTTGCTCCGGCAAAGGCACCTTGGGTGAGCATAAACGTTCTTCCCAAGGGGTAACTTAACCTCCGAACCCATAAAACCTTTTTTTCAAAGTTTTGAGGTAATCAAAATGGCGTGGCGACTCCGTTTTTCAAATAACTCGGATGTCTTCAAACTCGCGTGAATCCAACACAAAATTTGGGCACACATTCACACCAATACAAAAAGTTTCTGGATATCCTTTCAAAAGGTTCTGGTTACCCGTAACCCGTTTCTCCATAACTTATGGAGAAACGCGTTTTTCCCTAGATTTTACGTTCGAATAAAGCATCAATTTATAAACTAACACTTTGTATTATTCATATTTCATGTTTTCTTTCCTAATCTCTTTGAAATTCTATTATGGCCAAAAGCTTGTTTGCTATATGTTGTACATCACACATAAACGTACTAAATGGTTTTCATAACTCTAAAATAAATATTCTGCTTGAGCTGGGATCAGATAATATGTTGCCTTAACCTCAATGACAGTCATCCTTTTTCTTATATATTGAATTTACTTTATAGAATATAACCTTGTTCAATATTACAAGGATAAATATAAAGACGCCAAAATTTGCTTTGGCTAAATAGTCCACATAGTATTTTTATGACCGTAAATTTTGAGTATACAAACTACACTCTCTCTATCTCTCTCCCAGATCAATCAAGAGCCCTATAATTTTCACCGTTAACGTTAACACAAACGTATTTTTAGTAATAATTTTAGATTAATTTATTATCCTAATGAATATCTATTTTTTTATTGATAGTATATATAATCAGTGGCGTATCTAGGAATTTAAGTGAGGGGGGTCAAATTTTAAGGCTACGAAAAAAATGAAAATCACACTATTGAAAACCTAAATTTTAATATTGCATGTATAACCGATTTTTTCTTAGTTTAGTCCAAGTTCAAACAACAACAACAACAATAATAATAGTAATTAATAATCAAATCTATTTTTGTAATTATATAACAAAATCTAAGAGACATTCTAAAAATGTGAAGCTTTTATAAAATTTAATGACAAAGATGTATGAATATTTTTGCTTTCCACTTTTTAAACTTTTGATTTTGTAATTATAAAATGAAATATGAAAAAACTGATAAAAATATGTAGGGACCAAGTTTTTTATAAAATAGACATTTATTTAGAATAAAATTTCTAGAAAATAAATATTTATTTTGAGACGGAGGAAACATAAAACATAAATACATAAAAAAAAAAAGACAAAAAAAGAATAAAAGTAGCTAAGGGAACTAAGTTTTTTTTTAAAAGGGAAAATTTCTTCCCCAATTCAACCCAAGCCCCAACCATCTCCTTCCCTGCGCCGGAACAACGGACCAGAACAAAATCCAACATCTCTCTTCTCCATCATCGACAGCCACCTGAGCGGCTGCGCTCCCAACTCCGGCCAGCAACATCTCCCTTTCTACACCAGATCCACGGACCTTCCCTGCGCCGGAACAATCGAACCAGAACAAAATCCAACCTCTCTTCTCCATCATCGACAACCACTGCTAAGTACTAACCCCTAATTTTTTTTTTTAAATTACTCGGTAATTTTTTTTGGAAAAGTGAGGGTGTGCAATTGCTCACCCTTGCGCCATGCTAGATACGCCCTTTCATATAATGGTATATTAATAACAAGTTTAAAATTTTCATTAGGATAATTAAATTAACTTAAAATTATTGATAAAAATATCTTCGTGTTAACATAAAAAAAGATAGTACTCTTAGTATGAGACGAAGGTTGTAATTCCTAAAAGATACCCACTCCGTCCAATTTCAAGGTTTTTACTTTCTTTTTTGGTATTTTCCAATTTAAGATTTTTAAATGTTTTATTCTTTAAATAAATGGTAAAGTATACATAGTGTTTTAGCCAATCTTGTCTTCATAAAATTCATACTCCCTCCGTCCCATTACAACAACGTACACATTTTGACTATTTTATGAAATTTGATCATACAATTACGAGAAATTGATATATTATAATTAAATTTTAAAATTTTTAATTGTTAGTGTTGTTAGTAATAAATCAATAACAACTTTTAAAATCTCATCAAAATTTTCTAATTTCTCGTTATTGTATGGTCAAACTTCAAACTATGCACGTTGTAATGGGCCGGAGGGTAGTATATTACAAAAAAACCATCACTTACCATCTAATTTTCATCCATTTACTTTATAAAAAAAACTATTATATCTCTATTCACTATTACTTCCTCCGTCCCTGAAAGATTGTTTCATTTGCTATTTTGACTTGTTTTAAAAAGTATGTCCCATTTTTAAATTTAGACATTAATGTTAGTGTAAATCTACTAAGGTACAAGAAGGTGAAACTCTTCCTTAATAATTGTAAAATGTACAACAGGACAATTTTTTAAGAACAAAGAAAGTATTTTTGACCAATTTTGCCTTAACTCCTTAATACTCCCTCCGTCCCGCCCGAAAGGGCAATTTTGCCTCCTAGCACGGAAATTAAGAAATGAATAAGGAAAGTGATGTAAGAAAGATAAAAAGGTTAAATGTTGTGAGTATGAAAAATTAAATAGGAGAGAGAATGAGTGGGAGGAATAGTTATGAGAGAGAATGTTGTGAGTGTAAAAGTAAAGTAAGAGAGAGAATGAGTGGGGTAGGAAGAGTATAAAAATAATAAAAATTTTCCTTTTTGGGGTTGTGCTCTTTTAAATGAGACGCCCAAAAAGGAAATTTGTGCCCTTTCGAGCGGGACGAAGGGAGTAAACATAAACGTATACATTCAATCAAAAAATATTAAATCGGAATCAAGAAAATAAATAATAGAGGGACTATTTTGGATAATTTGTCCAACAATTTTTATTTATTTGACTATTAAGTTACGACACCACGACTCAATGGGACGAGTGTACAAAACTCACTGTTTTCTCTCTCCTTTCTCTACTTTTCCATAACTACACACAGTACTGTCCTTTCTCATGTTCAGTCCATTTCTCTCTCTCTCTCTACTCTCTCTCTCTTAAACTAATCCACCTAAAGTAAAAAAAAAAATAAAAAAAAAAAAGATTAAACAAATCCCGTGCGCTTCCTTTTCCCCTTTTCATCACAGTTTTCATCGCTTCCAAGGCAAGCATAAAAAGCCTCACCTACAATCCCCAAACCCTCACCATTGTTTTCAATCACATTCATCATCATGATGTTCTTAATCCACTTCTGATCCCTGAAGATCTTCTGAAACTGTATTATTCTCTCATAATTTCGACTAATTTTTGCAGTTGAGTTTGTAATTTCAAGCTATCTCTGCAATGGCGACTCGGCAACAATCATCAGCATCGATGAAGCCGAAGAAACCGGTTTCTTCCAGAGCAATGAACTCGCCGTCGTCTTCTACTACTTCGTCTTCTAAGCATTTTCCGGAGACTACTTCCATTGACAATCTCAGCTCACCGGCTTCCTCATCCGCGAGAAGTAAGCCGCAGTATTTTTACTCGGAGAGTTTGCCGTTGGATTCTAATGAGAGATCCAAGGAGAATGTTACTGTCACTGTCCGGTTCCGACCTTTAAGGTTGGCTTCCAAGTTTTGTCTTCATTTTGTTAATTAATTACTATTAATTATTAGTTTATTTTATTTTTCTTGTTTGTGCTTTGGTCATTAGTGTTTATATGTTTACGTTAATCAATTTGCGGTTCCCCGATAATCATTGTCGTTGTTGAATTTTTTAATTGGTTAATTTAACTATTTGTGGTTTTGTTTGGAGCAGTCCTAGAGAAATTCAACGAGGGGAGGAAATTGCTTGGTATGCGGATGGAGAAACTATTCTGCGGAATGAGCATACCCCCACAATTGCATATGCATACGGTACGTTATGAATGTACTTATTGGTATTTGATATTGTGGCGAAGTAATTGTACTTATGTGTTTGAGTTTATCATAAATAGTTAGATACTGATGCCCTGCTTTTTCTTTACAATCGATTTTATGTGTTCATGGTAGCACTTTGTAGACTTGACTTGTTAGAAGAAACTGTCTAGTGGCATGTATGTGCATTGCATGCAACCGTCGAATAACATTTATGTGATCATATTACATCAGGGATTTTACGTTCTCCTTGGGTTGCTAAATGGTACGTATGAATCGAAAAAGAACAAAAATGAAAACATAGAAGAAACTGGGGGGGGGGTTACAGAAGACGAGGATATAAAATAGCACTAGATGATATGAAATCTACTGAGCATAGACTGGCAGAGAGATATTTAGTATGGATAACAGCATGGTTTTAGGATGATTTCCACTGTGGCAATACATGAGACGATATAGGATATGAATGATTTAGAAGATTAGTTGGCAAAGTGACGAGAAACAGTGGGAGAGAAGCACAGAAGTTTTGATGAAAGGTTGAAAAGGAGATCAATAGCACTGAGTTAATGCATCATCACATGTACATGCACTGTGGTTGCATTTTCTCTATGCCGTTGTCAATTTCACGCTGACATTTTTAGATTGTGTTGAAAAATGTAACAATGATGTACCCTCACCACCACTCAACTATAACCAGAACCTTAAAGTATTCACATCTTACTTGTAAAACTGCTTAATCATACCCTCAATTAAAGGTTTGGTCAAATTATCTATGTGACAAAAGTCGATGTAACTTTGTCTCCAACGTATGGCTGAGTAGCTTCCCATAATTGAAGTGTCCTGGAGTAGCTGAACTTAATTGTAATATACTCTGAATTAGCTTTGGTTCATAACGAGGGTAAGAATGCAACTCTCTATAGTGATAGTCTTATAACTATGCTATCTTTTGTGCTGACTAAAGCTTCTATATCTCATCTTAATAATGCAACACTAGAAACAGAGTCCTATAAAAAAAACTAGAAACAGAGAACTACAATCTTATTATTGCTAATCGTCGCCGAATAGATGTTGGAGAGGATAGGTCAAATTTTGTACCTCTAGACATCGATCATACTGAATTGTAGGTAAGTGAGAGTTGATGTATAGATTGCTGCAAATGCTAAAAGTATGAGTCGTTTGCTGTGTTAGACATTACACATGAATCACGTTCCTCTATAGGGTGGCACCTAGTAGCTCTTGAAGGGTTCCTAATGGATGTTTTTAAAAACGATCTCTTCTGTACGAACTTTGAAACATGTGCTTACAACCTAGCTCAAGGTTTTAATTGATGAATCTTAGTTACAAGAACAGCCTTTGCCTTTGCACGATGACTGCAACAAACTCGGTCTTGGTACATCTTTTCACAGTGTTGGGTTGAAGAGATGGCTGCTGTTCGCTTCTTGTATATGATCAAGTTTGTGCGTAGACATAAACTCATTTCTTGAAGAAACCTTTGAATATTGATTTGGTTTTTGGATCTGTTATTCATTAGTTTCATCACTTCCCTTGATGTTCTCATTGGCTTCTTCTTCTGGGTTTCAATTTCTGTTACATATTTGTAAGTGGATTAATCATCTGAGTTTCTGACTGAATTTTATTTTCTTTCTCTTTTATTTACATCCATGTCCAGACCGTGTGTTTGGCCCTACTACCACTACACGCCATGTTTATGATGTTTCAGCTCAACACGTCGTTAATGGTGCTATGGAAGGCATTAATGGTATTTCTTATTGTTCTTAGACTTGCTTAACTCAAGTCTGCAAACACTTTTCCTAACAATGAATCTACGCAATCACAGTAACCTCATCATGTCGACAAGTTCCTATCTGATTACATTGAATTGTCTGCTGGAATCATCTTCAGTGCACATTTTAAAGTTAATCCTAGAAGCTCATGCTGCAGCTGATTTGTGTCGTGTTGGTTTCTTGTCATTGAATCAGTTTTTCCTACTTCAATCATCTTTCATAACCCCTTCAAATGCTTTCTTTGAAAAACTTGCATTTCAAATTTGGGGAAGGGCAATTCCTTTTGTGTTGTTGACAATCACGGATATGTGCACTTTATCTCACAAGTGATAGCTTATGCATGTATAAACAATGGTCGATCAGTAGAGTTCTTTCTCTCCCGCACTGTCAAAAGTTGGGATAAAGAGGTGTTGATCGATATATCTTTGTCTATTTTATGGTAATTTGGGCAGGTACTTGAAATATAAGGGGCTTTAGTTAACCACCACATGTCAAATTACTGCATTTTCTTGCAATGCTATCTAGAATTTGGTGGGCTTTCACAGTTACATATGAGCTGACTATAGATTTTTGCTCAAATATTTTGGGTTCTCTCTTCATGCTCAATTGACTACAGTATCCACTGATTTTGGGATGATATGGATATCCTGTGTTGTTGCTTTAACTTGACCATCCCAAAGTATTTTCACCTGTAACGATTTGGTTATTTATTCCGATGACAGGCACTATTTTTGCTTATGGCGTGACAAGTAGTGGGAAGACTCACACTATGCATGTAAGAATTTCATGTTTCCTTGTGCTTGCATATTCATATATCTTTTTGAATGAAAAGTATTCGTTTCTGCCACATCTACAATCTATTATACATGGATTTTTTTTTCTTTTATGAAAACTCCGTTTTTGTCTATCGTACTTTGGGAAGTGTTTCACTTCTACCATCAAACTTTATTTTTTCATTTTTGCCATTGTAACATAAACAATAGTGTCATTTTATACCCCCAACTTAACGTCGTTATCTTTATTAACGGAAATATAACACCCGTTACGAATAAAAGAATCAAATAACAAATTTTTTGTCAAATTGTAATGACTTAGTTACAATTTGTAACCACCACAACCACAACTGTCACAATTAAAACAATACTATTTCCACAACCACCAAAACCACTACCTCCATCACCCGACCCCCACCACCACCACAACCCCATTGTAAACATCACCCCACCACCACCACCATTGCCACTACTACTGTCACCTTATTGTTGCTGCCACCATATCCACCACACTACCACCCTATCCCAACCACCACCATCAACCCATATCGCCGCCGCCACCCCCACCACCACCACCATCATCACGACCATCGCCACTACCACCTCACCATCTTACCACCCATAACCCCAAATTATTGGTGGTGGCATTAATATGGTGATGGTGGTGGGTCATGGGTGTTGGTGGGGTAGTAGTCATGACGGTAGTGAGGTGGTCGTGGTAGTTTTGGGTGGTGGTGGTGATGTGCTGATGGCGGCAATGGGGTAATTGTGGTGGCTATTGGGTTGCGGTGGTGGTGGTGGTGAGGGTGGGTTGATAGTGGCAGTAGTGGTAGTGATTGCGTCAGTGGGTAATGGCTGAGGGTGGTGGTGGCGGCGGCAGCGTGGGGTCTGTTTGACTGATGCTTGGGTTGATAAATTTATTTGAGTTACAATTTATCAAATTTCGTTATTTTATCTGTTAAATATGATTTGAATGTTAGTTATTATAATTTATCCGTTAATAAAGAAAACACTGTTAAATTTTGGGTATAAAATGACACCATTTTTGTGGTACGATGGTAAAAATGAAACAAATAAAGTTCGATGGTAATCCAAAGTAAGATGGACAAAAACAGAGTTTTCCCTTTTCCTTTTTTTAATTCTAGCTGGATTAACCGTGTCAAGTTCTCAATTTTTGGGACTGGTTACTGGATATGTTTCCAACATTATCCACTGGATTGAGTCCTAAATGGATGACAACTCTCTTGATATTTTATTTTTATTTATTTACTGTTTCAAATAATGGGCTTATTAAAACCACGTCTGATTTTATTGACTTAGACAAGGGTGGTTTAAAGTTTTAGCTAATTTTTCAGGAAGTGTCTAACCTGATCAAGCCTAATTAAATGCCAGCCTCAATTGGTAGAACATTCCAATGTCTTTTGTATAGATGTTTAAGTCATTTTTTTTGGCATGTCCAATAGAAAAGGCTGAAGCCAACTGTTTGTCTCTATAATCATTTTCCCACCTTGTCATTCCTACTAACTTTTGTAGATTAATTGTAGCTGCAACAACAAGAGATGAAATAAAAGCCGCACAATGGAAAAAGAAGTGTAACTATCTGTAGGAGAAAGTAAAACTGATCTCGCTAATGATGAACAACTGAACCTAAAATTTGCTGTAACTGCTTGGGTTTGGATATATATTTATACCTTTTTGTGCACCATCTTCTGTTCTCTAAGACTGTAAATAATGACACTGACATGAAATGTAACAAAAAACGTACCTGTATAGTGTGTTAGACAAGTTGGTAAAGCTGAAAAAGAAGAAGAGATGTGGACACGTATTAACATGCGTTTGTTGTGACCAGTCTCCTTGTTCGTAGAAGTGACAATTTAGAGGATGGAAACAACTGTACAACAAGTATAAGGAAACTACTGTACAACAAGTATAAATCCCTAGTTTCATCATTTATGAAGATAGATTACCGGCTTTGACGCTGACGCAGCACGGAAGCACGATAGATTCGTGTTTAGCGCACTAAACACAAGAATTCTTCAAGCGAAGAACCCTAAAACACAGAGAACTGGAATCCACCAGAAAAGAGATAAAACCCTTGAATTAATCAATCAAAAAACTGAGTTAAAACATGCCTCAAGATTGTTTAAATACTTCCCAAACCCTAAGAAACAAATAATAAACCAAATGACTAAAATACCCCAAGTCTAATTGTCAAATACTCAGTAAACGGAAATAAAAATCGTAAATAGGAAACACACGAACGACGCGAGGCGCCCGCCTGAAAACCAGTAGCCATGGCCGATTAAATTCCTCCTTGAGGCGCCCGCCTGGAAGCTTCTCATGCGCCCGCCTGGAACTCCGAAACATTGGCCATGCTTGGACCACTGTGAGGCGCCCGCTTGGGATTTGTTGAAGCGCCCGCCTCAACGCCAGAAACTCCACCTCCGTTGAATCCATCTGAGGCGTCCGCGTGGTACCTCATGGGGCGGCTCCAGAGGCCTCATCTCTTCCTGCATCAGTCTCCTCCACCTCCAAAGAACTCGACCCCGAGTTCACATCTGGATAAAGGACTTCATCCGCGTGGTACTCATAGATATCCGCAACATTGAACGTGTTTGAGATGTTCAAATCATCGGGAAGAGCTACCACATATGCATTATCATTAATCTTTCGGGTCACCTTGAAAGGTCCATACTTGCGGGGCTGCAACTTCTTGTAAGTACCAACGGGAAAATGCTCCTTCCGCAAGAACACCATAACATCATCCCTAACTGCAAAAACTTTTACCCGCTTCTTTTTGTCAGCCGCTTTATTTTTCAACCCCGTAGCCTCTAGCTTAGCCTTGACCGCCTCCTTAACAGCTTGCACCTCCTTAGCCATATTCGCAGCAGCTTGACTCACCCTACGACCGCTAGGTAATGGCACCAAATCAACTACATGCTTAGGGACAGATGTATAAACCAAAGAAAAAGGTGATTTCCCTGTTGCTGAATGTATTGCACTGTTATAAGCAAACTCCATTTGTGGCAACGCTAAATTCCACTGCTTCGGCTTGTCCCCACAAACGCTTCTAATCATGTTACCCAAAGTCCGGTTAGTGACCTCCGTCTGTCCGTCCGTCTGCGGATGTGCTGTAGAACTCCTATTCAGTGAAGTGCCAAACATACGCCATAAAGTAATCCAGAAGTGGCTCAGAAACTTGGTGTCCCTGTCCGAAGTAATGGACCTAGGAACTCCATGCAGTCGTACAATCTCCCTGAAGAATAACTTCGCAATATTGGAGGCATCCGCCGTCTTCTTGCAAGCAATAAAATGGGACATCTTGGAGAACCGATCAACCACAACAAATACAGAATCCACGCCCCGCTGTGTTCGAGGTAAGCCCAAAACAAAATCCATGGACAAATCTAGCCAAATATCATCAGGAACAGGTAGAGGTAAGTAAAGACCAGTATTTTGAGACTGACCTTTAGAAACCTGACAAACATAACACCTCCGAACAATCGAGCTCGCGTCCTTCCTCAGGTGGGGCCAGAAATAACGCTCCTCCAGACTTGCGATAGTCTTGTCTCGTCCCAGATGTCCACTAAGGCCCCCACCGTGTAAGTCACGAATCAGTTTCTCCCGCAGGGAAGAAATAGGAATGCACAACCGATCCCCCTTAAACAGAAAACCATCTCGGACATGAAAATCTGCGCTAGGGTGCTTGCCCACACACTTCGACCATATCTCCATAAAATCTGCATCCTCCTCGTACAAGTCTTTCAGCAAGTCAAAACCCACAATCTCCTGCGATAAAGTAATCAACAAAGAAGCCCTCCTGCTCAAAGCATCTGCGACTTTGTTTTGAACTCCCGACTTGTGTTGAATAATGAAAGGGAATTTCTGCAAATAACTAACCCAGCGAGCATGCATCTTGTTTATCACCTTCTGACTATGCAAGAACTTCAAGGCAAGATGATCAGAAAACAGGACAAACTCCCTTTGAACTAGATAATGCTCCCACTGTCGCAAGGCCCGATAAACTGCATAAAATTCCTGATCATAAGTACTCCACTTCTGACGAGCCTCACTCAACTTCTCACTGAAGAAAGCCACCGGACGCTTTTCTTGTGAGAGAACAGCCCCAATTCCCACGCCACTAGCATCACACTCCACCTGAAAGATTTTGTCAAAATCTGGTAGGGCAAGAACTGGTGCGGTGCAAAGCTTCTCCTTGATGAGGGCAAAACTCTGATCTTGCTCCAAGCCCCACTGAAACTTCCCCTTCTTCGGGCACTCGGTAATAGGTGCAGTAATAGTGTTGAAATAGCGCACAAACCTCCTGTAAAAGGTAGCCAAGCCATGGAAACTACGCACCTCCGTGACTGATTGTGGAACTGGCCAATCCCTTATCGCCTTCACATGGAAACTACGCACCTCCGTGACTGATTGTGGAACTGGCCAATCCCTTATCGCCTTCACCTTCTCCTCATCAACTTGAATCCCCTCCTCACCAACAACAAACCCCGGGAAAAGTAACTTGTTGGTGCAGAATATTCACTTCTTAAGATTGATATACAACTGATTATCTTTCAACACCTGCAACACTTGACTAAGGTGTTCCAAATGCGCAGTTCTATCTTTACTATAAATCAGGATATCATCAAAGTAAACTACTACAAAAGAGCCAATAAAAGGTCGGAATACCTGGTTCATCAACCTCATGAATGTACTAGGGGCATTAGACAACCCGAATGGCATGACTAGCCACTCGTAAAGACCATCCTTGCTTTTGAAAGCTGTCTTCCACTCATCCCCAGGTCTGATCCGAATCTGATGATACCCACTGCGCAAATCCAACTTCGTAAACACTTTAGACCCGGATAACTCATCAAGCATGTCCTCTAGACGAGGGATAGGAAATCTGTACTTGATGGTGATCTTGTTGATGGCCCTGCTATCAACACACATACGCCACTGATTCCCTTTCTTTGGCACAAGTAGGACAAGCACTGCACACGGACTCATACTCTCCCTGATAAACCCCTTCCGCAGCAAATCTTCAATCTGCTCTCTCAGTATCTCGTTCTCCTTAGGGCTCATGCGATAATGTGGGAGGTTTGGCAGGCTAGCTCCCGGAATCAAGTCAATCTGATGCTGAATGTCCCTCATAGGAGGAAGTTCGTTAGGCAACTCGTCACCAAGTAACTCCTGAAAACCTGATAGAAGTTCTGCAATATCCCGTGGCATCCTGATCTCCACACTAACAGAACCCAACAGCCCTTTAACCACTATCGGACAAAAGTACTCGGCCTCTTCAATAGCTGCTGTCAGTTCTTTCTCATTCTGTATGAGCATCACGACTGGCTTTTCCTTCTCCACCTGTTTCTCAAAACGCAATACAGGAGCTATAGCAATTTTATGATTATTCCAAGTGAACATCAATACATTATCCTTACCCCGATAAGTAATATCATGATCATACTGCCAAGGACGACCAAGCAATATATGACACACGTCCATACTCAGAACATCACAAACGACCTCCTCCCTATAATGTTTGCCAATGGAAATAGGGACCCTACAAGTTCGTGTTACTCGGAGTTCTGAATCTTTATTCACCCATCCCAAACTATAAGGGCTATCATGAGGTTCAATCGTTAAACCTAGAAATTCAACCAATTTCTGCGAAACAAGATTTTCAGTACACCCATTATCAATAATCAAATTACATACCTTGTTCTTAACAGAACAGTGTGCTCGCAGCAGATTCTTCCGTTGGCCCTCGTCCTTGGAAGAAAGTAACATCTGTTGAAGCACGCACCCAACCCTCTCACCGAACTCCTCTTCCGCAAACTCAACTCCTTCATACTCATTGACCTCGGGTTCCTCCTCTTCGTACTCATGCAAAACTGCAGCAGTTCTCCGGGTGGGGCAAACATTCGATCTGTGGCCATATCCTTGACAACGATAACACTTATCCCCTGTTGGCTTGGCATACGGATTTGCTGCTTTCTGTGCCGGAGCCTTGTTCACTGCGCTACTACTAGCATTGGTTGTATTCTTGGCTTGCCGAACTTACCTTGCTGTGGAAATCTGCGAAAAGGGGTAAAGTTTTTCGCGCTCGACTTCTCCATAAGCTCAGCCTTTAACGCCAGAGTAGTAGCATCCGTCAAAGTCCACACCTGATGCAAACCCATCTTTTCTTGTATCGAACCCTTCAACCCATTGATGTAACGGGCAATCTTCTGATCCTCGGTCTCCTCAACTCTAACCCACGCAGTATATCTCTGAAATTCAGTAGTGTACTCATCAACTGTTCTTTTACCCTGCACACAATTGAGATACAATTTATACAAAGTCTGCTCATAATCTGCCGGTAAAAATCGTTCCGAAATCAACTGTTTCATACGCCTCCAGGTTTTGATTGGACCCTTCCCTTGTCGTCGCCTTTGAGCAACAAGTTTCTCCCACCAAACCGCAACAGTACTCTTCAATCTGATCGCCACCATCTTTACCTGCTTATTCGTAGGCACCTCCATAACCTCGAAGAAGCGATCAACGTCATTCTGCAAATCAAGAAAATCTTCAATTCCCATGGTTCCATAGAATAACGGAATATCAGCCTTAATCCTATAATCTTGGCGATGTCGATTACCACCCTGCTCCGGTTCATCATCACTATCAACTTCAACATCGGAATTGGAACTAGAATCCTCTTCATCATTATTTTCGACCCTCCTAGGGCGTCGGCCCTGTTCAATACCCCTGTCTCTCTCGCCACCACGGTTACGATTAGCACGAGCGTTTGGACCCTGTTGAGCAGCCATGAACCTCTCCATCTGTGTATTCAACGCAACCATAACTGTGGTTAGCCTCTCGAATTCTGCTCTTGTTACTTGATCCCCCATAACAAATCAGTGATGAAAGACATGATAAAGCCTGCTCTGATACCAACTGACCAACACGAAAGCACGATAGATTCGTATTTAGCGCACTAAACACAAGAATTCTTCAAGCGAAGAACCCTAAAACACAGAGAACTGGAATCCACCAGAAAAGAGATAAAACCCTTGAATTAATCAATCAAAAAACTGAGTTAAAACATGCCTCAAGATTGTTTAAATACTTCCCAAATCCTAAGAAACAAATAATAAACCAAATGACTAAAATACCCCAAGTCTAATTGTCAAATACTCAGTAAACGGAAATAAAAATCGTAAATAGGAAACACACGAACGACGCGAGGCGCCCGCCTGGGCTAGGGCCAGGCGCCCGCCTGAAAACCAGTAGCCATGGCCGATCAAATTCCTCCTTGAGGCGCCCGCCTGGAAGCTTCTCATGCGCCCGCCTGGAACTCCGAAACATTGGCCATGCTTGGACCACTGTGAGGCGCCCGCTTGGGATTTGTTGAAGCGCCCGCCTCAACGCCAGAAACTCCACCTCCGTTGAATCCATCTGAGGTGTCCGCCTGGTACCTCATGGGGCGGCTGCCTGGTACCTCATGGGGCGGCCGCCTGAGGCCTCATCTCCTCCTGCAACAGACGCCATAAGAATGAATATTCTGTGAAGATTTCGCTCTTTGCCACTTGCATTATTTGTCATGGGCAAATTTTACTAGTTGTCATGTCTTATGTCTTTTGGTAGCAGAAGAATTACTTGAATTTTTCTTCTTGGGTTGACACCTTGTTTCTTTTAGATTCCCCATTTCGCTGGTTATTACCAGGCCTGGTCCACCTGGATACCCTACAAATTCCTAAATGCATGAATTACATTGCTTTTTTTAGATTTAGCATTAGTTAGCTATTCCGTCTGCTGTCAAAACATTTACCAGATATTTCTAAACAAATGAGGAGCTCACTAGTATCAGTTGGCGCTTGGAGTACTTTTCATTAATCTTTTGGAATGATTATTTTTGACATAAATTGCATGACACTTGAGGCATTACAATAATTTTAGGCAATGTTTTGTATTCAGTTTTCTTATTTTTGTTATACATGCATTACAGGGTGATCAGAGATCCCCTGGAATTATTCCGTTGGCCATAAAGGATGCTTTTAGTATTATCCAAGAGGTATTCACATCACTTAACACCCCCCCCCCCCCCCAAACATTTATATTTGGTCCGAAGATGCAGTAAGGATGATGCTTGTATTTTCGCAGACACCAAGCCGTGAATTTCTCCTTCGTGTTTCATACTTGGAAATCTATAATGAGGTGAGCTTCTAGATGTGTATTTGGTGACTGAGTTGATGGTTCTTTTCACACATTACATCTTTTTCATGCATAACATTTGGATGTTTTACTTCTCAATTTCTTATTCATCTAGTAGGTTTACACCTTTGGCATTGATCACAATGTTTAAAATATTCCTCTCAAATGTGTTCCAATAGAAAGTAGTAATCTCTCCGTCCCTAAATGAATGTCCATGTTTGGAAACATTACTAAATATTCCCTTATGATTTTTCATCTACCAATTCTCACTTCCGGTCATGATGTTATACGGTGAGATCATTAAGGGTGTTTATGTATTTACAACAACAACAACAACAACAACAACAACAACAACAACAACAAAGCCTTAGTCCCAAAATTATTTGGGGTCGGCTAACATGAATCATCATATGAAATGGGTGTTTATGTATTTATGCCACTAAAATTGCTTAAATCTAACTTCCTTAAATGTTTCTTAAAAGTTAAAACTAAAAATGGTCATTCATTTAGGGTCGGAGAGAGTATTATTGTTCTTTATTTCAACTCCTTCAAGCAGTCTCAGCTGTTTGTAACTATGCTTTCTTTAATTATCAGTACTGGACCTTACATCTACCCTTATTAGGTCCACCAACTATTGTGCTGAAATGAGCAACATCTAATAAAATAGTAAAGAAGCAAACTGTACTCTATGCTACGTGTTGCCTGGACATGGCTACGAGGATTGGATACGGGTATTGATCTGAGTGTCGGATCCTCCAGAACTTTAAGATTTTTTACACCAATATAGTGTAAAATAGCCACGCCTATACACAAACCCACACCCATGTCGTGTCTATCGTATGGACGCGCGTACTTAGGCAAAAGTGAAGGGCCCTTGTTATAGAGACAATAGTTCTTCATTCATTCTGCTATGAGTGGTGAGACCATGTTTGCATAGCATTCTCAGTAAACGTTACATGTTTAAGATTTTGATATCTCTCTCGGGTTTCAACTTTTGGGATTAAATGAGTTCTAGTTACCTATCAGTTTTTTTGCAGTCAATAGTTAGTACCATTCCCCAGAAGTTAATTTCCCATATTAGAAGGCCTTTCTTTTCCATTTTCTTTGTACAGCTGTTTTCCGAAACTCCTGTAAGAACTTAATAAACCTTCCGTGAGATATCAACTATTATCTGTTACAGTTTTGAATGTGGTGTATAATTCAAGAGTGGGCATTTGAGATTTCAGGAAGAAGTAGGATCCTGAACACTACAGAATGTTCATGTTAACATTTTGTTTGCATGGTGTCCATTGACAAATCATGGTGATGTATTGAACATTATCTCAGATACTGGACCTTGAAATAATGCAACTGGAGTATGTACTTGCTACTATATTTGAAATTTTGATCTTCCATGAGCATTTCGTCAAATACAAGTCTTCTTTTATTGCAACATCCTAGTATGCATTAAGGTTTTTGTTTATCTCAGGTTGTTAATGACTTGTTGAATCCAGCAGGACAAAATTTAAGGATCAGAGAGGATGCTCAGGTGATTGCCTGCATTCATATGATGATTCTTTTCTTTACATCTTATCCCGTGCAACAATTCATAAGTTTCCCCCTTAAATCTTTTACTTAGTTCGAAGATACTTGGCCCTTGCTCTGACCTCGTCCTACTCAGTTATGGCATACCAGCACTTGACCACTTAGTTATAAAGGCTTTGTCACCAGTTTTACACAACTCCATTTAAATGGAAGCTTTTCCATTGAGAGTATTTTAAAATAAAATTAACACGAGATTTCAGCACACGAGAGGCACAAACTATTAATTTTCGCATACGTCCACTTGAAACCAAGTCAGCAATACTAAGCACTTGCATTCATTGCATAAATGTCCATTCGTAGGAATGCATCTCTCTAAAGTGGGTCTTTTGCTTTTTAATATTCTTAACTGTCCTATGTGACAAATCTATTGAATGATTGGTTACTATAGGGAGCCTTTGTTGAAGGAATAAAGGAGGAAGTTGTATTGTCCCCAGCCCATGCGCTCTCCCTTATTGCTGCTGGGGAAGGTAATCTTTTTGTGCTTTAGGATACAGTTAATCATATTTCTATCAAGATATTAGTGTAGGTTGACAAAAACATTACTTGATTACTTCATACTCTTATCTGAAGGACTTCTAGGCACTTGTGCATATGTAAGTGCTGATGTCATAACTTATGAAGGATAAACGATTTTGTTTTCTACTAAGTAAAAAAGAGGTTTTTGACTTTTTTCTTAATAGCGGATTTCCTGTTTGCACGTTTAATGCTCTTTTGAGTGTTTATGTTGTGAATTGACTTATCTTCCATTCTGTTCCATTGTATTATAACAGAACACAGACATGTTGGTTCAACAAATTTCAATTTACTCAGCAGCAGAAGCCACACAATATTCACACTGGTAATTTGCGGTACAAGTGGGTACTTATATTACTTGTTTTGCTTTGGTCCTGCCTTATAGTTGATTTACATCTTATTCAAGAATCATTAAGCATTTTCAGATTAAATTTGTAACTATTACTCCCTCCGTTCTGAAATATAAGGCGTTTTAGGTTTTTTCACACAGATTAAGGCAAATATAATTGTAGTAATGATATTCCTATTTATCATAATTATTTAGCCTTTTAATTAATGCTGTTGGACTTTTTATGTTAAATTGTGGATCTTGAAATATAATTATGGCTCATTTTCTACCAGACATTAAATACATAAACATGGGGAAGTGGAATGAGTAATTAATGTACAATTAATGTTTATAGATAAAAGAGAAAAGTAGCTAAAATGACTTATATTTTGAAAGTCTAAAATGACTTATATTTAGGTACGGATGGAGTATTAGACTTCCCACAAGCCTGCAACCAAAGTATATGATGTTGGATTGATGTTAGTTGTGGATTCAGTATTCAGAAGCATCTTATTCATAGACTGAGTATACTGATTGTAAAACATTTAGTCATGAATCACATAATAGATTACGCGCTGGAGTTTTTGTAGTATGTCGCAGTAAAAAGGTGGGATTTCTTTTTGAGTTCAGAGTAGTCACATGTATTCTTTGTGCTGTGTATTGTTTTAGACGAAACTTGCATGATAACCCGGTAAAATTTGCTTTTGATCTCATTACCAATAAACTTAAAGAAGAGTGAGTTGTAGAAGATGAAACGTTTCTGGAAAGCTACATGGAATCATACTCTGACCATAATTGAGTTGGATAATATCCCGAATTGTATTCATGTATCGTTGAAATCAACCCAATTCAAGTGAAAAATATGTAATTAAATATGTTCGTATAGCACTTTCCCATCATTTCACTTGTTTTTGCAGCTTCACCACATTTTATTTTTGATGATGATCTTTACCTTCTTACATCTCCACTTCTGTAGCTTTCACCATCTCATGTATTTTTCATTGCATTATCTGTAACAGACAATAGAGAGTAGCCCTTGCGGTGAAAATAGTGAAGGGGAAGCTGTTAACTTGTCACAGCTGGTATATTTCTGAACTTAAGCATATATCTTTCTTCATTTCTGTTTCCAGTGATTATGGGATTCTGTTAACACCTAGGTTGATTCATTATGTATAATTATTTTCTATGCCTCTTTCACCTTGGTAATGGTGTTTGACTGCCATGCGCATTCTTTTTTATATACTAATTCCCATGACTAAACAACCATGAAGTTTTTTGATATATTTTGTTTTCGTATTTTGTTTAAACTTGCAGAACCTCATAGATCTGGCAGGTTCCGAGAGCTCTAAGGCTGAAACTACTGGAGTTCGCCGAAAAGAAGGATCCTATATTAACAAAAGCCTGCTAACTCTTGGAACTGTGAGGCCTTAATTATTACCGTTATTTATCAGCGTAATAGTTTGCTATACAAATGTCATCTTTAATCATTAATTTATGCTTTCTTAGTAATTCATCAGACTGAAAATTGCTATTACCATTTTCACATGGAGGGAAAAGAAATTATGTGCTAGTGCATTCTGATTTTCATCGTCTAAAATTCGAGTAAAACATTATCTGAGGGACCCTCCAAATAAACTGAAAATCTTCCAGAGAGTGGGTATTATATCTTAGTACACGGTGCCCAAACCTTACTGCCTTGGTCCCTCAATTGATGTCACGGTTCCCAAAAGTACCTGAATCAAGAAAATCCATCTCTCAGCGGTTCACTCCCTGTAAAGCAAGAATATTCCTGCTATCACGGCTTCTTGGGTTCTGTACTAGTAGTTTATATTGTTGTAATCCATAATTGTATGCATGCAAAGTAAATTGATGCCTGCAAATCCTTGACTTTTGGAATAGTGATTACTTTCTTTGGACGAAAGTATAATGGTTAACATACACTCACCGGTTGAAAGTGGGATATTATTGGTCGTTGTCTATATAGAGAAACTTTATTGATAGTAAAATAGAAACAAAGATAACTTGAGGACCACTTATGAGTACAGGAAAATTTACTATGGCAGCAGATCGTATAAAGTTAATTCAATTAAACATTTGCCTAGATATTGGTGAATGGTCACTTTTCGAAACAGTATCAGACTATTGGGATATATCTTTTGGTTCTGTGTCAAATATTTCATGATACAACCAAGAAAATTGAGAAACAAATAATGGTTTGCAATCAGCAAAAATCATTTCAAGTGCAGGGTTCACCAAATAAGTTAATACAGTCCTTAACTACTTTCTTTTGTTATCAGCCTGAATACGCAGCAGATTAGAAGATTGAAATAACCAAAACGTGTCAAGGAAAGAAAGGAACTAGTTTCAAACTGATTTCTGCTCACTAATCAGAGCTCATTGAGATATGCAGTGTTACTTGTAAAAAAGTTTGTTAATGCTTTTTTTTTTCTTTTTAACTCTAATTCATGGACTAATGTTTCACGTATTAATGAAATGAAAAGAACTTACTTCATGAACTTGTGGTCATGATGTGATCTGGAATCAGTTCAGTGCTCATTCCATGTTTACGATGTCTTAGCTGTCTTCGTATATCTTTATGTTAATGTGAGTCAGAACTTTTTCACAAACCTGATTCCGTGCATGCACTTAATCTTGGTTTTCAACCGACTAAATTGAGCTCTTTTGGAACTTGTTACAATCATAATGTCACAGGTTATATCAAAATTAACAGATGGGAGGGCTGCCCATATACCTTATAGGGACTCAAAATTGACCAGACTTCTGCAGTCTTCATTAAGTGGCCATGGAAGAGTATCTGTAAGTCTTCTAAAGATGTAGAAACTTACAGAAATTTCAAACCAAGCACCACGCTTGTTTTGGTTTGAATGAGATTATGCTTGAAATATTCCTGGGGGCACATTTGCACGACCTTTATGCTGATTTTGTTTGGTTTCCTTTCCCCTTTATGCCTGACATGTCAGCTCATATGCACTGTTACTCCCTCGTCAAGCAATTCAGAGGAAACACATAACACTTTGAAGTTCGCTCATCGCGCAAAACACATAGAAATCCAGGCAGCACAAAACAAGGTACGATATATACAATTTTCTGCACTCAATTCATCATTCATGCTTCAGTTACTGAGACTACGTTTGTGAAACTTCAGATCATTGACGAAAAGTCGCTTATAAAGAAATACCAAAATGAAATTCGCTGTTTAAAGGAGGAGTTAGAACAACTGAAGAAAGGGATTGTTACAGTCCCTCAATTGAAGCATACAGGAGGAGATGATATTGTTCTTCTTAAACAGAAGGTATCCATTCTCTAGATTTCATGCTCTGTTTTCCCTCTTTTTCTTAACTTCTGGGTCATTGTTTATATATTGGGCTTCCTTTTTGTCCATGTTAAAATTGTTTGTCCATACAAGGAAGCCATGTTGTTGTTGTTGTTTGAAATAAAGTTGTGATCAACAAATGTAGTTAAGGTAGAATATATGCCTGCATGTTTCTTTTTATGTACAGTTTGAAGTCTATAATCACATTATGAAGGTACTTCTGATAATTTGGTTATTAGTAGTTATCGTGCCTTAAGGTTTGGCTTTTATCTTTCGCGTATGTGCTTTGTCGTATATCTTAATTACTGCGAAATATCTGACATTCTTCAACCTTGTACAACCTTAAAGCTAGGGGTGACAAATTTATACCCATATCCAGTGAGTTATCCAAATGAACCTGTTAAAAACACCCATTGGTTAACCAATAAAAGACCCATTTGATGTCTGCCTTTAATGGGGTTATCCAACAATCACTCGACAGAGAAGAAGTAGAAAAAAGACGAATGTGATTAGAAGAAGCACAAACAACAAGCTTAAAATCTCACATTCAATATATTAATCTCAATTCTCATTAACTTTGAAAATTTGACTGAATAACCCCCTCTGCCCCAAAATAAATGTCCAAAAAAATTTCAAATTTGCTTTTGAAATTTTTTTGGACATTCATTTTGGGATGGAGGGAGTAATAAATTACATCAATTTATTTCTAAATAATAAAACAATGTAACCAAATATTAACTTGTAACTAAGTCCATTGTTTCCTTATTTCCTGTCCATCATCATCATAGAAGTATGTGGAGCTGGTGCATATTTGTGCATTCTTATCTATATTTGTTTGAATTAAATTGATAGTATTTTACTTTTGCATGTTTTAGCCCCTTTTATGTGTAAGTTATGATAAGCCTGGATTTAAGGAAATGTTTTATGTTGCTCGAAACTATTAATCTCTCCCCCCCAAACTTCAATACTCTAGTTTTCACGTAATGAAATTCGAAGAGAAATGCTAGGAGTAAAAATACCGTCACAAATATTGGGGAGTAATGACACTGTAAGGCATGTGATTGGTCAGAACTTAGTGTCAAGTATAGGACATACATTCTTAAAGATCACAAGCATTGCACATAATGCCCACCCAAATTATATAATCTTGATCTGCCTCTAGCATTTTTCACCAAAATTGCTGTACATTTTAATTGCACCATAGTCGTATCTTTTGCATTATAGTGGGCATCTGCATCTATGGTTGACCCTATTCATTTGATGTGGTGTGCTGTGTACTGTATACAGCTAGAAGATGGTCAATTCAAGCTGCAATCAAGATTGGAACAAGAAGAAGAAGCTAAAGCTGCTCTGCTAAGCAGAATACAACGCCTGACAAAGTTAATTCTTGTCTCTACAAAATCATCTCATTCTTCTAGGTATTCGTACCGCCCTGGTCTTAGAAGAAGGCATTCTTTTGGAGAAGAAGAGGTAAGTATGACAGAAGTAGCCATCTGATCTTTCTTTGATATATGAACAAGTTCCTTGAGCTCTTATTATATGACCTTTTGATAAACATGGATTACTTGCAGATCCATTTCTCTAATTTTTCTGTTTATTTGTATGACTTAACTTGGACTATCATTTTTAATATGCAGCTTGCTTATCTCCCACACAGAAGGCGAGACTTAATTCTGGATGAGGAAAACATTGATTTGTATGTTTCTCTTGATGGGAGTGTAGAAACTAATGATGATTTACTGAAGGAGGAGAGAAAGATTAAGAAGCCTGGATTGCTAAACTGGTTAAAACTACGGGTAAGTCTCATATGTAGAGTTTATAGCTAGAAAAACAACTTTCTAAGGTATTTTGTTATCTTTTTTTTAATAGCATCCTTGTGTTTCTTTAATTGAAAACAAAAATGATGGTACGCTACTATATCATGTCAAATCAGAAGTAGGTTAGTCTATTTGTAAATTTTACAATAGTACGCTACCTTAAATATTCATTACGCCGTTTATGGCTAGGTTTGCTGTTAGCTATAGGTTATTTTGATTACATTCCTAGTGTACACAGGCTGCATCACCTGCTTAGGCACTTTTTGTTTATATATACCCCTTCTCAAAAAAATAAATAAAATTATTTCACCCAGTAAGGGCAGGATGTGTTGTGGATATGGCCCTCCACTACCCAAGCAAACCCACAAGAACAATAAGATCACACAAAACAAAGCACAAGAAATCAAAGCACAGAAAGAACACAGAAATTGTTAACCCAGTTCGCCAATATGATTGACTACGTCTGGGGGCACTACCAAGCCAGGATCTTGCACTATGATATGTTTGTATAAAGTTACAATGAGTTTTGGGGCGGAACTTTCCTTAAATATGTGCCCAGGAATACAACCAAACCCTAGAAGGACAAAAGGAACCCGAAAGAAAATTGGCCTAAAACCGGGCCCAAAATGTTTCCTCCCCGACAAGAGCGCGGTCGCCCTCCATAGCTGCGCGGCCGCCCTCAACATCAGATAATTCTGCACCCTCGTTCGAACCTCCAGCGCGCCCGCCCTTGCCTCATGCGCGGCCGCTCAGAACGACAGCTGCTCCGACGATTTTCTTCCCCTTTTTTGCTCCGAAATCTAACCCGGTTGGTCCTCTATTCCAACAATCTCCCACCTAGAGATCAACCGCATATATAAGCCCCGTATCCGTTCTTCAACTCATCCTTGGTGGCCTCCTAGTGCTCACCTCGATCATGGTAGTGCCTTCCTCTTCTCCTATTCTCCAAGCCCAATTGAAGCTATGCACAGCTTCAATTTCTCAAGGTTTACAACCTTTGTCACAACATGTCCTGTGTTCTCCGATCCCAATATCTTCTCCAGCCTTTAAGATCTTCCTTTCCAAGAGATGCCTCGATGTAGTGAAACCTCGCTCAATGTGTTTCGTCCTAGAATGAAACGCCGGATTCCAAATGTATTGCGCTCGATCACATCAGTAGAGCGTTACCACTTCGCGTCTTCCCAAGTTCACCCAAGAAGTTCTCGCAACCATACCATCTCTTTACTCGCCTCGTCATCGCCACATATTCGCTTCGCGGTCGATCGAGCCACGATCTTCTGCAATTTAGAAGCCCAGAGATTGCCGTACCACCCAATGTGAAAACATAACCCGTAGTACTTCTCCTCTTGTTTAGATCGCTTGATGCCAAATCCGCATCAACATAACCCGCTAACACGACCTCCTTGCTGAGAAACATAGAGCCTTACCAGCAGCACTTTTAAGTAACGCAGATCCATTTAACCGTTTCCCAATGTTGCTTTCCTGGATTGCACGTGAACCGGCTGACTACTCCCACCGCATGTGCAATGTCCGGCCTTGTACACACCATTGCATACATTAGACTCCCCATCTGCCGAAGCATATGGAGTCCTCTCCATCTTGTCACGCTCCTCCTTGCCCATAGGTGAGTCCTTCTCGGATAGCTTGGAGTGTATACCCAATGGTGTCCCTGTTGGCTTCGCCTCTTCCATGCAAAACCTTGCCAAGACTTTCAACGTATTCTGTGAAAGAACCAACTTACCCGACTCCCTATCCGGCCAATCCGCATGCCCAAGATTTTTCTCGGCCTCCCCCAAATCCTTCATCTCGAACCGTTCGACAACCGAGCCTTCAATCGGTTTACCTCTCTACCGCTAGAGCTCCGCTATTAGCATGTCATCCACATATAACAAAGATTATGTACCCGTTGTCCGTGTTCTTGAAGTAGCAACAATGATCCGCCTCACATCTGATAAAATCAATATCGTGCATGAATCCATCGAACTTTCTGTACCACTGCCTAGGAGCTTGTTTAAGGCCATACAAGCTCTTAGTCAATCTGCAAATCAGTTCCTCGCTACCCTTAGACAAGTAACCCTCTGGTTGTACCATGTAAATTTCTTCCTCCAAATCCTCATGAAGAAAAGCGGTCTTTACATCCATCTGTTCCAGCAACAAGTTATCTGCCACTACTATCCCCAGAACCATTCTGGTGGTCATCTTCACAACAGGAGTGAAGACCTCGGTGTAGTCAATACCATACTTTTGCTGAAACCCTTTTACAACCAACCTTGCCTTGTAACGCTTACTGCCGTTTGCTTCCTCCTTAATCCTGTAAACCCACTTGTTATGCAATGCCTTCTTCCCCTTAGGCAGTCTAATCAACTCCCAAGTTTTGTTGGCCTTCAATGAGTCCATCTCATCGTCCATCGCAGCTTTCCACTTATTACAAAGTGCACTACGAACAGCCTCCGCATAACATTCCGGTTCCCCATTATCTGTCAACAACAAATAGTAATTGGAAGGAGTATACCTGTCAGGCGATCCACGCAACCTGCTGGATCTACGCAGCGGAATATCCGGTTCCGGAGTATGTGGTTCATCTTCAGTGACCCCCTGACCATGGTCATCATGAACCGTTCTGCTCCCACCCGAGTCTGGAATATCCACCTCCACAACCTCCGGTTCTGAACTAGTATCATCAGGTGCCCCCTTTCTGTCCTTGTACAATACCTGTTCATTGAATACCACATCTCGACTACGAATAATTTTATGGTTTTGGTCATCCCAAAACTTATACCCGAAGTCATCCCCGCCATACCCAATAAACGTACATTTTACAGATTTTGCATCTAACTTAGTTCTATCAGCAGAATCAATATGAACATATGAAACGCAGCCAAATATGCGAAGAAAGGACAGATTTACCTGCTTGCCACTCCATGCTTCCTCTGGAATTCCATTCCCCAATGGTACCGATGGTCCCCTATTGATCAAGAAAGCCGCCGTGTCAACTGCATATGCCCAGAACGTCTTCGGAAGTCCACACTTCAATCTCATACTTCTTGCCCGCTCGTTCAATGTCCTGTTCATCCTCTCTGCAACCCCATTGTGTTGTGGTGTGCGCTTTGGAGTCTTCTCCATGCGAATTACCATTCGCTGCACAATAATCCCTAAACTCACCGAGCTCATACTCACCACCATTATCTGATCTTAAGCACTTAAGCTTAAGTCCCGTCTGATTCTCCACCAAGGCCCTCCACTTCTTGAATACCTTGAAAGCTTCATCTTTCCCCTTCAAGATGTAGACCCAGACCTTCCTTGTTGAATCATCAATAAAGGTCATGTAATATGACGCACCACCCAGAGAAGTTACCGGAGATGGTCCCCACAAGTCCGTGTGGACCAGTTCTAACTTTGCTTCCCTCAAAGCCCTACCCGTCCTCGAGAAATTACTTCTCCCCTGTTTGCCAAACACACAATCTTCGCAGATCCCCACGTTGACTGTCTTCAAACCCGGTAGTAGTCCCTTTGAACAAAGTACTTTCATCCCCGTCTCACTCATGTGACCCAATCGACAGTGCCACAAATCAGTATCACCCTTGGCTGACGCCACCGCGATACTATCCTTGGTGTTATTCGCCAAATACAATGTCCCCTCCTTATTACCCCGAGCGATCTCACAATCCTCCTTGGTAATAACCCAGTTCCTGCAGCCGAATGTTACCTTGTAACCTTCTTCGTCCAACTGCCCAACTGATAATAGGTTCTTTTTCAAACCCGGAATGTGCCTGACCCCGTTCAGATGTAAGACCTTCCCGTCCGATGCTCCTATTCTGACATCCCCCTTCCCCTTGATTTCCAAAGGCTCGCCATCCGCCAGATAGACCTTACCGAAATCACCGGAAGTATAATTCTCCATCTCTTCTGCATGCCCGCAAGAGTGGAATGATGCCCCCGAATCCAGCACCCATGATTCTAGTGCACTACTAACACTCAGAACCAGTACATCATCACCTTCGACTGTCACATTCACCGAATTGCCCCCACGATTGGGACAATCCTTCTTGTAGTGTCCCAACTCCTTACAGTGATAGCACTGAACTGATCCCTTTGCAACCCTTGGTTTGTCTCTGATCTCCACGGTCTTGCCCTTACCACCCACCACGTTCTCCCTAGATTCAGTTCTCCCTTGTTTGCTAGTACCCGGTCTTCCCCTGCTAGTAGTAGCTAAGGCCGATCCCGAAGCAGTCGATGTCCCCAACTTCTTCATGCGATTTTCCTCGCCCAAGAGAAAGTCTTTAACATCATCATACTTCAATTTGTTTTTACCTGCTGAAGCATTGATCGCTGTCACTGTCCCGCTCCAACTTCCTGGTAAAGACGCTAGCAACAAGCACGCATGAACCTCATCATCAAACGTAATCTCCAACGCAGTCAATGAGTCTATAACATCCATAAACTCATCGATGTGTTTAGCTAAGGATCCTCCCTCTTGCATCTTGAGACTACCCATCTTGGGTATTGAATCAACCTTGTTTGCAGCAGATGGTGTTTCAAATCTCTCAGTAAGATAATCCAATAGCTCCTTTGTGGTTTTTGCCTTCTTGGTAGTCTTCGCAATCCACTTTGACAAAGTAGATCTGACCACCCCTAGGGCCTTCCGATCCATGAGATCCCAATCTTCCTGCGTTTCTCCTTCCGGTTAACACCCTTTAGAGGCTTATAGAGATCTTTGTTATACAAGAGATCCTCTATCTGCATCCTCCAAAATCCGAAGTCAGACCCATCGAATTTCTCAACCGCCTGTTTGTCCTTGTCCATTCTTGATTGCTTGACAACACCCAATCGCTCGATAAACCAATCTTACGATCAAACCCTGATCTTGAACCAGGCTCTGATACCAGTTGTTGTGGATATGGCCCTCCACTACCCAAGCAAACCCACAAGAACAATAAGATCACACAAAACAAAGCACAAGAAATCAAAGCACAGAAAGAACACAGAAATTGTTAACCCAGTTCGCCAATATGATTGACTACGTCTGGGGGCACTACCAAGCCAGGATCTTGCACTATGATATGTTTGTATAAAGTTACAATGAGTTTTGGGGCGGAACTTTGCTTAAATATGTGCCTAGGAATACAACCAAACCCTAGATGGACAAAAGGAACCCGAAAATTGGCCTAAAATCGGGCCCAGAATGTTTCCTCCCCGACAATAGCGCGGTCGCCCTCCATAGCTGCGCGGCCGCCCTCAACATCAGATAATTCTGCATCCTCGTTCGAACCTCCAGCGCGCCCGCCCTTGCCTCCTGCGCGGCCGCTCAGAACGACAGCTGCTCCGACGATTTTCTTCCCCTTTTTTGCTCCGAAATCTAACCCGGTTGGTCCTCTATTCCAACAGGATGCAGAGGTCTTGTAATGTTGTCGATAAATCTTGATACTTGTTATGGTCAGGTGAGTGAGAAAAATACTATTTTCCTGTGTGGTTGGTTGCAATCTATATTTTTGACTAGAAGTTATTGAATTTAATTTTATCTTAATTTTATTTTTAAATCTGGGTTTGCCATATCATCCGTGATCATGTTTTATTTATGAAAAGGTTATGTATATATAATTAACATAATTATCTCATTTGTAGTGTTGAATCTTTGAGTTGCTACTTTCCAGCGATATAAATGAATGCTCTTGTAGTTTCTGTTCATGTTACAGTGAGAATTTTCAGTACTTTTGTGGCTTTTGATGTTTTACTAGAAACGAGAGGGTGGCTCTGGAGCTTTAACAAGCACTAGCGATAAATCAAGTGGAGCTGTATCTATTAGTAGTCCTTCAACCCCACCGCCAGAAAACCAGAATTTTCCGATGGAAGCTAGACCGTCACATTCTTTACAAACCGAAAGCACATCAGCTAATTTCTTATCCGAGGCCAGACTAGATCCAGACATTCCGGAAGATGCTTTTTCCCAACATGATACTCCTCTGGTATGGACATTGTTTTGATTTGAATTCATTCGGCAAGGAGGCTTTGTTTTTTCTCTTCAACTCAGTATTTGTTTCTTTTACTATGCAATATTGAGACTTCGAGTTGTGCCTAGATAACTCTAGGTTATTTTGATTTATCACTTGTATGTTTTTGGTTTTTGGTTTTTGCCCTATTTTTCTGCAGTACCATAGTAAGTCCCATCCGAGTATTGCATGAAGCTATTGATATGCATTTTACCGCACATGTTTGACAATTTCATTTGTTTTACTCTCTCCGTCCCTAAATGAATGTCCAGATTTTATTTAGGGGACATTCTGAAAATGTTTACTGTTTATACAATTAAATGATAAAGATGCATTAATATTCTTCTTATCCATTTTCTGAACATTTAGTTTTGCAAGTATAAAATGACTAGTGATTTTTTTGTTAAAAACATATTTATAGACAAAGTTTTTTACAAAAATGACATTCATTTTGGGACAAAATTTTCTTGAAAATGGACATTCACTTAGGGACGGAGGGAGTAGTACTTACTATCTACTTAGCAAACTCAACTCTTGGTATCATGTTTTTTTTTTAATTTTAATTTCCCCTATGCATTGACCATTTAAGTACATGAGTTCCTAGTAAATGGGTTTATGTTTCCCTATCTTATTTGAAGGACAGACTAGCATAAAGACAATTGATCAAATAGATCTCCTGAGGGAGCAGCAAAAAATTTTGAGTGGAGAGGTTGCACTCCATTCTAGTGCTCTAAAGAGACTGTCAGAGGAGGCCGCCAGAAACCCTAAGAAGGAGTTTGTAAATGTAATATCTCCATCTTTATTCCTAATCATAAGCCTCTTATGTTTGAATACAAATATATTCACTTTTATAACCTTTGTATTTAAGGGGGAGATGACAAAATTGAATGATGAAATTAAAAGGAAGAACGAACAAATAGCTCTCCTGGAAGAGAAAATTGCTGATTCTGTTTTATCTTCTCAGCACGAAGCGGATAAAGTTGAGCAGTCACAGGTAAGTGCTGCTTTACATGTATACAACTGGCCTGTTAATTAACCAATTTATTTTTTTAACTCGGTTTTGCTTTAAATGCAGTATGTAGCTGATCTAGAAGCGCAGTTAAATGATAAGTCTTTTGAGCTTGAGGTGAGGAAATATTTATTACTATATACTCCCTCCTTTCGGTATTAAACTAGACTACTTTCCTCTTTGGGTGTTCCATTGAAAACTAGACAATCCAAAAATGGAAATTCCTTAATATTCTTAAATTAATGGGACCCACTTGTCTTGCTCACAACACCTACTCCACTTACCATTCCCTACCCCACTAACAATCACTATCTCACTTTCCATACTAATAACACATTATATTATACAATTTTCCTTATTTCTTGTGCCAACCTTAAAAGTTTAGTTTCAAATGGATGAAGTGTATATATATATATCACACTTATGTAATTTATTTAGTGGACATGGGACGGAAATTGGTAGTTTTATTAGCCATTTTTCTTGGATATCAAAACTGACTTTATGACTTACTCGGTTACTCCTCTCTCACTCAAAAGAGTTTAATATAATAATTTGGGATGTCAGAAAGTCCTGTGTGAAAAATTAACTTAAAAGCTTAACTTTTGTAAAACTTGATATTACAAAAACTATTTTATTACTTTGGATTAGTGCGTATGTAAAATAGTTAATTTCTTAAAACTTGGATTTTTATAGATGGAATGTTTATGTCCCACTTTTATGTTATTTGTCATTGCACAAATTTCTTGAACATAATCTAATTCGATTATTTCCTTTTACAGGTTAAAGCTGCGGATAATCGAATAATTCAAGATCAGCTCAACCAAAAGGTAGTAGAGCATTAAAATTTATATTGAACCTTTGTTAATCCTAGATTTTAATGTTTTAGGATCTAGTGTGACAAACAGTTTAATTTTCAACAGATTAATGAATGTGAAGAACTGCAAAAAACAGTTGCCTCCTTGAAACAACAGCTCTCTGATGTGCTGCATTTGAGAAACTCCAGTCCAGTAAGTGGTCATCATTACCTTGAGACAAAAATCATGCAAGAATTTCAAATATCTCTCTCTATCATATACTCCCTCCGTCCCGCCCGAAGCTTCACCTTTTACCCAAATGGGTGTCCCGGTAGAAGTTTCACCTTTCCTAAAATGGTAATAAATGTGGGCCCCATTTGTCAACTCCACTCACTTTTTCCTCTCACATACTTAAATTGTGGGGCCCACTTGTCATATCCACTAACTTTTCCCCCCTCACATATTTAAATTGTGGGCCCCACTTGTCATATCCACTCATCCACTCACTTCTTCCCTCTCACAACCCTTCTCCCACTCGTCACTTTTCTTAATTTACGTGCTTCACCAAAATGGTGAAGCATCGGGCGGGATGGAGAGATTATATAACACACACATTTCTTTGTTAATATCCATTTTTTCTAGGCGTAGGAAAAACTGGTTTTTCAAACTGGCACTTTTTTAACAAGTGGTTAAAGTGCCCGTTTGAGTGTTAAATCTTGTCAGCTTGAGCGCTAATTATTGCCAGTTATAAAGATTCAAATTGCAGTTATAAACAAATGAGTGGCAGTCTGTGAGCTAGAAAGTGTTAGTCTGAGTACAGTTTGAAAATCTTTAAAATTATCCAAGTAAAAAGTCTTGAAAATAACTAGCAGTTTGTAGCATTGTCATTAACATGGGGACTTTTAAAGGACACACCTTTTCTAAAACAAACAAACTGTAGGATATGTATGTTCCACAACCCTGACTCACGTGCTCTCGCACGCGAGATCATCACTCCCGCACTCTTGCAACGCACATGCGGAATGATCCAGAGACTTCCCCCAATAATACTTGTACTTCGTTAGAATGTGCATCCTCTTCCGCAGAATATGTAGTGGAATCTGTCCAAGGGTTTCTCATGATTTAACAAGGTCAGAAGAAACACCGTCTACCGCATTAATGGGAATCATCAAAGAGTTATGGATTGGAGGCTAGAATAGTGGAGTTAGTCACGTGGTCCAATTGAGTGACTGGACGTGGCCTAGCTAGGGTAAAAGGAGAATTGCGGGATTGGTCCTCACAGGGGACACGCGTCATCCTTCCACGGATCCGTACAATCTAACCTATAGGTGGCTGCCAGAATGCGGTACGGATTGCACGTGATCTGTCACGTGCATCGTACGAAACCGCCAAGCTCTGACCCCTATAAATACCTGACTCACTCAAGGTCAGCTACAGTAACTCACGTGCTAGTTCCTCCCACAATATTTGTTCTCTCCTCCCTAGCTTGTCTCACTCCTTCTCATTCCTCTTTGGTGATTCGTGTGTAACGCCAACCACAAACCCTTCGTACTAATCATTGGAGGACTACCCTCCTACACCAACAACAAAAAAAAACATGTAAAACATCTTGTAAAATAACTTACAGTTTGTATTATACATTAAGACCGACATTAAATGACATCTCTTTTTTTGGCGAAAAGAGGACGATACCTCCCTATATTGAATTAATAAATGAAAACAAAATTACAAACATGGTAGGGAACATGAACACCTCAACCACCGGAAAAAGGAAATACTCCTGCCATCCCGGAAAGTTTGTCCCGCTTTGATTTCATGGTCAACTCAATGAAATTTGACCATAACTTAATGAAAATCTAGTTATCTCTATCAAACTCTTAAAATTTTTATTGATCCACTATTAGGAATACTATCGATTAACAACTTTTAGAATTGTACGGTGATAATTAGGTTTTCATAAAATTATGGTCAAAGTACGATTGAGTTGACTATGAAAGTCAAGATGGGACAAACTTTCGGGAGTACATGGTAAGAGCAATAAAAGATAAAATCAAGCCAATAAGGAAGGACACCTATCCCAACCAAAGCGGGCCTTAATAGAGTGATAAGAAGGTCTATCTCAAGAATATCAGGCTCAAGCAACAGGTCAAATACCCTAGAGTCGAATATATGGAACTGAAGCACGATTCAGTTTGAATGCTCCTTGGCAGTCATTAGGAAGCTCAGAATAACTATAATAGACGAGATTGGTGTGAGAGGAAGCAGCAGCATTAGCCAACCCATTCGCCACTTTATTGCCTTCACACAGAACATGTGTAATCCGAACAGTGAGAATGCACATGAAATGTTCTATTCTATGAATCAGATATCCCACTTGCCACAGACAATTGTACTATCCGTTGAGAATTCCCATCAAGACCTCAGAATCTACTTCTAACCAAACTGATGCTATGCCAAATTCATGGGCAAGAATTAATCCAAGGCAGCATGCACTTCCGCCCACATATTGGTTGCCACCCCATAGTAGTTAGCAAATGCATATAGGATATCTCCCCAATAATCATGGAAAATACCTCCTCCCGCAGCCACACCTGGATTGCCCCTAGACACCCCGTCTGTGTTAAGCTCGAAGACGCCATTTGAAGGAGCCTTCCACACCACCAGTCGTGCTCTCCTTACCGCAGAATGAGCAATAGAGAGCTGGAAAAATTCCCCTAAATGTGCATATGTGATGATGATCCAAGCCGAATTTGAACGGACTTAGCTATCTCCGAAAGTTGATCCTTAATCGAGGTAATAGCCCTGCTAACATTAAGAACCCTACCTTCAAATAGCCACTTATTACGCTGCCCCCAAATTTCCTAGCAAATAATACCCGGAAGGAGCTGCCCAATCCATTTAACCAACATACTATCACCCTTTGACAAACCAAATCACCAATTGCACAACCATTGCCAACAGGCTACCCAAACCCATGTTAATTCCCAGCATTTGACCGAGAAAATCCCAAATGTGTCGAGCAAAATCACCATTCAACAAAAGATGAGATAGCGTCTCCTCCATAGGTAGAAAACAGAAACAACATTTAGAAACAATTTGAATGGCTTTGCGCTGAACTGCATCACCTGTAGGCAAACCATTATACAAGGCACGCCACAAGAAAATCTAGATTTTGATTGGAAGGTGCCTACATATGCAAATATACCATGCTCCGTGGTCGTGCAACCCTGCATTCCGTCCATGCCGAGGTGGTTGTGAATTTACCCGATGGATGAGGCCTCCAAATTAACGTATCTAGTTGATCCAAAGTCAAAATGTGGTGACTCGTTATGAGGGAAACAAGATGATCACCATACTGCGCAGAAATATGCTCAATCCGCATCCCTCGTACAGAGTGGCAACTTCAACGCTCGCATGGGAAAAAATAAGAGAACCTTCAAACCACCTTTCACTAATTGAAATAGATCCTCTACCAATCCGCCAACCAGTACGAGCTTCCATAATATCTTTGACTCCCACCATTCTCTTCCACACATGAGATGCAAATGAAGGCGTAGTAGTATCCATTGGATGGGTTGCATGGCAATACTTGGCAAGCATAAAAGAACTCCATAAAGAATCTGACCCACAAAATCTCCACCATAACCTCACAGCAAATGAAGTAGAGATATCTTCAAACCTATGAATACCAAGACCCTCTCTTCTTTGGGCCAAGACATTTTATCCCACCCTATCCAATGACATTTACGGGATCCATCAGAGGCGCTCCAAAAGAAGCTAGGTATAAGTCACTACATATCTTTAAAAACACACTTTGGGGGTTCCATCAAAGATAGGTAATAGATTTGGATAGCTTGTAGACATGATTGGATTAGCGTGAGCTTGGCACCAAACGAAAAAAGCTTACCTTGCCAAGATTCCAATTGAGTCTCCATTTTGCGCAAGACAACAAAAAACAAACTCGTTTCTTTCGGCCCGTATAAAGAGGACACCCAAGATATGTGGTCCTTCTGGTACCCAGTAGTATCAGCAATAATACCATCTCTAAGCACATCATTCTTCCCCGTAATTTAACAAGATTTCCCAATATTGATAAGTTGTCCCGAAAAGGATTGGTAAGCATCCAAGAATTTCATATGCAACTCCAAAGAATCCTTCGTTCCATTACAAATATGATGATATCATCTGCATAAGATAGGTGGGAAATAATTGGAACACGAGCATTTGTGGCGCGGAAACGATATTGTGCATACCTCGCGTGCAAAATATTCACCCCCCGACTTAGAACTTCAGCTGCGATGATAAATAGACTAGGAGAAATGGGATCGCCTTGTCTCAACCCCCGAGAATAGTGAAAGAAGCCACAACTTTCACCATTGACCAACACAGAAAACCAGCAAGAAGAGATACATCGATATATGAGATCAATCCAACTCTCAGAAAAGCCAAGTCTCCGTATAACCTTTATCAGTGCAAACCTAGAGAGGCGATCATATGCCTTAGCCATGTCCAGTTTAAGAGCAACATTTGAACCCCAAACCTTTTTTTAGAGATTGCATCATTTCTTGTGCCAAGAGAACATTTTTATGAATCACTCTCCCTTTTTACAAAACCACTCTGATGTGGGGAGATAATCCTTGGTAAGATGGATGCCAACCGAGATGTCAACAACTTTGTAATAATTTTGTTGGAAAAATTACACAGGCTGATTGGTCTCAAGTCAGAGAAAGAGAAGGGAGAATCCACCTTTGGTATCGTCACGATAAGAGTACAAGTCCAGCTACGTGGCATTGGAGCCCCACTGACAGTAAACTGACAGTTTTAAGGGACACGCCTTAAAACCTGTTGTTATATGAGCTGATCGTGCCTCTAAAAACCTGTTTTTCCTAAACCATAAAGTAAAACTGTTTGTTTTTTTTATTTTTTAAATAAGATTTTACGATATATATATATTAATATATATATATATCTAAATATATATATATATAAATATATATATATATATATATATATATATATATATATATTCAGGGGCGGAGCCAGGAATTGGCCGAGGGGGGGGCAAGGTTACACGGGGGTTCGGGGGCAGCGCCCCCGAAATTTTTTTTTTGGGTCGGACAAGTAAAAAATGGGTCGGATTCATGAAATACAATGTATTTTAGTTAACAAAAATGATAAAAGTAAATAATTCAAAGAACAATTGAAATAATGTTGAAGTATTTAATGCAAACAATTTATTAAAATATATTACTCGTACAAAAAAGAAATTCAAATTTGCTAATTAAACTTGGGATAATAGGAAGAAAGACCAAAAACAAAAAAAATGGGAAAAGCCTAACGAATTAATTAAGATTGAAAAAATGTGAGGAAATTAAGAGAAAGAATAGCAAAGATGGAAGACAAATAAAATTAATTGAAAATGTAGATAGCAGGGTTCGAACATGGATTTGAAAGGAAACACCAAAGGCTTTAACTTCATCCCTTCTACCGCTGAACCACACCACTCACTGATGTTAATCTTGAAGTTAATTATATATATACATATATATCAAAAATATGGTGGGGGCAAAAAAAAAAATTTCCACTGCATTTCCGCCGCTGGGGGGGGGCGAGTGCCCCCGCCTGCCCCCCCCTGGATCCGCCCCTGTATATATTATATATATATATATATACTCATATGCATGTACTATACAATGATGAAAGATGAAAACAATGGATGGCTTTTGCATGCTCAGTTTCTTTCTGTGTGACCCCTTACATGCAAATGTGGTTCAATATCATTTACGGTTGCACCATCAAAATTTTTTGATAACCTTTGCCTTGCAGAAAGTCATGTCAAAGGTTTACAATTTTCTCATACAACAAGAAACAGAACCACTTGAAACATACTTCCTGTTATGACTTGTGCTTTTTCTTTTCGGTGTCATGGTCGATATTTTCATCTCACATTAGTAAATGACTATTCCACCCCTGCCCCACCCTTCTCCATTTCCTCCTATTTTTCATAAGATTTACATTATCTGTCTTTTTATTCATTTCCCTATATATATGTATACTAGCCTAAGTCCGTGTCCAAGGCCACGTTTTTTGTTTTTTTTAATTTTTTTTAATTTAATTTTTTTTTTTTAAATATGCCCGTGTCCAAGGCCACATTTTTTTAAAACTTTTTTTTTTTTAAAAAAAAATTAATTTAAAAAAAAAATTTAATTTAAAATTTTTTTTTTTTTAAGGGCGAAATGGGAAAGGGAGTGAATAGTGAGGGTAAAATGGTCATTTCCGTGGATGAAACTATTCACACCACTGTTCAAAACAATGGTGTGATTTATAATATATATATATATATATATATATATATATATATATATATATATATATATATATATATATATATATATATATATATTCTATTTTACTACCCTTATTTTTATTTTTTTCTTCTTTGGTTTTTCCAAATTTTATCCTCACCTATTTCTTCTTTAAGCTCTCTTTTCTTCTTTTTTTCCCTCACAATTTTTTCTTTCACGATGACATGAAGATTCATGTTAGTTGATCCCAAATTATTTTGGGACCAAGGCTTTGTTGTTGTTGTTGTATTTACTCTAGCTGTCATTAAATTAACACCCGAACCAAATTCTTGCTTTTTTTTTTTCCTTAAAACAGGCAACCGAGATTGAAGAACTCAAAATGAAAGTTGTTGAGCTTACCGAGACAAAGGAGCAGCTGGAGCTTCGGAACAGGAAGCTAGCCGAGGAAAGTTCATATGCAAAAGGATTAGCCTCTGCTGCTGCAGTTGAGCTCAAGGCACTGTCAGAAGAAGTTACAAAGCTCATGAACCACAACGAGAGATTATCAGCCGAGTTGGCAGCACAAAAGAATTCCCCGAACCAGCGTAGAACAAGCGGTCTAATCAAGAACGGCCGACGGGAAACCAATAATAATAATAATAATAATAATAATAATAATAATAATAATAATAATAATAATAATAATAATAGAACGAAAGACCAAGGTCCTTTACAGTCAGAGTTGAAGAGAGAGCTTGCTTTGAGCAGGGAAAGAGAGTTATCTTATGAAGCCGTTTTATCGGAAAAGGATCATAGAGAAATGGAGCTACACAGGAGAGTTGAAGAATCGAAACAAAGAGAGGCTTACCTTGAAAATGAACTCGCTAACATGTGGGTCCTAGTGGCAAAGCTTAAGAAATCTCAAGGAGCGGAGGTCGAAGTTTCGGAGTCGAGTAAAGAAAGTGAGATAGGTGATGGCTTTGATAGTTGGAATAGTACAGTGACAAAGGGGTTTTAATAACAAAACCTGTTTGTAAGTTACATCTATTTATTTATGTAGGAGTGTGCGTGTGTGTGTGTTTTGTATTGCAAGGTGGGGCTGTGTAATTGGGTTGTATAAAATCATTTTTTTTTTTTTAATCTTCCTGGGGGTTATTGTTTGATTTGCACCAATAACAAAGATATAACTTTTAGCTGTATGGGCTCACCTCTAATGTACATGTTTTTCTATCTTCAAATATTAGTTTGGTGCATTCATTCATTCCTCATTTTATTTATTTATCTCTACTATTTATTGTGATGCTAAATAGACAATCTGTCATATATCCAGGAAGTCTCTAATTTGCTATGCTTCCTCCGTCCCAATTGAAACTAAAACTACACATATTACTCTCTCTGGTTGTTGTCCATTACAAACCTCAAACTTCCTATAATGGAAAAGTTGTAATAATTCTTTATTTAATGTGATTTACATTTACGATGACAACAACTTTTCATTTACTGTGGAAAGCCGGGAGATAGATGCGTGACTTTATGAGGCTGAGGCTGAATACCAAAGTATGGCGTCTGCTACATGTGAAATTTTTGGTTAAACAATTTGATCAAGGATTCTGGCATTTATTTGTTGTGACTTCAACAGAGCAACCACTATTTTCATCTCACCAAAACCTACCTTTTATATTTAATAAGCCAAAAACTTGCAAAAAACGTGTTTTTTTGTTAACTTAACAAAAAACGTGTTTTCACACATAAACGCACACACATTCCTCAGCCTCTCTCTCTCTCCTCTCTCTATACGCAAACAACGATCTTCTTCACCAATCTTCTTCTTCACCTCCAACCATCTCTCCGGCCATCTTCTCCGGCCAAACTCGTTGTCAACCTTCTCCCTCACACCCAAATCTTCACCGGCGACCTCTCTCTATCTCAATTACCCCCTTCACCGACCCAATTTCTACCTCCCTCAATCCATCCATGGCCGCCCCTGTCATCTTCTTCATCTAATTCTCCCTCACCGGCGACCTCCCCACCGTCTTCTCCGGTTACAACCACAACAGGCAATCAAGAACATCATCACAAGTGAAATCCAAGTGCTCCAGTTCTTCTACCAAAATCAACGCTTCCCTCAGTCTCCTCAATCTCTTCTACACCGACCCATCTCTTGCTCGGTCGGAAGTTGCACCCGAAGTGTTCGAGGAATTGTTTCTGATACATTTTCTTCCTGTTCTCCAGTTCTTCTACCAAAATCAAGTGCCAGTTGGTGTAAAATAGAGTGCCAGTTGGTGTATAATAGAGTGCCCGTTGGTGTATAATCAAGTGCCCGTTGGTGTATAATTGAGTGCCCGTTAGTGTATAATCAAGTGCCCGTTAGTGTATAATCAAGTGCCCGTTGGTGTATAATTGAGTGCCCGTTAGTGTATAATAGAGTGCCAGTAAGTGTGTAACTGAGTGTCAATGTATTTTTGAATGCCAGTTCTTGTAATTTTGAATGCCAGTCCATGTATTTTTGAATGCAAGTTCATGTTTTTTTGAATATCAGCAAAAATAATTATCAGTATTTTTGAGTGCCAGTATATGCATTTTTGAGTGCCAGTAAATGTGTTTTCAAATGCCTGTCTATGTATATAAAAATGCCCGTGTAAATAGTGTCAGTTCATGTATATAAAAGTGCCCGTGTAAAAAGTGCCAGTTTCATGTTTATAAAATGCCAGTATGAAATCACTGGTCATTTGTAATATTAACACTGGCATTTATCATGTTGCCAGTAATTACAAAAATGCCACCGTTTATTTTGAACATGGTTGCCAGTAATTACAAAATTGCCACCGTTTATTTTGAACAGCTTTTGAAAAACACGTTTTTCCTTAGCTTAGCTTAAGAAAAAACTAGTTTTTTATAACACCAACTCATTTAATAATTTCCAAAATGTTCCTATCATTAATTATCTATAAAAATGTGCCGTATACTTAAAGTTGCTGTCTGTTAGTAACAATAAGGCTTATCACTTAGCAATAAGCAGCCTACTATTGCTAGTGATATGCCTAAAGTCTGTTATGTTATTAGGACTTTATTCTATTTTATCATCCGCTTTATATGAGCAAAAAGCACATTTTGATCTGAAAATGAACATTTTGGGGATTAGTAAATTCATATTCCACAGCTGCTTCCTTGTAACCTCTAAAATCCTGCATTCTAATAGTGGAACAAAACACGGGGGAAAAAACTGCAATTTATCAGAGGCATAATAACCTCTGATATATAATTTCTATTTTTCACATATTTCCTCAATGATCAAACTTTCAGATCTTCTCATTAAAGCTTTTTCATCTACTAATGTGGAATGCTGAAAATTCTAATCATTAGACCTACTTATCTGCAAGTTTAAAATGTACTCCCTCTGTTTTTACAAACGCGTTTTTACTAGAGTCCCAAATTTTTAAAAAGCTACTTCCCTCGTATTCGTGTTGTACACTCCTATTTTAGTTTTGTTGACAAGGGTCCGACGAGGTAAACCAAGAAGTCCGAGCATCATAGTGACTTTTCACACTTGCCAAAAACACACAATATTAGGATTTAATGTGTGAGTTAGTCTAGTTTAATATGTATCTTTTCAGTTTTGTGTTTAGGTCAATATCTATATATACTCAAAAGAATTGAAATAAAGTGACTTTTGGAATATAACTAGGTAGTTAATGTGCATTGGATATGTATGTGGACAAACAAAATGAGACAAGAAAATTGGATTGGAGTGAATACTTGTTATAAGAAACTGCTACTTAAAACCATTGCACCAGAGAGCCTTTTGTGTTTACTGTTTATGTAACACAAACCATCAATTCCAGTTTTTTGCTTTGATCTTTCTTTTTTTCTTAGGTCAACTTCGTTGCGTACTTGACCCTTTTGTGTAACGCGAGCCATAAATTCGAGTTTTCGTTTGATCTTTTTTTCTCAGTTTTGAGAGAATAACATTTTCGTATGTCCTCCATTTTTACAACAGTTTGAGACAAGGTTGGAAATCAACTAAATTATCATGGTCTCCTCAAAGAAGTTAACTAATTCAAGACAACATAAATAATTTTGAATTCGAATATTTCAATAACGAGAAACAGAAATATAACAACAAACAACAACAACAAAAATTCTTTATCCGTATAATCAGGGTAGGCTAAATGAGCCAGAAACAGAATCACAAACAGGTCTTCATTTATTTGTTTGGTCTTCATTTAATCTTCATATCTTTACGTATCACTTCTAGATAAGTCTCTTTTTGGTCGCGCCTGCATCGTACTTAATGAAATGACATAGCCACCAATTTTATTTTAAAACAAGATATCCAACCAAGCCTTTGTGAAGGAATTTCGCCCCATGTCACAAAACAAAACAAAACACACAAGTGCACACTTCAGAATTTTGGATTTAATTTATCGATTTATTTGAGTGTTACCTAGCACACAAAATAATTGCACCATCCAAGAAATGCGACCACCTCCCAAGTGGACAAAAAAATATCAGATTCTCGAAGGATTTCTGATCCTTAGATCCCCCTTGTGCTGGAGCCTAGTACTCCATTACGCTCTTCCATATGAAGAATCATGCAGTTGACATCGTGAGGAATATTCTTCTTTAGCCGATCAACGTAACTGGAGTATAAATTTTACAGATATATTTCTGATGACGCCACAGCTTTTGGGGGTCAGGAGCGGTTCAAGGATATCTGGCTAGGATATATTTGGTGGTTTGATGTACCTAGATCACAACACAAACAAGCACCGTTAAGGTCAAAGTTGGATGTTACTCCAACTCAGGCCCTCGGGTGTGAGAGTAAGAATACTGAGTAATAAGGCTTTGAATACCTTTGGAGTGTGTGTGTGTTTAGGTTTAGAGAGTAATAGAGCTTACTCAATTGTATATGGAACTTACCTTGCCCAAGGGGGTAAAGGCCTTCTATTTATAGGCAATGCCATGGTGCTTGTTGATGTAAGCCATGAGATCAGCCCTAGGGGGCACTTTGGTATTTGACCAGCTACACGTGTCCGCAGCTAATTGGTCCTGTCAGGGAGGGAACATTGACTGGTCTGTGGGACATGGGTCAGAAAGTGACATGAGCCGTGTAGCCGCTTAGTGCATTAAATGGAATAGTAGGCGCCGGACTCGAGCCGCATTGAATGCGTTATGGGGAGCCGGCAAGTGGCCTGTCGAGCGCAAGCTAACTTGCTCGTAAGGCTTGACATTAACCGGGAAGCAAGATGTGCCCGCGGTCAACGTTGTGCCCGCGTTCAAAGATATATGACGCGAGCACGGTTGATGCGGTCATGACTAATGCGGGCACGGATCCAATGAAAGGTGGTCCCAATGGTCCTCTATGGGGACGATGCGAGGAGGGACGCGGTCTTGACCACAAGGGCCTATTTGTCCGCGGTCTTCCCTCCAGCGGTCTAGGAACTGCCACGTCACTGGTTCCTTGGACTAGACCGAGCGTGGGCCCGGTCCAGTAGATCCGGGCTCATCAATGGCCCCTAGCTCCAAGTGTGATTATTTATGGTCTGAGTGAGGAGCTACTAGAAGCTCGGTTTGCTCCAATTGTTCCTCGAGCGAGCACCAGTGTTAGCGCTTTTTGTTGTTTGTTGCTTGGCCCCATGGGCCAATGGGAACGTTCGGGAGGCACCAGTGAGTGACACGTGGTCCCTTGCATGGCGTGCCTCCCGGTTAACAGGTGGGCCCCTTGGCAGATGAAAAGACGGGTTAGTGGTACGTACAGGGGTACGTGTCGCTCATCCAAGGGGGGCAATAAATGCAAAGGGTATTTAATTTTTCGAATTTTCAAACGTTGGAGACGGTTCAGGGTCCGAGGTTGGATTTGTGGGCTAATTAATACGGGTTAACGGGTTAACCCGTATAGGTAGGCCTTATAAATACCAAACCCTTAAACCTCAAACCCTTTTTACCGTTTCCAAACCTTCACAGAGCCCTTGAGAGAGAAATTTCTTGCTGCGAACTCCGTGCTACTGTTTTCCGAATCCATCTCTCAATCTTTCTCTCGTAAGTAATTGTTGGGTGTTTTTTCTTCTTCATCTCCCTCTATTTTTCTTTTTTCTGGTTTCTGAATAATGACCACTCGAGAGTTTGGACCCCGCCGTCCCATAGAGTTAGGAGATGGGAGCACTCCAGATCTGTTTGCCGTTTGTAAACGGACAGGGGGGATATTTAGGAAGGTAGGCCATGGGTGGCTTAGGTTATCCCTTGAGTGCTTCCAATACTTCTGTGAAAAATCCCAATGGGGGCCTTTTGTCCCACCGGTTGTGGGAGGCCAAGGATAAAAGGGTAAAGGAACGGTGATGTTTTGGTGTTGGGGGATACCAAGAGGGCCGAGAAATTTTGTAATGGGGTTTTGTGCGGGTTTCCCCGCGAGAGAGGCTCGGCTACGAACGCCGTTGAATTAGTGAGGAGAGCGATTCGCGTCCCCGAAGTAGTTTGTGATCGGGAAAAGTGTGAACTAATGGACTCTGATCAATCACACAATTCGCGGGCACCGAGCGCGGGGACCCTGAGTGACCCCTTAGATGTTCTGCCCCTGAGTACCATCTTTCCCCCCGTTGTGCCCGCGGCCCCTAGGGCGGTGACAATTGAGCTGAGCAGCAGTGAGGAACTTGACCCCCTCAGTTTCGAGGTGACTGGTGAATCGGAGGTGGCCCCTGCCCGTGGTGACCCCACCGGTCTCTTTGGCTCCTCGAGCCCGGAGACCGAAGAGGATGACCGCGAGGAGGATAGGAGGGCCGCGGGGACCTCTAAGAAGGCCGCTGAGACCACCAACATTGTGGATGCCTTCGAGAGCTCTGACTCCGAGGAGGAGGAGGAGGAGGTTGTGGCCCCCGCCCGAACAAAGGCAAGAGGCCGCCTAGGGGTGTGAATCCCGGTCGCGGCCGTAGCAAGAAGGCCAAGGAGGTGGCCACCATTGACCGGGAGGAGGAGATTTATGAGGTTTATAATGTGGACCGCAACGCTACCGTGTCCGCACCCTTGGGCATGTTCATTTGAAGGACAAGGACAAGGCTGCGGCCGAGAGACCATAGCGAGATGTCCGCGGGGACAACCGAGCTGCGTTTTTATGGGGCCGGTTTGAGAATGGATTGAGGCTGCCCTGGACCCTTTCTTTTACTTCTTCACCGGAGTTTAATGCCCGCCCGCTCTACGCACTGACTCCCAATGCCATCCGGGCCATTGTCTCCTTCATAGCCGTATGCAGATTCTGGGTTATGAACCTACCCTTCTGGGCTCTATGCCTACTATCGAACCATATTAGCCGTGGTATCTGAGCTTGAAGGCTAGGAACTACTCTACCAGGACTTTCTCTCCTCCCTCCAACAAATTTGACCAATGGAATCGAAGGATATTTTGGTTATCGAGTCAAGATTTGGATGGCCCTTTCCAAACCTTCCAACCCCGTCCCGATGAAGGTGGCCGCTGGCAGTTATCTGGACCCGTCCTCAGCCGATGCTATGCGCACCGTCATAGAGAGGCATCCGGCCCTTTATTTGGATAGCGGGGAGGAGCCCGTATATGACGTGGGCGCCATAGTGGAAGATGAGCCCTATTGATCTACTCGGGGTGGCTCCTCGCAGGAGGGCGCCCACATGCCCCCGCAGTAGAAATAGAGCCTTTGCCCCGCGACCCTGATTGGCGGGTGCACGAACATTACCAGTTTGAGGCCGATTGTAAGACCTGTATGCTGGGCGCTGAGTGCGATCCTCCCGAAATAATCGGTCTCTGATTCCTTTATAAAAACTGTTGCTAATTTACTTTGCCTTTGATTTTTTGAACTGCTCGCTAACCATTTTCTTTCCCTCAGTAGATCCGGAAGAGTATAACTTCTGATGGCCCCTCTAAGTGCTGCTCAGTTGAAGGCCAAGAACCAGAGGGCCAACAAGGAAGCTGCCCAGAAGAGGCAGAATGAGATGGGAGGGGTCCCGACAAAAGATAAGACCGTGCCTGTAGCGAGCAGGAGGACTGGGGAGACTCTATCTGCTCCCAGAACTATTCTAACCACCGGGAATCTGCCTCCCCCTCCCCGGGGTCCTCCTCCACCCAATGCTCTCCGGGCATCATCTCCCGGCCGTACTATTGCCTCTCCGGGCATAACTGGGAGCACCCAAGAAAAGGATCGACGAGAGAGGCGGATCGACGCATAGGGAGAGGTCTTCCAAGACCCAAAGTGGTGGAGACTTCTTCTCGTAGCCCCCGCCGCCGCCACCGCTTCTACCATCGCTCCCTCCACCGCGGGGACAATATGCTCGGTAGCCTACCCGATCTCCTCCCCGGCCACCCGCGAGGAGACACAGGAGAAGAGGAAACAGTGGGAAGCTGTGCCCGCCATTGAAGGGGTGGACTCAGTATGCCCGCTCTTCCCACAACTCTGCTGTTGGGATCGGGCTCATCAATAGGCTCTTCGCCCCGGACTTCTATCATGCCGTGGCAGAGAAGGAGAACCCGTCAGCCTTGATGGGAGACATTGGGATTGCCCTCACTGAGGTTTGACTCTTTCTGTCTGTCCCTTTGTCACTTTTAGCCTTCCCTGCTCTAACTATCCTCCTCGCAGGTGGGCAATAAGGCTATGCGGCTTCGGGAGACCTGTGATAGCCTGTCCGTTGAGCTTGCCAATAATACCAAGGACATGGCGGGTAAACTCCGCGAGCTGGAGCTGGCCCAGGAGAAGGTGGGGACTCTGAGCTCCCTCCTGGATGCCAAGGAGAAAGAGTTCGCCACCAAGGAGTCCGATCTGAAGGGCTTCCAGGAGCGGGTGACCGAGCTGGAGAAGAGCCTTGAAAAGGCAAAGGGTCAGCGGGATGAGCTCAAGGGTCACAAACTCCAGCTGGAGCAAAGAAATGCCGAGCTCATGGTCAAGCTGGACGCCACCCAAAAGCAAGTCGAGATCCTGGAGGCCAAGGCGGATGACCTCTCCGAGAAGTTGCTGCCTCTGACGCAGTTTGGCTTGGAGAAGGAGAGGATGCTGGCCGAAGCTCGCAAGGAGGCCATCGAGGAGTATAAGAACTCCGAGGAGTTCGCGGAGTGCTCGGCCCAAGATGAGGCCGGTGTCCGGACACGTATCCGGAACCGCGGCCACGGTATGTTCTCCGTGCAGTTAGCCGCCGTGATCGGCTCACCGGGTTGCTACCGACGCGGAGTGCGTACTCCGAGCATGCGCTAGTTCCTCCGTCCGAGGACGAGGTCAAGGAGTCCGGATCTCTCCGCTGCGGCCTCTCGCCTCCCGTGGCGAAGTGATCGCCCTTGGCCTCGATTGCCCAATTGGATGAGCCTGCGATTCGGGAGAACCCTTTATCATTGGGGGATGCCACAGCTCAGGTTCTTCCAGAGGGGCCAGCCATAGGAGATCTGTTTCCCCAGCGGGCAGCTCCCGCTTCAGCCTCTGCCGAGCAACAAACTGCTCCTATTACCGAGGTGCCTCTGGGGACCAGCCTGCCTTCCCCAACTCCGGCCTCAGAAGCGGGCACAGGTGGTGCGGCCACTGAGGAGCCAGAAGCGGGCACAGGTGGTGCGGCCACTGAGGAGCCCAAGGAGAATGCTCCACTAGTATAGGGTTTTTGCTTTTTCTTTTTGTAATAGTTTAGGACTTTGTAAATATTTCCTCAACATTAATAGAAGAATTTTTCTCCACTTGGCTCCTTTACTATTTATCTTAATTGCTTGTCTCGTAGGCTATTTTGAGTAGTTTGGCAATTTTCGAGCACCTCAGTACTTGCATTCTTGCCTATTACTTTTTCCAGCGTTTTTGACTTGCAATTAACTTTATACTCTCCTTCTGCGGGCAGCAGCTTAGTAGGCCCTTTGCCCGCATCTTTTGAGTTTTCCTAACTCTTTATTCAAAACCCTTAGGTTTTTCGTGAGAGTCAGCCTTATTCTTCTATGATCGCGTTTGTTTAGCCTTGTGGCAAACTTTGAGGCCTTAACCTCGTTTGTCTGTTTGGCTTTGTTAAACTAGTTTGATCACTCTCATCCATTTACACTTATTCCCAGCCTTGCGAGCTGTGGTGTAAGTCAAAAGTAGCCAAGGCAAGCATACTTTCATAGGGCATGCAGAAGATGGCCGTGAGGCTATTGTCCGCGCAATGTAAAGGTAGGAGCATATTTTAGCATAGAGGCCCTTTAACCCACGACATCTGTATCCCCTTATTGGAGGTTCTCACTTATTTGACCCTTTATTCAAAACTCCCTAGGGTTTTTCGTGAGGGTCTCGTGGCGATCTGGTGAACGGGCTTATATGTAGGCCTTTGTCACATACAGGCATGCGAGTAACGGCCCTAACGAGGTCCTTCGCGCAATTAGTGGGTCCGGACTTCAGGTCATTGTCCCCACTAGAATCCGTAGGCACGGGCATCATGGCCTTTGTACCTACGTTCATCTATATCCACTTATTTTTGGTGGTGTCACGCGGGCAGGAGAGAGTATCCTCCCCGCGATCATAGTACGGATCGTAATGGATCTTTGTACATATATAGGCATGCGGATCCTTAGATCTTTGCGCATCAGTAAGTAGGAGCTCATATGTTGGCTCTTGAACCCACTGGCATCCGCCTGCGGGCATCCACCCTAGCTTTTGAGGCTGGTGGGAATTGATTTTTGCATCAAAATATGATGATAACTTCCTTTGTATACACAGTCTATACTCCTTCCAAAAAATTACAAAGATTTCTTAAAAGAAATATCTCTTAAGGTGGTCGCTATTCCAAGCGTGCTTAAGCTCTTCTCCCTCTTTTGGTCGCAATATGTAGGTGCCCTCTTTGACTATCCTTGTGACCTCATATGGACCTTCCCATTTCGGGGACAGCTTGTTGAAACCAGGTTGGGCCCCTTGGACCTCTACGCTTCTGAGTACCCAGTCTCCGACTGAAAAACTCCTCTTATTTACTCTCTTGTCATGGTGCTTCTTCGCTTTCTGCTTGTAGTTCACCATTTTTTCATTTGCCCGTATTCTCTTTTCCTCGAGATCGTCCAGGTCACACCTTCTGTTTGTCTCATTTTGAGACTCCTCGAAGTAGGTGACTCTGTACGAAGGTAGGGCTACCTCTACTGGAGCCATTGCCTCTGACCCATATGTGAGCGAGAAGGGAGTTTCTCCTGTTGAATTTCTTATTGTGGTGCGGACAACCCATAATGCGATCTGGAGCTCGTCCAACCAACGTCCTCCGCGTCCCTCCAAGTTTTTCTTTAGGGCGGTCAGAACTAGCTTGTTCGCGGCCTCAGCTTGGCCATTTCTCTGAGGATAGGCAACTGCGGACTTACGGTGTTGCACCTTCATTCTCACACATTCAGCAGTGAATTTTGCGGAGAATTGGGTGCCATTATACGAAATTATTGCTCGGGAACCCCAAATCGACAATAGATGTGGTCGTGGACAAAACTGATAGTGTTATCCTCGGAAATAGTGGCTAAGCCCTTTGCTTCCGTCCACTTGGTAAAATAATCCACGGCCACCACGGCGTACTTAATGCTTCCTCTAGCAGTTGGAAATGGTCCAATAAGATCTATCCCCACGTATCAAACGGCCACGATGGTACAACCAAAGTCCGCTCTGTTGATGGTAGTCTAGGGATGTCCGCAAATCTACGGCACTTATCACATTTTCTATCATACTCTGCGCATCCCTTCTCATTGTGGGCCAAAAGAATCCTTGGAATTTGATCTTGTCTGAGAGGGTGCGAGCACCTGGATGTCCGCCACAAACTCCTTCATGGACCTCATAGAGTAAGTTGGTGACCATGTGAGTTTTAACACATCTTAGCAAAGGCTTGGTGAATGATCGCCGAAAAAGCACCCCATCGAGGACGAGGTATTTCGCGGACACCGCTCTGATGGCCCTAGCCTTTACTGGGTCCTCGGGGAGGGTTTGCTTCTCGATGTAATCCTTCATTTCATATACCCGAGTCCCTTACTTGATCCTCAATATTGTTTATCCGAATTCGATCTATAGCAGGTCTCTCCGTGAATTCAATCTGGCAATCTGTCTCCAATTCACCAATTTCTTGCTCGGTTATTCTTGAGAGGAGGTCAGCTTCCACATTATCCTCTCTCATGACTTGGTTCAGCTCATAGTAAGTGAAATTTTTGATGAGGGTTTTTGCAAGGCCGCAGTACTGAGCTAGTACTGGGTTGATAGTATCATACTCCCCCCTAATTTGATTAACTATGAGCTGAGAGTCACTATTGATCTCAATATTCTGAACTCCCAAGTCTCTTGCCAGTTCCATGCCCGCTATAATCGCTTCATACTCAGCCTGATTGTTTGATGCCTCGAACTTGAATCTCAAGGCCCTCATAAATTTCTCCCCGCAGGGTGCGATCAGAAGTATGCCCGCCCCACTGTGAATACCCCGTCCCGATGCAACGCGCATTCGGAGGTTTGAAATAATTAATTATATAAAGTCGGATCGAAATAGGATATTCATTTAGTGACACTCACTTTAAACCATATTAAAATATTAGTTTAATTTTGAGAGTCGCCACGCCACTTTGATATAGCCCAAAGCTTTGAAAAAAGGCTAAACAGTTAATTGGGTTCGGGGGTCAAGTTACAACAGAAGAAGAAACGCTATCACTCCTATTGCCCGACGGATCGGTCTTTCTAGCATGTGGGGTGTTGGTTGTGTGCGGTGTTTACGGGAATAGATAGAAGAAGCGGGATCATGCATAAGGAGGAGGGGAGAGAAAGAATTTATTGATGATCACACCCTAGAACCTTTGAGTTAGGCCCTCGGAAGGTGCACTAATCAACGTTCATCCTTGGGGGATTGTTGATCATGGGACAATTATTACTAAGGTGGAAGGAAAGAAATAGTTCATAGATCCATTGGGTTTCTTAGGGCGAAACCTTAGATCATCCTCGGCTATAGCATAATTAAATATATTAAAACAACCCTAAATCTAGCATATATGGCACAAGCAAGAAATAAAGCAATTAAAATATACTAAGCATGCAAACAATAATAATAAAGACAATAATAATAAAGGCAGGAAAAATAAACGAAGACTTACCTAATGATGGCAAGGCTTTTGGATCGAATCTATGAAGATTCGAAGAACGTGCTTGATAAAATATTTAGACTTAGAAAACTCGAGTTTAGTCTCAAGTTTTCTATGGAGGAAACCTCAAGTTTTGTCTTGAGTTTTCCGTAGAATAATTCTGTGTTTAAAGTGTGAGGCGGAGTGGGGTTTATATAGTGAAAAGAATTGGGGAGGAAGAGGTACGGACGCGATGTGGGAAAAGGGAGAAGGGCCGATCGGCCATTTGTTATTTGGCCCAAATCCTTGGCCCAGCCGGCCCTAAATGGCCTTGAATGGCCTAGAACTCTCGGCCACCACTTGATGCATTTGGCCGGCCCCTGCCTTGCTTGTCCGGCCGTGAAGTCCAATTCCATGAGGCACAAACAAATTGATATATAACAAAAGTTATTCGTTTCGTCCCGCGATCTTCTCGTTGCATTTTGACCACTTTAATGACTTCTTTTGCAATTCGCTCTTTAGGATTTTATCTTTCATTTAATCCCAGGAATTTTTATATATCAAATTCGTCCAAAATTTCCATATTTCCCGTTTAGTCCTTAAATTTCCAATAAATTCCAATTTGGTCCAAAAGCTTCCAAATGCCAGTTTAGTCCCCGATTTTTCCGAATTGCACTTCAGTCCTTTTTTCGGACCGGGTACTAACAGTAGCCCCTCGGCGACGCTTCTTGTAAGACAAGTGGGGTCGACGATAAGAAATAGGATCCGTCCTGAAAAAAGGGATTTCAGGAGGTAAGACAATGATTGTGAGGTTTGGACTCGAGCTGAGTCACAAATGGAAGATGACCAGGTAGGTCAAGTGGCTGGACCCACGTCGGGCTACCTACGTATCCCAAGAGGAATCAAGCCAAGCCGTAGTTCGAAAGCGTGGGCGTTTAGTACCCGAGAGTGGCGGACGTGCAGCGTCTCAAGCCAAAGATGCGATTTGTGGCAAGGCTTTGGGGATCGAATCTAAGGGCGATTCGAATAACATTGAGAGATGTACGGAAAGGAGAATCAAGTATAGTCTTGCCCTTCTCCGTGAGAAAATATGTGGAAAGGAAATTCAAGAAGTGTAGTCTTGATTTTTCCTTTGAAAATATGTGGAAAGGAAATTCAAGAAGTGTAGTCTTGATTTTTCCTTTGAAAATATGTGGAAAGGAAATTCAAGAAGTGTAGTCTTGATTTTTCCGTGTGTTGTGCAAAATAAACCAAGTTTAGTCTTGATTCGTAAACTGAGAGAAAGTGTGTGGGGCAATGTGGGAAAAAACTGTGTGGGAATCAAAAGCCAAATATTTGACTTTTGTGGTAGTCACCCAAAGATTTGACTGTCCGGGGAGTCACCCAAAGATTTTGTGAGAGTTTGACTTCTGCGGGACGGACCCTTTGAAGATGCGGGACGGACCCTTTGAAAGTACGGGACGGACCCTTTGAAAGTATGGGACGGACCCTTTGAAGATGCGGGACGGACCCTTGAAATGCGGGAAACTGTAGCTGCCAAAGGACTTAGGCTACTATTTATTGATGAAGAATAGTTGTGTGAATTGATTGGGATTATTATGGCTTCCCGAGCCGAAGAACCAAGCGATTAAAATATTGGGATAATCATTGCTAAGGCTTAGAGAGGAGTCTTGTCTCCTAGGCTTAAGGCTAGGGTTTTAGAGAGGCATTTGTCACCTAGACATGAGGTTAGGGTTTAGAAAGGTATTTGTCACCTAGGCTTGAGGCTAGGGTTTAGAAATATATTTGTCACCTAGGCTTGAGGCTAGGGTTTAGAAAGATATTTGTCACCTAGGCTTGAGGCTAGGGTTTAGAAAGGTATTTGTCACCTAGGCTTGAGGCTAGGGTTTAGAAAGGTAGTCTAAACAAGGTAGTTTGAGCTGAAAGGTTATTGGTTTAAACTAGGCGAGGCCGAGTAAGTGTCGATGATAGAAGGTGGGATTAGGTAAGTTTGATGTCCAGAGATAAGGGCCGAGTCATCTTGAGAGTCACAGAGATACATTTTTGATAGATTTGAAGAGTTTGAAAATTTGTGGAGACCAAAGAGTGATTTTTTGTAAATAAGGTACCAAGGAGGACAGTATTTTGAAAGCATGTTTATTTGATAAAGAGGCCTTATGATTAATCATGTTTCTAACTAACTCAAAGAGTTTGCCACATGCTGATCTTGATGACAAGGGATGTCCTTCATGCTAGATATGACTTCATTGGAGCTCCGATTTTTGTTAGAGCACATAGTCGACCCATTTTTGTTGAGGGGAGCCCCAATGTTTGATGAAGTGACCTTGGCGAAGTCCCGATTGATGATGAATGGCGAAGCCCCGGTTGATGATGCAAAGCAAACCTGAAGGGAATGGCGAAGCCCAGTTGATGATGCAGAGCAAACTGAAGAGAGCACGAGAGAACTGACTTAACAAAAGCCCCGGCTTGGAGAGATTCGGTGCATCCCTTTTTGCGAGACGAGTCATCTTGCGGCCATGGGGCGACCCCTTGTTTCGAACAATGGTCAATCGATCCATTTGGACAAGACTCGGAAATGTATATGTGCAGGGGCGCATTTTTTCGAAGGTGGGAATGGATCCCGATTTCGTGTATGACACTTTCGCTTTTGGGTTTGACTCTTTTGGGAGAGTATAAGCATCACAAGGTGTGGAAAAGTGTATGGAAGCCCCTGCAGTACGAAAGACAGAGTGTTTGGCTCTATTTTCCTATGATGTAGAAAAAGAAGACTTGTCGAGACATTTGAAGAATTATTTTATTCAGAATTATATCTTGATTGCTCGTGAATGGACCTCACTGATTGGTTTATCAAATTCCAATTATATGAGTAAACAAATAATGACTGTTTTGATTAGAAGTTGAAAATCTGGCTTGTCTTTAGAAGGAGAAGGATGTTCCGTTGTTGCTTGCTGCTCTGTTCGGTGGTAATTGTGGTGCGGGCTGCCGTTGCATTGATCTCCTTCATGGGAAAGAATGAAAAATAGAAAAAAGATTGGGGTTGAAGAAAAGGTGGGAATTGACTGTTTATAACCCAAAGATTTTTTCATTCCTTCAAGTGAAGATTCTTTGTTCCTTTGTTCTCGCAAGCCGAGGGGAGTAGTCCCTGGCGCGTGTCTCCTTGCTTTTACCGGAGTGCCGCTGAGAGGCACGGATGCGAAGCCCCAGTGAGACTTTTGCAGACAGTGTTTGAGGAGTCGAATGAACGAATTTCAAGAATAGGACGAGTTCCTAAACTTTTGAGAGAATATGTAATATGCTCACGTAGGATAACAAGTGACTCAAAAATCTGAATACGCATTTCTTTTAAATAATCTTTTGAGAATGCCATCCGGTAGCGGTTGTAGCTGGTCTTTGGGTTGCGATCGACCATTGGATGATGCTTAACATGACCTCTTAAAGTGAGAGGTCTACCGGGCCATTCTTTGAGAGGTTGGCTTGAGGGATGTGTTTGGAATTTCTAAGGTGAAGGGATTTTCTTGTTGCTGCTTCTTCAGAACCTCTAAGAGTGAGGTTAACTTTGATTTTGATAAGGTCAAGGGTGGTGATGGAATCCTCTAAAAGTGAGAGGATGGACTTTGGAATTGGTTTACGGGATTTGTCCAAGAGGGAATTTTTGTTGCTTCTTCTCGCGAGTTTGTTGCGATTTCAGCGGGTAACTTGATCACGATAGGACCTTCACTCGACGTCTCGTTTTCACAACCTTTCGGCAGTTAGGACTTTCACTCGATGTCTCATTTTCACAACCTTTCGGCAGGTTCACTTCGGGGTGATGAAGTTTTTTTTTTTTTTTTTTTAAAAAAAAACCCTCTTATCGAAAAAAAGCCTTCGGATTTGTTTGCTCGCGATAGCCCCTAGCGTATGCCTTAGGATGCGTTTACCTTTTCCCTCTTGGGCTTGGAGGTGGTCCCTTCTTTTGTGAGTCGAGTGAGGTCCTTGTGATTGCTTCCTTTGTGAGTCAGGGGAGCTCCTAGTCTGAATTTCTTTCACATTCCGCCTTTTTTTGAGCTTGGAGGTGATTACTTCCTTTGTGAGTCAGGGGAGCCCCTAGTCTGAATTTCTTTCACATTCCGCCTTTTTTGAGCTTGGAGGTGATTACTTCCTTTGTGAGTCAGGGGAGCCCCTAGTATGGGCTTCTTCCTTAGGGTTTCAAAACTTGTCGATCTTGAAATGAAAGGGTATTATTTAGTGAGGATAAGATTATGGCTTCCTATGGTGAGAGGTTCAAGCTTCAATCGCTACTGGATGGCATTCTCAAAAGAGTATTTAAAATAAATGCAAACTCATTTAACCGACTTATTAAGTAAGGCAGAATGTATTCGGACCATGAGAAAGATATGTGAGCATATTCAATGAAAGCTTATCGATCAAAATGGAAAATCAGAGGAGACGCGAGATTGGGGGGTTGGTGAGCCCCAAGTTGATATTCATGCAGCACTTGTGAAGGATAGGAACAACTCCTTGCATTTTCTTTAAATTGCAGTGGCGTGAGCAGCTATTTTCTGATGATGAGCAACAACGGTCTTTGTGCTTGTCTTGATCATATGGAAAGGAGGTCAAGCGGGGGAGAGTGTTTTTGGGGAAGTGTATGCTCGAGGGAGCATAGAGGGTGTGTACGAGGAGAGGGTTTTGGAGATAATGTATGGAAAGCATATGGTGGAGTATGGGAAGAGTGTATGAGAGAAGGGTGTATTTGTATGGAGATGGTGTATTGAGATGGTGTATAGAGATGGTGTATGGAGATGGTGTATAGAGATGGTGTATGGAGATGGTGTATAGAGATGGTGTATAGAGATGGTGTATATGAAGAAGGAACGGTGAGTTGTTTACTCCAATCAAAGCATTCATTCATTGTTTACTTTATTAGCCGGTGAGTTTATCAGTGAGATTAGCAACCAAGTGATAATTATAAATAAAACAATTCTTCTTGAAAGTAATGCGAGATTATGTCTCAAGTCTAGAGAGAAAAGAAAGAAAGACTCTTTTATTATTGAAGCAACTAATCTAAAGTGGACATTACATGTCAATGCCCAAAGACACACTAGAACCTACAAGACTGAATGAATCTAAATCCTTCCTTGAAGTATGAGGGCTTCTTCATCCATGAGGCCTTGGGTCTTCCCTTGGTTGATCAATCTTTGAATTGAGCGTTTCAGTTGCACACATTTGTCGCTGGTATGCCCGGCGTACTTGTGGTATCTCGCAAAACTTGGATGTATCTAAGTCTTCCTTTGGGTTAATAGGCTTGTAGTTCTCGAGCGGCTCGATCAAATTCTTTCCCACCAAAATGTCGAAGAACTCACCCACAGGCATTCCTAAGTCATCAAAATGTTCCTTGTTGATCTTCTTCTTGGGTATTGATGCCTTTAGTTGGTTGGTAGCCACAGCAGGCATCCTGAATGAGAAATTCTGATGTGTAGGACCATAAGGGGAACCATAAGCATGTGGATGATAGGGACCCCGGAATTGAATAGGGAGAGGAACTCTTCTCAAGTATTCCTGAATGTCAGACAAATGGTGCTGCTCAATTTCATGCATGTCTTTGAGGAGGTTGATCACTCCCAACCTCATGTTTGAGACTTCTTTGAGGGCTTCGATGCTTTTCTCCAGAGACATGATGTGGAATTTTGTAAGAACATATGGCGGAGTCAAACCAATGAGTTGAATTAGATTCATAATTAATCTTAAGGCATCCTTGAGAAAATATTTGACCTCCACAATTTTGAGTTTGACCGGGCTGAAGTTGCCTACGTAACCCTTACCATTTAAGGTATGAGTCTCAGGTCACCGTAGTTCGAGGGGGCCCCGATTGATGATACAACCAGGGTTAAGTTTAGAGAAAAAGAGAGGATGAATGTAAAAGAGTCCATTTGGTTAAAAAGGGAGAGGAAGATGACTCGATCCTTGGTCAAATATAAGTGAGGGTGATCTAGACGAGCTAATCGGACTTGGTAAGTTGGCTTAGGTAGGCCCTAGATGGTGGTTTGATCTATATGGGTCGAGAGAGGTTTGATCTAGGTGGGTCTTTGGCTGAAGGGTGCTAGAGATAAAGGATCTAAACTATGGATGGTTTTAAGGCTAAGGGAGCAGACTATGGAAGGTTCAAGAGATGAGAGGTAGAACTTTGAAGGGTCCTAGCTTGAGGATGTAGACTGTGGGTGGTCAAAGGTAGAGGAGTGGACCATGGATGGTCCAAGAGACGAAGAGCAGACCTTGAACGGTCTAAGAGAAGAGGAGCGGACCTTGAACGGTCCAAGAGAAGAGGAATGGACCTTGAAGGGTCCAAGAGAAGAGGAGCGGACCTTGAACGGCCCAAGATATGAGGAGTGGACCTTGAACGGTCTAAGAGAAGAGGAGCGGACCTTGAACGGTCCAAGAGAAGAGGAGTGGACCTTGAAGGGTCCAAGAGAAGAGGAGCGGACCTTGAACGGCCCAAGATAAGAGGAGTGGACCTTGAAGGGTCCAAGAGAAGAGGAGCGGACCTTGAACGGCCCAAGATAAGAGGAGTGGACCTTGAAGGGTCCAAGAGAAGAGGAGCGGACCTCAGAGGGTCCTAGAAATGAGGAGCGGACCTCGGAGGGTCCTAGAAATGAGGAGCGGACCACGGAGGGTCCTAGAAATGAAGAGCGGACCTCGGAGGGTCCTAGAAATGAGGAGCGGACCTCGGAGGGTCCTAGAAATGAGGAGCGGACCACGGAGGGTCCTAGAAATGAAGAGCGGACCTCGGAGGGTCCTAGAAAATGAGGAGCGGACCTCGGAGGGTCCTAAAAATGAGGAGCGGACCTCGGAGGGTCCTGAAAATGAAGAGCGGACCTCGGAGGGTCCTAGAAAATGAGGAGCGGACCTCGGAGGGTCCTAAAAATGAGGAGCGGACCTCGGAGGGTCCTAAAAATGAGGAGCGGACCACGGAGGGTCCTAGAAATGAAGAGCGGACCTCGGAGGGTCCTAGAAAATGAGGAGCGGACCTCGGAGGGTCCTAAAAATGAGGAGCGGACCTCGGAGGGTCCTAAAAATGAAGAGCGGACCTCGGAGGGTCCTAGAAAATGAGGAGCGGACCTCGGAGGGTCCTAGAAATGAGGAGCGGACCTCGGAGGGTCCTAGAAATGAGGAGCGGACCTCGAAGGGTCCTAAAAATGAGGAACGGACCTCGGAAGGTCCTAAAAATGAGGAGCGGACCTCGGAGGGTCCTAAAAATGAGGAGCGGACCTCGGAGGGTCCTAGAAATGAGGAGCGGACCTCGGAGGGTCCTAGAAATGAGGAGCGGACCTCGAAGGGTCCTAAAAATGAGGAACGGACCTCGGAAGGTCCTAAAAATGAGGAGCGGACCTCGGAGGGTCCTAAAAATGAGGAGCGGACCTCGGAAGGTCCAAAAAATGAGGAGCGGACCTCGGAAGGTCCAAAAAATGAGGAGCGGACCTCGAAAGGTCCAAAAAATGAGGAGCGGACCTCGGAAGGTCCAAAAAATGAGGAGCGGACCTCGGAAGGTCCTAAAAAATGAGGAGCGGACCTCGGAGGGTTCTAAAAATGAAGAGTGGACCTCGGAAGGTCCTAAAAATGAGGAGTGGACCTCGGAAGGTCCTAAAAATGAAGAGCGGACCTCGAAGGGTCCTAAAAATGAGGAGCGGACCTCGGAAGGTCCTAAAAATGAGGAATGGTCAAGCATTTTATTTACAAAAAAGCCCTTTAATTTTTTATAGAACCTACTCTTGGTTGGAAGGGATACCCCTTTTTCGCAACTAACTAAAGGTCCTAAAGTGGTGGATCCTAACGACTAACCGTCTCATATAGACATTTAATATGATATATATATGGGAAGTACTACAGACCTATGATAAGACAAGATCTAGCATTCAAACTTTACATGGTACGTCCTTTAAAAGAAAAATCAATTTTTAGTGCCTTTATAGATCTTGACTTATCATTGATTCGTAGTGACTTAACATAAAGACCTTATTAATTGTCTACATAAAAAAGCTAGTCAAACCAACCGGTCACATGGAGTGTATTCCTAGAAAAGTGGGTGACGCAAGGGTTAGGTTTTAGGCTCCCACCGTGCAGCCGAAGCGCACTGATGAGTGGATGGCCAAGTGAGACTCGGAAGGGAGGCGACATGATCACCACACTTCCCGCACTTTGGCTTCTCCGAAGGGTAAAAGGGTGTCTGTGCAGTGTGACACGGACTCTAGTGGTAGTGTGAGGTAAAGAAGTCTAATTCTTTTTAAAAAAAAAAAGAGAAAGATTTGTATTTACATGAAATGCATGCATGCAATGCAACAGTTAAGAATAGGAGAGAAAGAAAAAGGAAGTAAAACACAACACCATACAAGAAAACGAAAGTCTGACCCACTTAGTTTGAAAAAATTTCAAAACAAATTCTCATGAGAGTCGCCACTGTGAATACCCCGTCCCGATGCAACGCGCATTCGGAGGTTTGAAAAAATTTCAAAACAGTCCCCAGCAGAGTCGCCACTGTGAATACCCCGTCCCGATGCAACGCGCATTCGGAGGTTTGAAATAATTTCAAAACAGTCCCCAGCAGAGTCGCCACTATGAATACCCCGTCCCGATGCAACGCGCATTCGGAGGTTTGAAATAATTAATTATATAAAGTCGGATCGAAATAGGATATTCATTTAGTGACACTCACTTTAAACCATATTAAAATATTAGTTTAATTTTGAGAGTCGCCACGCCACTTTGATATAGCCCAAAGCTTTGAAAAAAGGCTAAACAGTTAATTGGGTTCGGGGGTCAAGTTACAACAGAAGAAGAAACGCTATCACTCCTATTGCCCGACGGATCGGTCTTTCTAGCATGTGGGGTGTTGGTTGTGTGCGGTGTTTACGGGAATAGATAGAAGAAGCGGGATCATGCATAAGGAGGAGGGGAGAGAAAGAATTTATTGATGATCACACCCTAGAACCTTTGAGTTAGGCCCTCGGAAGGTGCACTAATCAACGTTCATCCTTGGGGGATTGTTGATCATGGGACAATTATTACTAAGGTGGAAGGAAAGAAATAGTTCCTAGATCCATTGGGTTTCTTAGGGCGAAACCTTAGATCATCCTCGGCTATAGCATAATTAAATATATTAAAACAACCCTAAATCTAGCATATATGGCACAAGCAAGAAATAAAGCAATTAAAATATACTAAGCATGCAAACAATAATAATAAAGACAATAATAATAAAGGCAGGAAAAATAAACAGAAGACTTACCTAATGATGGCAAGGCTTTTGGATCGAATCTATGAAGATTCGAAGAACGTGCTTGATAAAATATTTAGACTTAGAAAACTCGAGTTTAGTCTCAAGTTTTCTATGGAGGAAACCTCAAGTTTTGTCTTGAGTTTTCCGTAGAATAATTCTGTGTTTAAAGTGTGAGGCGGAGTGGGGTTTATATAGTGAAAAGAATTGGGGAGGAAGAGGTACGGACGCGATGTGGGAAAAGGGAGAAGGGCCGATCGGCCATTTGTTATTTGGCCCAAATCCTTGGCCCAGCCGGCCCTAAATGGCCTTGAATGGCCTAGAACTCTCGGCCACCACTTGATGCATTTGGCCGGCCCCTGCCTTGCTTGTCCGGCCGTGAAGTCCAATTCCATGAGGCACAAACAAATTGATATATAACAAAAGTTATTCGTTTCGTCCCGCGATCTTCTCGTTGCATTTTGACCACTTTAATGACTTCTTTTGCAATTCGCTCTTTAGGATTTTATCTTTCATTTAATCCCAGGAATTTTTATATATCAAATTCGTCCAAAATTTCCATATTTCCCGTTTAGTCCTTAAATTTCCAATAAATTCCAATTTGGTCCAAAAGCTTCCAAATGCCAGTTTAGTCCCCGATTTTTCCGAATTGCACTTCAGTCCTTTTTTCGGACCGGGTACTAACACCCACTGATTAACTTGCTCGCGGAGCCGTCCACATATAAAATCCACACCTCTTCAGGACGCTCCCTTGGTTGAACAATTTCTGTGCTCGGGCCTTCTGGGTCATCTTCTGATTCTGCTCGCTTTCTTTTTCCGAGGTCGCTGTCCGCTAATTTGAATGATGATTCTACTACAAAATCAACTAAGGCTTGCGCTTTGATTGTCTTTCTCGGGGAGTAGGTGATCTGGAACTCAGTGAGCTCGATAGACCAAGCTAGCATTCTCCCAGGGACTACGGTTTATGTAAAACCTTTCTAAGCGGGGCCTCAGTTAGTACAGTTATAGGATGTGCAGAAAAGTAGGCTCTTAATTTTCGAGCAGATACAAGCAAAGCGTAAGCTAACTTTTCTATATTAAGATAACGCCCTTCTACGGCGGACAGCGCCTTGGATACATAATAAACTGGTTTTTGGGAGTTATCTTCCTCCCTTACAAGAACAGCAGCTACTGCCAGATCAGTAACGGCTAAATATAAAAAGAGCTCTTCTCAGGCACCGAAATTGCTGAGTAGAGGTGGTTGCCCGAGGTATGTCTTGACTTCTTCGAAAGCTTGATGGCACTCAGTGTTCCATGCAAATTCATCAGCTCTCTTCCCCCCTTTGAGAGTTTTGAAGAAGGGGAGGCATCTCTCTGCTGACCGCGAGATGAAGCGGCCAAGTGCGGTGATGCGACCATTGAGTTTTTGTACATCCTTTACGCAGGCAGGAGGTTTCATGTCCAATAGGGCTGGATTTTCTACGGATTAGCCTCTATCCCTCTTTGGTTGACCATGAATCCGAGGAACTTGCCCGCCTTGACCCCGAAAGCGCACTTGAGGGGGTTTAGCTTCATGTTGTTGTGGCGCAAGTTTTTGAAGGTTTCCTCCACATCGAGTTCGTGGGAGTTTTCCTTAGTTTTTATGACCATGTCGTCAATGTAGGCCTCAAGATTTCTGCCTAGTTGGTTTTAAAGACCAGATTGACCATGCGGCGATATGTGGCTCCTGCATTTTCGGCCAAAGGGCATCATAGTGTAGCGGTATGTCTTGCCGCGGCGATGAAAGCTACGGAGCGGACATCTTCGGGAGCCATCTGGATCGATGGTAGCCGGAGTATGCATCAATGAAGCTTAGAACTACGTGTCCGGCTATAGAATCCACCAATCTGTCTATGCGAGGAAGAGGGAAGCAATCTTTGGGGCATGCTTTGTTGAGATCGGTGAAATCAACGCACATCCTCCATTTACCATTGGATTTCTTAACTATGACCACATTGGCCAGCCATTTGGGGTAGGAGATCTCCTTTATTATCCTCGCCTTTAGCAGTTTTCTACCTCTTCCTTGATCGCAATCTCCTTCTCAGGGAGAAGTACCTTGATTTACGATGGATGTTTTTGAAGGATGGGTCATCGTTGATTTTATGGAGGATCACGTCCTCGCTGATGCCTTGCATATCCTCCACCCTCCAAGCGAACACATCACAATTTGCTCTAAGGAACTCGATGAATATCCTTCTCTCCTCGCAGTGAATTTCCAGCCCAACCTTAACTGTTTGCTCGGGGAAGTGGGGATTGATTACCACCTCCTCGAGCTCGTCGTTAGGTTGAAGGTCGCTGATTTCACGATTGTGCAAGGAGTCAATGACAATAGTTGGGGGTTGACACGAGCTTCGGTCGGTGTTGCCATTAGTATATGATATCACGGTCAATTTCCCCCTCTATTCCTCGATCAATATAACCTCCCTCAACGGGGGCAGCCAAGCTGCCGATTTTCTGCTCATCTTGAGCTCCACCTTCGTGGAATGGAAAGAAAGCATGCCAATCGGTACGGGTGGCGGCGGGAGTGCAAGAAGTTTTCCCCTTTTTTGATTTGTCCTCGCCACTTTCCCTCTATTATTTTGTCCTCGCCACATGTATTGGCGGGCGGGATGCTGGCCTTTCTGTTCTTTCCTTTTTCCTCCGGTGCTCGGAGGAATCTCCCGGGCTGGTTCTTGATGGTAGCAACCCCGCAGGGTGTTAAATTTCACCCTTTGGTGGGGACGGACGCAACTATTCCCAATTCGGCACGAGTAGTTACGCCGAGAATGGCATTATCTTGGGAAGGAAGATCGACCACCATGAAAGTTATCTTGGCCGTCTTACGCATGGGTTTTCCCCAATAGTTACGTCAAACACAATCGTCCCCTTTACCCTTACAGCGTGGTTAGTGAAGCCTTCGAGCATGCCCGCATATGGAGTAAGATGTGCTTCAGTCATTCTCATTCCCACCAAAGTATGGTAGTAGAGTATGTCGCGGGCAGCTCCAGTATCTATCAACACTCGGGCTATGTTTGCCCGGTTGATTCTCATTCTGAGGGTAAGAGGCTGAGTGGAATGAAAAAGGGTGGAGGCAAGTTCACTCCTTTTGAACCCAATTTCTTGCTCTTCCTCCGGAGCCATGACGGGGATGGAAAAAACCTTCTCTAATGTCCGAATTTGGAGGGACAGCTGCTTATTAGAGGGAGATTCCTCCCCAATGAAGTTAATGTCATAGTCCCCCAAATCGTCATCATAATTATCTCTTTCATTTCTCTCTGGTCCCCGCGTGTGTCGTGCCCGCTGCTGATCATTGTTATTGGGGGCAGTATTGTTTCCCTTAACCCACTTGGTTAGCTCCCCGTTATTTATTTTCTGCTGGATTACTCGTTTCAGCTGGAAACAGTCCTCAGTTCCGTGCCCGTGGTCGTTGTGATACTCACAGAACTTAAGTCTACTCCTCTCATTTGGCTTTCGAAGCATGGGGGGAGGAGCAGGGAAAGTACGAGGCTCTCATGATCACCACCCTTGGGTCGGTGAGCTCGTGTAATAGCTTGTTTCGGCCATAGCTTTTTGAGCTTTTCGATCCCCGGCCTCTGTTTTGCCACGATTATTGGTGTGAGGGCTCTGGGGTGGTTTCTGGACTTGGCTTATCCTTTCTTTTGCGAGAAGATCGGGAGCGGGCACACTAGGCTCTTCGGCGGAGGCAATGGCCGAGGCCCTTTCATACATTTCCTCCAGCGATTTAGGTTTCTTTGGAGGCAAAATTCATTTGAGGAAGGAGGAAGCGAGGCCGCCCTCAAAACATAGTCGATATCTCCTTCGTCCAGGTCCACAATCTCCTCGCTCACCTTCTGAACCGGGATATATAATCTTTTGTAGGCTCGTTTGGTGCACGCTTGACACGGACAAGATCTGTCTTTGGTCGAGCGGGCACACCTGCTCCGGCAAAGGCATTGAGGAAGAGAACTACGTTGGTGAATGACTGGATACACCGGGGCTTGAGGGCTAGCATCCAAGATAGGGCCTTGCCCGTGAAGGTCGCAGCCAAAGCTTTGCACATCACTGACTCGTCCGCGGAGAATAAAGCCATCTGGCCCTCAAATCTTCCCATATGACTCTTGGCATTTTTGGATCCGTCATAGGTGTCCATCTGGGGGGTTTGCCCCTCTGGATTGGTGCCCGCGCAATTTTATCGCTGAAGGCGTCCATGGTGCGGCCACACTTCTGGGCAGCCTTCTGATGGGTCTCCCACATCTTCTGCATAAATTCCATAAACTCAGGGTTCTGATCATCAACCTTCTGCTTCTTAGCTCGTGGAGTCACGGCCTTCTCCTTGGCCGGAGCCAAGGGTCTGGCTTTGGACCTCGCACGGTGGTTTGAATGTGCCTCTTCCCCCCTCTCCTCGCTATCCTCTACATGTACCACGCTCCGCTTGGCCGGCTGTCCGCATTCAAGGGCTGGTTCAATCCGGTTTGCCCCCACAACTTGACTAGCAAGCGAGTTAGCGGGAGCTCGTTGGGAGAATCTTTGTGACCCTTGAGGGAACTGTAGCCCTCCATTGGCCTCTATTTCAAACATTTCCATCTCCGCGTCGTTGATGGCCATGGCTTCCGCGACCGGTTTGGACTTGGAGGCCGGGATTTCCTTCCTTCTCGGGATTTGCTGCGGGAAAGTGGGGTGGTTAGAGTGGTGTTTTTTATGTGAGCTTGGGGAGTTTTGGGCTATTGTTTAGTAGGGCTTGTGCCTTTTCGGCACGTATACAGTGCGTGAGCTTGTGCAAGGCTTTCGACCCGGGAGAGAGGGTGTTTGGTGGGCAGGAACGTGCCCCCATTCTATTGGCGAGTTTGGGGCCTTGCCTTTATTAATGACGGAGGGTGAGGCTTGATCATCCTCCTCTAGGGTCAAGTGACCAGCATTTTCCAATATTCTAGCCATATTCTGGAAAGAAGATGATGGAAAAAAGAAGAGCCTTTCGGCCCTGAATTTGTTTAGGACACGTGAGGTGCCTTGAAACCAAAAGATTTTTAACGAGAAAACGAAAGAAAGTCGTTTCCGGCAATGGAACCAACGATGACGCCACGGCTTTTGGGGGTCGGGAGCGGTTCAAGGATATACGGCTAGGATATATTTGGTGGTTTGATGTACCTAGATCACAACACAAACAAGCACCGTTAAGGTCAAAGTTGGATGTTACTCCAACTCAGGCCCTCGGGTGTGAGAGTAAGAATACTGAGTAATAAGGCTTTGAATACCTTTGGAGTGTGTGTGTGTTTAGGTTTAGAGAGTAATAGAGCTTACTCAATTGTATCTGAAACTTACCTTGCCCAAGGGGGTAAAGGCCTTCTATTTATAGGCAATGCCATGGTGCTTGTTGATGTAAGCCATGAGATCGGCCACTAGGGGGCACTTTGGTATTTGACCGGCTACACGTGTCCGCGGCTAATTGGTCTGTCGGGGAGGGAACATTGGTATCCGGGGGACATGGTGAAAGTGACATGAGCCGTGTAGCCGGCTTAGTGCATTAAATGGAATAGTAGGCGCCGGGTGAGCCGCATTGAATGCGTTATGGGGGAGCGGCAAGTGGCTGTCGAGCCGGTAAGCTAACTTGCTCGGTAAGGCTTGACATTAACCGGGAAGCAGCATGTGCCCGCGGTCAACGTTGTGCCCGCGGTCAAAGATATATGACGCGAGCACGGTTGATGCGGTCATGACTCATGCGGGCACGGATCCAGCGAGCAGGGTCCCAATGGTCCTCGATGGGGACGATGCGAGGAGGGACGCGGTCTTGACCACAAGGGCCTATTTGTCCGCGGTCTTCCCTCCAGCGGTCTAGGAACTGCCACGTCACTGGTTCCTTGGATTAGACCGAGCGTGGGCCCGGTCCAGTAGATCCGGGCTCATCAATTTCTCAGGAATATCGTAATTCATAGACAAGGAAAATAATGAACTTGTCATTTGTTTCCAAAATTATCTGAAACAAATCTGAATAAATTTGTTTCCATAAAAAAAAAACTGTGCCCATATGGAGTATTAGACGCAACATCACCAACTACAGCAGCAAAATAGCATATTGAAGAGGAAGTGTTACATATATAAATGTAAATGGACATATATATCAGTTAAGTATAAGCTATTAATAACAAGCGAAAGTATGAGATTGCTTGCTAACCTCTAAATGAAATACCATGAACAACGATCCGTCCTCCTCTACGTCCAGTTATCTTTGATTTCCAGGGCACCCATATATGTTGAATTAACAATAAATAAATTAAAAGGAATTGCACCGAAGCTGACATATTACTATTTAAGAAGACTTTAATCAACCCCAAGAAAAAAATGAAATAACAAAACTTATTAGGGCCGGGGGATGTTTCATTTGCTAGGCAACCACATACACAACCCATCACGCTAGCGAGTTGAGATGGGCGGCTGCACTGTTAAGTTGTGTTTATAATATAGCTATTAATAAGGAGTGTGTCATTTTTGCCCTAATTGTACGCCCTCTCTAAATGAACATCGAATATTCAAGTGTGAGAGGAAATGTAGGAGATTTGGGGAAGAAAAATCAAAACAAAACACTCTTATGTCTCAGACCAACTTTTAGCTTTGAGACATGATCACTCTCATACTAGTTTTTAGCCCCCAAAAAAAAAAAAAAAAAAAAACTTGTAAAGCTTCAGAAAAAGATGAAAAGAATAAAATAAGCTCAAGCTCTTTGATTCAGAAACCAAAAACAAACAATGAAATTAACACAAGACTAATGAAAGGAGCCAAAGATTGCAATGACCTGAGACCTTAGCCGGAGCAAGGGGGATATGTTAGCCCGAAATTTTGCGCCTAAAACCACCATTAACCATCCATATGAGTCTTCAAATTATCTTCAATTGTAGAAAATTGAATCACCATATCCATCTAAACTGTTAAAGTCTGAGGTTCCACCTTAAAATCAATTGGTGATAAGGGGAGTGGCCCAGGATCTTTATATATTATGGGCAAGGTTTGCCAATTCCCAATGTTAAATAATATCTCTAACACACCCCTCACGTGTAGCCGGGCTTTGCCAAAATCAATTGGTGATAAGGGGAGTGGCCCAGGATCTTTATATATTATGAGCAAGGTTTGCCAATTTCCAATGTTAAATAATATCTCTAACACACCCCTCACGTGTAGCCGGGCTTTGCCAAAGGCTTACAACGTGAACTTAGTAATCGGGTGGCACGGAATAACATCGTGGGCCGTTGGGCCTGCACGTGTAAGGACCTGCTCTGATACCATGTTAAAGTCTGAGGTTCCACCTTAAAATCAATTGGTGATAAGGGGAGTGGTCCAGGATCTTTATATATTATGGACAAGGTTTGACAATTTCCAATGTGGAATAATATCTCTAACATAAACCAACACCATCAGACATATATAAAGGCTATGGAGATCGAATGAAGTCTGTGCGCAAAGGACCAAATTCGTAAAGGTCTTAATGAGATAATCTCTACAAGTATTTTTTTGATGCAATACACAAAATTCGATGACGAATTTTCTTCAAGCAGGGATTTTGATGCGGAAGTCAAAAGGTTGGCACTTGATGCAGGTTGTAAAGTTCATCGAGTCAGATTTCACGGACACTTTATGGGCCGTCGTTTGGAGTTTTCTAGAATAAGATGTGGACAGTTTATCATGCATTGTCCACAAGGAGATATCATACAAAATAACCAAGTTTTCTTGTTTATCATGTACGTCTTTTGAGAGTTCTAGGCTATCTAATCACTAAATAATTATTTCTAGTTCAACCCCTTTTTGTATTTGAGTAAACCTAATCTTGGAGCGATGTTTCAAGTAATATATAAACACCCTACAACTTCTCATTGTAATCCAGCTTCAATTCGTGCTTTTACCTATTGAGTAGTGAACATCATAGAACTGTGTCTATCTTTGGTGAATATACTTGGACTGGTGTGCATTCCTATCATTTTTCTTTACTTATCATTCAACTGCAATTTTTTTTTCGGCATCATCAGTTAGGGTTTGGGGACTACTATTTTTTCATTTCATGTATGATTTCCCAAAAACCCTACTGTTGAAACCATCCATATTTTTGGACAACCTATGTTAACCCTCCTATTTCTGTTGATTTCTTCTTTCCTCGCTCTTTACTATTAACCACACTTTAGAAAATGAAGATTTGTTGATAATTAAAACATCTAACAATTTATTTATAGAAAATGTTTTTCTTTATGAACGACCAAGATTCTATTTAACAATTGAATACGTAATGATATCGGCACAAAAGAACGTACATGCAAAATGGGATCGCACGCGTGTAGGTCTTATTCAATGAAACTTGCTCCCAACTCATACCGAATGGAAATTTTTTCCATGATTATGTTACCAAAAATTTGATGGTAGTTTTTTTTGCTGTATATTCAAGTATTGTCAATTTTGACGGGCAACATTAAGATTATAGATCTTGCTTTTGATTATGATTTATATGACCGAATTTTAATGTACAGGGGAAAGCACGAGCAGATCAATATAACTAGTGCCAATATTATAAGACTTTGGGGTTTTAGTGGAAAAATATATTGAAATTTGACCCGTTTGTGTAAAGAAAAAATACACTAAATTTTATTTTGTCCCCTTGTAATTAGTGAAAAAGACGTTGCCCCCTTGACAAGTTTCCTTTCTCCGCCACTTCCACTTGGGTAAAGTCTTTACAACCTTGAGACAATGATACTATAATTAGATACAATTTACCTAGTGTTCACGAGGTAAGGTTTTACTTAGGAACATATGGATAAATAGAAACTGAAGGGATAAATCGGAGGACCTTAATCAAAGCATGAGCACTCTTTTAGAATTCAATTGTTATAACAGGTTGTTTTTTAAGTTACACTCAGAAAATTTAACTTGCTACCAAATTGACTTGGTGTGGGGCCAACTCTAGACTGTTGGCAGCGGCGGTAGGAGAAAATACTCTGCATGAGCAAAACCAATTATGTAGAGTATTATTCTGAAATATCATTGAATTTAGTTTTTCTAATAATTATATATTTTTAGTTTCACCTTGTAACATGTACAAGGACTAATAGATGATAGAGTTTATAAAACATTTATATTCTATTATAGTCAAAGATTATAAATTACAGCTTAATTTTATGTATGTTTAACCTCTTGATTAAATCATTTTTCTCGTGTGCCTTTTTATTTTCGTTTGACTCATCCATCAGTCGATGACATGATCCGTCATTGTTCATTCTAGCAACAAATATTATATCATGTATTTGTTGAATTTTCTTGAGATTATTGAAATTGTTTACTCAACTTCTTATGTGGAGTGATCAGATTAACAACAATATTATGTTTTGAAATATCATTTATTTTTCTTGAGCAAAAAGATTAACGAAATTAAAAAAAAAAAGTGGTGTTCCCATAATCTCACACATTCTGTCTTACGCTTAAAGCAGTACACATTTTTTAAATTTTATCATGCCAGTCGTTGCATTAGTCAAAAATGTTTTGACTCAAATTATATTGAGGAATAGAGAGATATCATTTTGTGGAAAAAAAAAAGAAGGTGAATGACCAAAATATGCAACTTATTTTAATTAGTATTGTTTGCAATTAATGCAATATATCACGAAGTTACCAATTAATGTAACGTACTTGTAAAATTCGTTTCAAATAATACAATATTTGTTTCAAAATATACTCTGAAGTACGTTGCATTATTTGAAACGAAAATTGCATTATTTGAAATAAATTTGACATGTATGTTGCAATTAAGTGGTAACTTTTTAGTACATTGCATTAATTGTAAACAAAGTGTTAGTACATGACATATTTCGGCTATTTTTCCAAATAAAAATTAACAAAATTCTCTATAATTTATTTTGATAATTCAACATTAATGTTTTAAACAATCTGAAGCACTTTACAAACTACAGGTAGTTTTTCTTAACGTTGACTATTTATTGTCCATTAGTATTTTTGTCCCTTCAATATAACATTTTATTCGTATCTGCAATTGTTAGTATCTTTGTCCCTGCAATATACCATTCCTTTTTCGTGGAGTAAGGTCACTACTTTCATAAGCAAAAATTTTTTTTTTTTTTTTTTTTTTGTATATTATAAAATCAATTCCCTCTTGATGTTCAATGTCAGTTCTACTTCCTTTGCTATCCCTATGAAATAGAAGTACAGCATACATCCCCCCATAATGTCTTATTTATATTATAATGGTCAACGTGATTGAATTTCGAACAAGATTTTATGAAAATTTAATTATAACAATGAATATTTAAGAACTGTTACAATCAAGAAATACTATCGATAATAGTTTATATAATCTCAATGATCATGATATTCTCATAAAATCTTGATCAAAATACAATCAAGTTGGCCACTAAATCTTAATAAGACTATCTTTCCAAGGTAGACTGTCTATTATATTGTCAAAGTTAGGATTACATGAAATTATCATAATTCAACTTTTCAGAAAGTATAATGCGTTCCTTCAAAAAAAAAAAAAAAGTTATTATGCGTAAATGATATATCATGAAAAGGGAAAATAGTTTCCAAGTTGACAAAACAGATATTCTAATGTGAAAACACAAATTTTCTAAGAAAATAATTCGATGATAAAGCATCTTTCAATGCTTTCCCTATATTTGTTTGTATCAACTCTATTTCATTCTTTCTCCCTCCTCCCGCCGGCATGTGTATAAATATGTGTAATATCTGTTCTCCATTCGCAACGAGCTATATCCGCCACTGAGTTTGAAAATCATTTTTCAAAATGAGCCTCATGCCTAACAACACCAAGCCCATTCCAACATCAGGGAGTAAGATTTATGTGTGTCAAACTTGTTTCAGAACATTCAACTCGAGTCAAGGCTATGCTGGACATTTCAAAGCCCATCGCCATGGACGGGTTGAACCTTATAGGAGAAAGAAACCTTCTAAAGCACCATATCCGCCTCCAGTGCCTTTGAGTGCACGAGTGCCCATGACCAATAATGGTCAAGAAGCCAGAGAGGATATAGTTTATGCACCAATCCCTTTGAGTGTGTATAACCCATATACCAAAACTTATGTGTGCAACTATCATGTGGCTGAGAAGTATTTACATGATCAAAGCTATGTTACCAAGGACTTTATTGGTGTGAACTCTCCTGTTGGTTCATCTGAAAGAACAATCAGTGACAAAAATATTGAGGACATTACTAAGGTTGGAACTGAAGTTACTTCCTTAAAGGATATGGTTGAAGAGGAGCTGGACTTGGAGCTTAGGCTGTGATGTCTCATTAATGTTTTCCATATCTCCCATCTCTCTCTCTCTCTCTCTCTCTCTCTCTCTCTGGTTATTTGTGGTTTGACTTTTCTAGGTTTCTGCTGATTTCAGGTTGTTATCGGAGTATTGCTACTGTATTAAAAATATAGATATGAATAGCAACAAGACAGTTAGGTGGTTGTTTAGTATATAACTATCTAAAGAATTGTGTAGCTATTTTCTCTCTATATATTTGATAATTTTCTTCTTAATTTTGAGTAATTTTTTATATAAGCCTATCCTGAATTATGTATTTGCCAAAAAAAATAATCGGCTTCTATCTCTCTCTCTCTCTCTTTGTTTTTGATCAGCTAAGTAAGTTTTATCTATTAGGATAAGCAAGAGTAAAATACACACTTCGACTGAGATGGTCCCAAATGGTACTAGGTTTAAAATGAAATCTAAAACAAATTAAAACATGTCATTAATAAGATTTCATCCATACTGAAACAAACATACAGGATTGAGGCAAACATGAAAGAATTATACTTCGTGATTGTATTATTCATCCTTTTCCAATATATATACAAAGTATTCCCTAATCAATCAAGTATAACTAATCCCTAAAGTTATGGGATATACATCCCTATAATCTTGCCACTAATATATCTATACAATATTCTAAATACAAGGAAACCTTAATCAAATATAACTACCGAATATATACACATTCTAACACTTCCCCACAGTCGGAACGGGAGGAAGGCGAACGTTGAGACTGGTACGGAATTCATCAAACAGAATAAGTGGTAGGCCTTTAGTAAAGATATCCGCAATCTGAAACCGTGACGGAACATGTAACACCCGAACTTGGCCACGTGCCACTTTTTCGCGAACAAAATGGATATCCATCTCTATATGCTTCGTTCGCTGATGTTGTACAGGATTCCCGGACAAATATATGGCACTCACATTGTCACAATAGACCAACGTAGCTTTGTGGATTGGACAATGGAGCTCTAAGAGTAAGTTGCGTAACCAGCAGGATTTCGAGACAACATTTGCTACACCTCGATACTCAGCTTCGGCGCTAGAGCGAGAAAGAGTGGGTTGCCGTTTGAAGGACCACGAAATAAGATTGTCACCCAAAAATACACAGTAGCCCGAAGTAGATCGGCGAGTATCCGGACAACCACCCCAATTAGCATCAGTATAAGAAAGGAGAGTAGATGTCGTAGACTGGGAGAGGTGTAACCCAAGAGTGAGTGTACCTTGAAGATATCGAGAATACGCTTCAAGGCATTCATATGAGTCGCCATAGGATTATGCATAAATAGACAAATCTGTTGGACTGCATAAGATATATCTGGTCTTGTAAAGGTGAGATACTGTAAAGCACCTGCAAGACTACGATAGAGAAACGGATCACTAAACGGAACATCCGAAGTTGCACCTAGCTTGGGCTTCGTGTCAACCGGAGTAGAGGAAGGTTTGCAAGATGACATCCCAGCTCTATGAATAATGTCTTCCGTGTATTTGCGTTGAGAGAGAAACAAACCCTTAGCCGATCGAACCACAGCTATACCCAGAAAGTAACTCAAGTGCCCCAAGTCTTTCATAGCAAATTCTGCGCTAAGGTGAGACACGATGGACTTATAGAGAGAATAAGTTGAGGCAGTGAGAATTATATCATCGACATAAAGAAGCAAGTACGCAGTTTGTCCATTGTGATGATAGATAAAGAGAGAATTATCCGAGCGACTATTGGAAAAACCAATTGAAGAGACAAAATCGGCAAACCTCTTGTACCATGCTCGTGGAGCCTGTTTAAGGCCATACAGAGACTTCTTTAGTAAACATACATGATCTGGAAGACGAGCATCACGATACCCAACCGGTTGGTGCACGTATACCGTCTCACGTAGTTCACCATGCAAAAATGCATTCTTCACATCTAGCTGATGTAGCTCCCAATTTTTAGACAGGGCCAGGCTAAGAACAAGACGTATTGTAGCTGGTTTAACCACTGGGCTAAATGTTTCACCACAATCTACACCAACCCGCTGTGTTTTTCCATCACCTACAAGACGGGCTTTGTGCCTCTCAAAAGAACCATCAGACCGAGATTTATGAGAGAGTATCCACATAGAACGAATAATATTAACATTCGGGGGACGAGGTACCAACACCCAAGTATTATTTTTAATAAGAGCATTAAATTCATCATCCATAGCCAATTTCCAATTAGGGTCACGAAGAGCAAGAATTGGAGTCGAAGGAATGGGAGATTTTGACATACTCGATTGAAAACAGTATTTAGGATTGGGTTTATGGATACCTGACTGACTACGCATTGTAGGACAATGAAGTGTTTGGGATTGAGTCGGAGGTAGAGTGGTCATGACAGAGGAATTGTTTGAATGTGACATGAGGCGGCCGCTTGGGGGGTTCGAGGCGCACGCCTGAGAAGCAGCAACTACCGTCGAATCAAGGAGGGGATGAGGCGGGCGCATGGGGTTGGGTGAGGCGGGCGCATGAGAGTCCGCAGGTGTGGCCAGGTCGTGGTTTGAATGGGGCGGGCGCCTGGAGGTGGGCGCCTCATCATTTTCTGATGCCAGGCCATCTGCAGACAAAACTGGCCGAGAAGAAGGAGCTGTTTGAGGCTGAGATGGATTGATCGAGGAAAAGTGATGAATAATGCTTGGAGAGAGTCCAGCACTAAGGAAATCATATTGATGAGAAGGAGACTCTTGAAGTGAAGAAAATGGGAAGCGCGACTCATCAAAAATAACATGTCGGCATAACAAAATTTTCTTAGAAACTAGATCATAGCACATATAACCACGGTGGTGTTTTGGATAACCCAAGAAAACACAAGGAGTAGACCGAGGTTGTAATTTGTGTATGGTGGAAGATGGACGGAGAGGATAACAAATACACCCAAACACCCTAAGATGGTCAAACGATGGAACCCGATTATATAAGATATGAAGAGGGGAGTTGTATGCCAAGTGTTTGACGGGAAGAATGTTGAGTAAATATGTTGACATTTGAAGAGCATAATGCCAAAAATTAGGAGTTAAAGAAGCATGAACAAGGAGAGTACGAGCCATGTTATTTATGGTACGAAGTTTTCGTTCGGCTTTGCCATTTTGTGGAGAAGTGTATGGACAAGCTAATCTAAACGACAACCCATGGGTGGTAAAAAATCCCAAAATGACTTGTTATCAAACTCCCTCCCATTGTCACATTGTATTATTTTTATGTCACGTTCAAAGTGAGTTCGAACATAAGCACGAAAATGAAGAAAAGTGTTGTAAACTTAAGATTTATGTGATAACGGAAACGTCCACACAAAATTAGAAAAATCATCAAGTAAAATAAGATAATATCTATGTCCCAACGAACTTAGGACGGGAGATGTCCATAAATCACAATGCAATATGTCAAAAGGCATAGTAGTGAAAGACGTAGAATCACTAAAAGGTAACTTAATTTGTTTTCCCAGAACACAAGAGTGACAAACATGAGAATTGCCACTTTTATTACAACGAATAAAATTCCTATGCCTAAGAGAATCAAAAACTGGAGTCCCGGGGTGACCCAACCGGTCATGCCATAAAGACGAACTAGTTGCCACAAATGATGAAGGAGAAGATGACGTAAACATAGATGTGAGCGAATAGAGATCCCCTTGACTATTACATCTCATAAGAAGAGCCCCCGTCCGGAAATCCTTCACAGAAAAACCAAACGGGTCAAATTCAACAGAGACGGAATCATCACTAGTAAACTTACGAACAGAAATGGGATTCTTAACAACAAGAGGAGCATGAAGGACATTTTTTAACAGGAAGGGAGGGGATGGAGAAGATAAATATGTATGACCAATGCCCTTAATTGGAATTCAACTACCATTACCAACAGTAATACCACTATTTTTAATGCTCGTATTAAAATAAGACTGAAGTGTACCTTGCTCCGATGTCATGTGATTCGTAGCACCAGTGTCCATAAGCCAACTAGCATCCGGTGGATTGAGGGACATGGTATGCATTGCTGCATCAATATTCGTGGGAATGGATTACTCGCAAAGTATACACCTGAGGAGATCGATTCTTCTGGATCGGGCGAGGACCAAGAACACCTTGTTGAAAGGGAGCCATGGGTCCTTGCTGTTGAAATATTGGCCTGGCCCAAGGAGTGGTAGGATAGGGACATGGCGGCATTGCCCAAGGCCACTGCTGTTGCTGCTAGGCCAAAGTACGCCGGATGTGGCTGCTGCTGAAAGTTAGTCCTGCCACCCCCACTGTTGCCTCCTCCATTTCCGTGAGTTCGACCCCCAGACTGCTGCTCATTTCTATTACCTTTACTGCCACCCCCATTTTTCTTATTTCCTTTTCCCTGCCCCCTCTTATTTCCGCCAGCCCCTCGGCTAGAGCCACCATAATCAGAAAACTGGACTGGATTCTCGAGAAGCTTTGGTTGCGATGCAATCATGGCAGAATGAACAGAGGTTGTGGCTTTCTTGGCAAGGCCGGATAAGCGTAGCCAAACCATTGTAGGCTTCGGTGAGACCCGCTACTAACTGGAGAACCATCCGACTATCCGAAATAGGAGCACCCACTTTTTTCAATTGATCACCCAATGACTTCAGCTTTTGACAGTAATTTGAAGCATTGGTGAAATCCTCCATTGTTGTAGAAGAAAACTCTTGCTCGAGAGAGACTGCCCGAGAGTTTTTGTTGTCCTAAAAAATCTCTCGTAGTCTTTCCCAAGCCTCCATTGCCGTAGCCCCTGGGACGAGAATGGTTTGAAGCAGATCATTCGATATAGTCGAATAAATCCACTCAATACAATGGCATCCAAGGTATCCCACAGATCTTGTTCCTCCTCATTTAAAGGAGCCTCTGCTTTGCCTTTATCCGACTGAAGAATATGGTGCAACACCCTACACGAGTTGGCATGGTTGCGGAAGAGCTCCGCCCAAGTGGAATTGTGAAGACCCCAACCCGGAACCTACACGTGTCCCGAGCTGAAGCGTCCTCAAACTAAGCCAAATCTCCTAAACTTTAAAAACTTTGATTTAACTTCCAAACAGAAACACAACCATTTATAAATAACTCTACTCCTTTCCACATTGGAGGAAGAGTTGACTAACCTTAAAAGTAATAAACGGTTTTAGTTACAAAAAGATATCGAATATAATATAGAATTACAGTTTATGACTACAAACCCTTTAAAATAATTGTGCCAACAATCACTTTCTACACCAACCTACACATAACCCGACAATACCCAAAATACCACTTCTACACTCCTTTCCGCCCTTACTTGGTCGGACCACCTGTCTCGGAATCTAAAACAGTAAAGGGAGAGGGGTGAGAATAAATCTCAATGAGCTATTATGAATGCAACAAGATGCCAACAAAGTGCAACACATAGCATGGTAGCACATAACACATTATGGAAGCGGTAAACACATTACGTTACCTCATTTTACCTTTTCCCGTCTGAACAATAAGTCGTACAACGTGGGAGTAAAACTCACTCTTTGGTGAATTGCCTCCGGCACATTCACCTCTTATAGGACTCATACCCCAGATATCCATATAAGAAAAGATACCTATAATAGAGTATCCAAAATAATAATATCGTCCCTCCGTACAACAATCGCAACAGGTCTGTAAAGGCTTCTTCATGCTCAATACAGTCGTTAGCACAGCCCCACTCTGTGGCCACAGAGGAGGGGAGGGTCACCGGTATGATGAACCTTCAATCACTTATAGAACAAATCAATAATTGATTGACTTTCATCATACCCACTTGACTATCAAACACATTCAAGCACATAATAGATACTTGAATTATAATCCACAAAAAGGGATAATCATATAACGACATGGTAATGTATACTCATGCAAATCAATACTATAGTGCAACAACCATTTAATACACTATGCATAGTATCATCAATAAATATGAATGATAACAAATAAATCCACAATTGGGATAACCATACAACCACATAGTAAACATATCCATACTTGGAATAACAATGCAATAACTTGCCAAATAATCCACACCGGAATACCATAAAATCAACATGCCATATAATCCACCATTGGAATATAACACCACTATATAACACATAATCCACACTTTGGGATGCCACATAACACTTGCCAATTAGTCCATACTTAGGATATTAAGGTACCCATATAATCAATAATTCCACAACTTGAATCTAATGCCACAAGGTGATACATACCCATTACCAATTAGCTCAATAGTGAAACCTATAGCTTCTACTCTATTGCAACTACTCACCAAAGATATGGAGTAAGTAAGGCCACTATGTATCGTAAACCATTCCTACATTTTCATTATACAATAAGACAAGGCCTCTATGAAGGTTCAAGCTCAATTTACTAAGTGGGAGTCACAATCTATAAGGGACCAAACAAGGTTACTACACAAATTCTGGTTCAGATTTGAATTCAGGTTTCTGGGGTCTTGGGCGACCGCCCAAACCTCTTGGGCGACCGCCCAAGAGGGTTTTCAAGCAAATGGTGAGTTCTGGTGTGATGGGCGGCCGCCCAAGCCCCCATGGGCGACCGCCCAAGGCGATTTCCAGCTCAAATTAATTTCTAACTCTTTCTTCTTAACTTCAATTCCTTTTCTTTTCATCCACCCTAATCTTAAGAACACCAAGAGGAAACCCTAACTTTACCAAGTTCAACATAATCATGTAAACTCAAAATAATGTAACTCTAGATTATTTATCACTACAATTTCCACCCACTTCAAACCCTCTAGATCATCTTTCATGAACATTAATCTCAACCCACTTCCTTTACCAATTTCGAGCTTAACCCTTTTTAATCCCGAATCAACCTATGTTCTTACACTCTTGATCAACAATAACATCCTTCCATAAGATAAATCAATTCCTCAACTTCCAAGAAGATTTCTAAGGCATTAAACAATCATTTCAATAACAATAACAACATCAAATCATTGATGAGCATACAAAGAAAAGAAGTCATAATAACTCACTTTAGGTTTTTAGAATAAAATGTTGATCTTCTTAGCTTGACTTGATCCTCTAGACGATCCAAACCCAAAAATGCTCTTGATCTTGAAAATGGTGGAGAATGGCTTGGCTTCAAGGCTTGGACATGGGAGCTTCCATGGAATTCTAAAGCTTTCTCTCTAGGGAAAGTATAAGAAATGAAGGAGGGAGGAGGAAGAAGGGAGGTGGAGTAATAATTTGATAAAAGAGAAGGGAGGGGATGGAGGTGACACTTGGCATGCATAGGAGGGAGTAATACAATTGGCCCCCCTTCAAAATAAACCAAGGCTTTCACCCTAACTCATTTTAAAAATAAATCCTTATCTTAAATAATTCATCCTACCCAATTACCTCCTTGTACTATTTAGCATATTCCCATTTTTATTATTTCTCCAAGTTTCTTTATTTAATGTCTAATAGTTTCATAAAAGATTCTAAATTTACTTCTCACCCAATTGATCTTAATTTAAGAATTTAAAGACATAATTGAACACATAAGTTAACATAAATATTTGAAGCATATAATATAATATTTAAAATTAGTGCCTAGGGTTGGGGTCGTTACAGGAATATTGCACATTCTCTAACTCTAGAATGACCGGAACATCATTCTTTACATTGGACACGGCGAAAAGCTGGGTGAAAACCTTGTTTGGATGAGGACATAGTGACTGCCTGGGATAGAAGAGGCGGACATGGAGAAATAGAAAGACGAGGTACAATGATGCGGAAGTGGGAGATATCAAAAACTAGGCTGATACCATGAAAGAATTATACTTCGTGATTGTATTATTCATCCTTTTCCAATATATATACAAAGTATTCCCTAATCAAGTATAACTAATCCCTAAAGTTATGGGATATACATCCCTATAATCTTGCCACTAATATATCTATACAATATTCTAAATACAAGGAAACCTTAATCAAATATAACTACTGAATGTATACACATTCTAACAAAACAGACATATTAAAATAATTAAATATGCCATTAAGATTTATTTCTCTCTCTCTCTATATATATATATATGTGTGTGTGTGTGTGTGTGTGTGTGATCTCTCTTCCATGAAAAGAATCCAGATTATTTCACTACTAACAAGTAGAAAGAATACTAATTAATTGATGAGCACTAAAATTTCTCGATTCACGATATTGACTATAGAACATCATTTGAATCTATCGAATCAGTGGAAAATATCAAAGCATAAATTAAAATGTGAAAATTATATATCTACTATAGATACTAAATAATTCATGCAAGTCATCCTTAGTTCTTTACGGAAGGGCTCCAGTTAAGAACCGAATTTGTGTGAAGTAGAAAATAATATATTTCCCTTGAAAAGTACAATTGATTATATTCCTATACATACACAACTTTCCTACTTGAAAAATGATTCTACCAATACATGACTTTCCTACTTGTAGAAGGATTCTAGCATAACTAATGCTAATCATATATTCTACTTTACTACTTAAAAAAGAAATCTCCCTAATTTACATATATCACATAAGGAGATCACATGAAAAAGGAAAATATATTGACAAACTATCTTTGTCAATATCTCAATAACCCCCCCATCAAGTTGGAGTGTGTAAGTCACAAACGCCCAATTTGCCAAGTAGATTGAGAAATTGTCGACTGCCCAACGCCTTGGTGAGCACATCAGTCAATTGTGTGGAGGTGTGAATATACCAAGTTGTGAGGACACCTGTTTGAATATCATCACGCACAAGATGACAGTCAACTTCGATATGCTTCGTGCGTTCATGATGGACTGGATTCTGAGCCATATTTAAAGCAGATTGACTAACATAGATAAGGGGCACCGAAGTATCATGTTTAATTCCGAAGGACCGAAGAAGAATTAGTAACCATTTTAACCTCACAAGTGGCACTAGCCATAGATCAATATTATGCCTCAGCCGAATAGCGAGAGATCGTACCTTGCTTCTTTGTCTTTCATGAAATCGGTGAGTCACCAAGAAAAACAAAATAGGCAAGAGAACGTCGCGTAATGGGACAACTTGCCCAATCAGAGTCACAGTAGGCTCATAGTCGTAAATTGGAGGATGTTCGCAAGAGAATTCCTTGTCCAGGATGTGCTTTCAAATAATGAACCACACGTAAAGCAGCAGCCCAATGAGCAATCTTGGGCTTGATCATAAATTGTGCAATAATATGCACACTATAGGACAACTCCGGGCGTGTAATGGTGAGATAGATAAGACGCCCCACAAGACGTCGGTAAGGCTCAGGATCATGTAAATCCTTATCTTCAGTAAAGGCCAAATGGTGGTTTTGTTCAATGGGTGTAATTGCCAGACGAGCACCAAGGAGTCTTGTCTCGTAAGAATATCAAGGGTATATTTTCGTTGAGAAAGAAAAATGCCGTCTGAATGTGTAGCAACTTCAAGCCCCAAAAAATACTTAATATGTCCCAAGTATTTCATGTGAAAGCATTTACTGAGATATGCCTTGAAGCGTTGAATTACCTCATGATTATTAGCACCAATGGCCAGATCATCCACATACACAAGAACGTGTAGCTCAACAGCGGAAGTGTTGTAAGAGAAGAGAGAATAATTTGAATATGATTGGCAGAAGCCATATTTCTTCAAGGCAGTAGACAACTTTGCAAACCAACAACGAGGTGATTGACGTAAGCCATACAATGACTTCTTGAGTTTACACACCTTTCCTGAAGAGGAAGCATGATGGCTCAAATGTACCTTCATATAGACATCTTCACTAAGAACGCCATGAAGGAACGCGTTGTGAAAGTCCATTTGATAAAGTTCCCACCCACGAATTGCAGCAATGGAAAGATTGTTATGTGTCGATTAGCTCCACTATCGGCAAGACAAGGTTTTTTATTTGTCTTACCATTCATTCTACCAGTTGTGGGATCAGTTGTCTGCACATGTGTCTGCACATACTCCTTGAAGTGATTTCATTGTTCAGGCGTGAAATCCAGCAAGCCAACCCTATCATCATCTGTCATTCCAGCAACTCCCTCTCCGATGGTATGCACCGTTTTGACTCGTGGATTGAATGTGCTTGCGTGTCTTCCTGTAGCCAAAGTGGTTTGGGCTCCACCTCGTCCCTTCATGATCCTCAAGCGATATTCTCCCCACCATTCTGAATACCCCACCAGCCTGTAAAATGTGTCTGTATCATGTCTCTTCTTCTTGCAGTGAGAACAAACAATATTGCTCACCTCCTTTCTTTCCCCTTTTGAACCAGTTGTGCGATCAATTGTGCGCACAATTGTTCCCACAACTGTCTGAATAACAAAGCTGGCAGGTGCGGGATAATCTTCATGCACGCTGCCCCGAACTCTTTCTTGTCGTGCAACCATGGAATATGCCTTATTAACATTAGGGAAGGGTTCTGTGTTCAGTATGGAGGACTTCAAGTTCTCAAACTTCGGTGTGTCAAGACCCATAACGAATTGATGAACCCTCTCGTCTTCACATCATTGGACTAGATTCGTGGTGATATTGCACCTGCACCCCGCACATGAGCAAGTCAGGAGTACGTCAAAGTCATTCAGATCGTCCCACAGTTTCTTCACATGACCAAAATAGGCCGCCACGCTGTCACCTTTCTATTGTTTGCAGTTTGCTAGATCCGCCTTCAATTGTTGAACCCTTAGTCCGTTTCCAACTGAAAATCTATCCCGCAAATCGTCCCACAACGTCTTTACATCATCCACATAGCTCACCGTGGAACGAAGGCTTGGCTCAATGGTTATAAAGATCCATGAAACCACCATTGAGTTCACAGTTTGCCAAAGTCCCAGTTCATCTTCCATGGTGGGTTTTTCAATCGTTCCATCAATGAAGGCTGTTTTCGTATTAGCCCTCAATTATCCCTTGAAAACCCAAATCCATTCTTCATAATTCTCCCTCTTCAATTGGATATGGGTGAGAATCATTCCAGGATTGTCACTTGTTGAAAAAAATTATGGAGAGCACCTCTCATCCATGACTTTCTTCTCGCCGCTAGCTTCGGTGGTCATGGTCGGACCTTTGGAAGCTCTGATACCAAGTTAAGAAACAAATTTGTGTGAATGATAAAATAATATTTACTTTCCTTGAAAAGTACAATTGATTACATCCCTATATATATACACAATTTTCCTACTTGGAGAAGGATTCTAGCAATACATGACTTTCCTATTTGAAGAAGGATTCTACCATAACTAATGCTAATCATATATTCTACCTTCCTACTTGAAGAAGAATTCTACCTAATTTACATATATCAAATAAGGAAACAATAATCACATGGAAAAGGAAAAAATATTGATAAAATATCTTTGTCAATATCTCAACAGCTCCTTCTTGAATTCTTAACATATCAATGTATAACTAAGAAACATCAAGGATGACCAAAAGAAGGTCTATGATATATGAATGTTCTATGATATAATTCTATAATCAGATTTACATTATCTTAACAATTACTTGATTACTTCCTTGAGGCTATTGCTGGAGATAGTCTCACTAATATTCTCATATATTCACCTTAGATCTAAACCCTTTTTTAAACGGTAGGTGTGAAAGGGAAAACATTAATTTATCTCTACTATAATTGAACAATGTTTTTTTAATTAAAAGATGTAATCTGGATTCTCATGTTGAGTATAAGATTAAAAATATGATTATATATCTTGTGATTTGAAATCTTTGCAGCATACTTTTACGGATGTTGGCAAGGAAATGCTGGAGATAGCTTTATTTTGGTTGTAATTTGGAATATTTTTGGGATTTTTATACGAGATTTATTGTTATTACTCTTTATATAAATTTTTGTTAGGACATTTTTGAATTTTTCACTAATTGATTTTCTAGACAATAGGAGGTAGCTTTAATCAACAATTTTGATAATCTTCCCCGTGGAGACGATACTCATCATTGTATTTATTGGAAATATTGTTATTGGGCTCTAAATAACCAAAACAAAATGTCAAATGATATCGATTGCAACAAAGCATAAATGATTAAACCTATTTGAGGTATTCCTGATTTATCTTATTTAAAGAGCTTCAGAAAGGTGGGTGATATTCCAAGATTTCAAACTTTTCTTCTCAGCATCAAGATTTTAAGATTTCAATAACTCATATGATGTATTGAGTGTGCATCATCTTCACTGTCAACATGACAAAAGGATAAATCACCAACATTGAATGCCACATTTTTTGGTTGTAGCCAAACCGAGGACGGAGGATCAAGGTTGCATTGGGAGAAGAGGAAAAACGAAAAAAGGAATGTTCTGGGTGATGTATGTTCGCATGACCATGCATAGTGATTCACTCGGACGTGCACATTGGAGTACAGCGGACTACATGTTCGGTGCTGTTTGCATGGGCATGCCATTGTGTGAACACGACCGTGCACATCAGATAGAACATCGGACGGGTCGATATTCTGTTGCAGATTTGGTTTCCTTTTATGGCGTGAACTCCTCTTGGCAACATGATTATTTTGTTGGGCAAGAAGTAGGATATATTTTGGAGAGAAATTAAGTCCTTTTAGAGTTTGGATTGTATCATATAAACATCAAGTAATATCCTAAATTATTGTGTTCTAGAGGGAAATAGTTAGGATATCTATATTGAATTTGTGAGATCAACAAGAGAGCCTGGGGAAGAGCGGGGTGACCTTTGGGGTGCCCTTAGGGGCATTTCTTGAATGGCGGAAAGCATATACAAGGTGATTGTGCGAGGGTGTGGTCATAGAGTGGAATTATTTTAGGGAAGCAAAATATGCTCTCTATTGTAACACTACAAATTTGTGCTTATAGTGAATATTCTGGCTTGTTAGTGCCCCTAGATATAGTCCCTTCTAGGTGTGAACAATGTGAACAAATCGCATATTTCTTTCTTTATTGCTTTCTATGATTATTGCATGAATGATGATTCTCACCATTGGTAAATGGTATGAGACAGTACTGCTGATAGACCACAATTCCATAAAAACTAGTATTAGAGCTCCGGTTCGGAGATTAGGGCTGTCCGAATTGATTGTATGTAGGTTGTAAGAACATGGATTGGAATTAGGGGTTGCAGAGATTCAGATGAATTATATTACTTAGACCAAATATGATCAAGGTTTCATAGATCTTGATGGATTTGAGACTACAGGGATTCAGATCAGGGTTGCAGTTACATAATAATGGAAGGACATTGGATCCGGGATCAAGGATTACAAAATCCAAACAAGCGTAGGATTGCACATCCAAGTAGGATTAGGGTTTGCATGGATCTAGGCGGATTGCGTTATTGAGAATTGTGGGAGCAGCGGCGATGGGCGGAGATGGATCGACATGGAAATTCGATGGAATCACGGATCTGGAATATTTAAGTTAGAAAAGAACGAATAGATTAGTTTCTAAGCCTTGGCTAGTGTTGGGCACATGCAATATGATCGCGGAGTACGTGAATAGTACGTGAAATACAGATTTTGTGCGGGACAAATTTCGGTTCATATTTTAGTGCAGCGGTATGAATTTTCGTGCGGTGCAGATTTCGTGCAAAATTCGTTAAGGGAAGATTTCAGTACAGCGGTATGATTTTCGATGCAGTGCAGAATTCGTGCAGGGCAGATTTCCTACAAATTTTTTTTTGTAGTGAAACAGAAGTATAGAGTACGTGCAGCAGAGATACATGTTATATGTTATTGTGACATGTGAAAAGGACATTCAGAGTTGAAATAGAGACTTGAACTTCATGCGCAGTGGAATGGAAAAGGTTGGTGGTCGTTTTTGGCTGCGTGACATGAAAGATTGCCAGAGGAGCTAACTTGTTAGCTTCGGGCAGGACGTTGTACACCACATATAACGGGTTCCGCTTGGGAGAAACAAGGTTTTTCTTCAGTAGATAACGGCGAGGCCATGTGATCGTCGGGGTGGGAGAAATCTCACAAAACGGTATGTTGGGAAAAAGTTGATGGTTTGCGACTAGCTAGCGTGATTTCAACAAGCACCAACATGGGAGCGGGTCCATAACAATGTGATGGGATGATAGTAGAACATGGAGGAGCCAAGAACATGTCTAGCATGGGATCACCGGTCTTTGTGGATGAGAAAGGGCAGATGAGCGGAGATTTGCAAGGACTGGAAGTGAAGAATCGGAGCATGGATGAACCGATAGTTATTTTCAAGACTAACACTTATCTTCAACTCGTTTGATTAGACTTGATACAGTCTTGATTGTAGCGAGCACAATATGTGAATGTCATTATCGGGTGGGAGGTTGACGGATGTAATCGCTGGATGGTTTGTCTCCAGGTGGGAGATTGTTGGGGTTGTAGCCAAACTGTGGACGGAGGATCAAGGTGTAGCGAGAGAAGAGGAAAAACAACAAAAAGGGATGTTGTGGGCGAAGCGGACAAAAGGTTTGGCGCTGTTTGCATGAGCGTGCCAGTATGTGCACACGACCGTGCACATCAGACAGAACATCGGTTGGGTCAAATTTCTGGTGCAAATTTGGTTTCCTTTTGTGGCGTGAACTCCTCTTGGAAATATGATTCTTTTCTTGGGCAAGAAGTAGGATATTTTTGAAGAGAAATTAATTCCTTTTAAGGTTTGGATTGTATCCTATAAAAGCCAAATGATAGCCTAAATTATTGTGTGATAAGGGAAATAGTTAGAATATCACTACTTGAATAACCTTAATCATCAACAGAAAAATAGTAACGACCAAAGTGTAACTTAGCAACGACAATGTTGTTTCTAAATTTAGGAAAAATGCCAACGACCAAATAGTAAATTAGCAACTATAGTGTCGGTTTTTTTAAAAAAAAAATGCCAACGACATTATCGTCGCTTAAAGTGGTCCAGTACAATACTCTTTAACTCCTGTGTTTTCAAACTCTTTTTTATGATCAGGTCTTATTGTGATCATTTTTGAATCTTTCAAGTTCTGCATTTGACTGAAAAGTTTGACAAGGTGACCTAGTGTTTCACTTTTTAACTCCAAGAGCAAGATCCAAGTGAACCTTGTGAAGTCGTCAACAATAACAAGGGAGAATCTTTTTCCACCATGACATATTGTTCAAATTGATCCAAAAAGGTTAATATAAATGAGTTCAATGGGGTCTTTTGGTATCTAGTTTTTTCTTTTTCAATAAGGATTTCTTTTGTTTTCCACATTTGCAAGCATTGCATTGCTTATCTTTTTAAAGGTTATTTTAGGTAGGCCTTTTACTAATCACAATAGTTGATTTGGCTAATCTTATCTTTTGAAATTAAAGTGAGCCATTCTTTTGTGTCATAGCCATGCCAATTTGATTGATTGTAACAAAGAAGGTATATAGCATTTGATACAGGTGCAGCTTCTATAGGGATATTGTCAAGATTTCCTTTCCTTTTTCCTGTCAAAACAATTCTTCCATTTTTATCTATTTTTCTAGGCATTGTCTGTTAGTGCACATGACATGGAATCTTTTATTGTAAATTTGACGGATGCTAATCAAATTGTGCTTTGAGGACAAAGTTCCCATGTCCGTTCGCTTTTTCTTGAGAAGTGTCTCCAAATGTGACATTTGTAGAATGTAAGGAGTAAGAACAAAATTTTGATCGTAGGAATATGGTTGAAGAGGATGTGTAGTAATGAGGTTTGGTGAAGTTGAATGTGTTCTGATGTAGGTCATTGTCTCTTATGAGGTCTACTATCTTCTGATATTGGACAATTTTCTTCGAAAAAATGCCTTGGAGTTTGGTCTATTGTTGAAGGTTTGTCATTTATGATGGTTTTGATTTGATTATTTGTTCTTGGGGTTAGGGATTTATATAAGATAAACTATCATAACAATTGTGGTGCACTTTAAGTTTTCTAAGAATTTTTTTTTTCAAATCTCTTGTCTCCTTGTGGGATAGAGTATTTCTTGACTGTTGGGTTGTTTGCCCCCGGTCCTCATTTGTCACTTGTATGTCGTTAATTATATGAGAAGTGAGACACGAATATGCTTGACTTGTTCTAAGATTCAGTCTTTATTCTGAATGCTTGATTATCTTGTTGAAAAGTTTCTATCCTCATGTTGAGCTCCTTGAACTGGCTGCTAAAACATGAGTGGTTCTTTATTGCATTAAACACATCAGCAGTAAGCTCAAGATTTTTGTCTGTTTATTGCATTTTGACATCAATAGAAATGAGATTGTGGATATTATGTGTTTGGATTAAGGTTTATTATACTGATTAACTTTTTGCAAGTAATCATTTGTTAGGGTATCTATGTCTTGTTGTGTGAACCTTTTTTAGGGTGATCTTGAGAAGCAAGAGGCATTGTTTGGGCTATAGTTATAGACAAAGAAATGATGGAAAGTTTCATCGTTTCTCCTAGTTCTTAAGCTTCAAGTTTTTCAAAGTATTGCAAAATTGTCATGGTTTTCCATTTTACTCCTTCTCTAATTGGTAGGGTTATTTTTTCATATTCTTGTGGGAGAATTGAGAATATTCTTAGAAAGAGATCATTTCTATCAATATTTTTTTCCATGATCTTCAAGAGCTTTTAAAAGTTCTTCAAATCTAGGTTTGCTTGCACTTACTCTTTCTCCATCTGGAGGAAAAACATGAAATTGTCAAGTTGGCTAAGGAGTTTATAGAGGTTTTGAGCTTTGACACTAGAATGTTTTGTAAATTTGGTATTCTTAAGTTCTCATGCTTCCTTTAAATAATCAAGTTTTCAAATCTATTGAGCTAGTGAGTCAATGTCAATTTTTTTGAAGAATATTCTCGGCCTTCAGGTTTGCAGAGATAAATTTGATTTTCACTTTTCGCCCATTGGTCAGGGGTTTTGATTTGCAGACCTCATTTTTGCCGGCTTGGTGGGTACTAATAATTTTTCCGACAATACAAATCAGTTTCAAATGTTAGCATCAAAATAAGTTTTAATTTTTGAGGCAAAGATTTTAAAGGAGTGACAATAATGCCAACGGAGGGAGGCTAGAGATTAGAACGACCGAACGAAAACGACAAGAAACAATTATTGAAAGCTTCAAGCTTTTCTTTTCTATTTCATATAATCAAAGTCTGCCTCAAAATAAAACCCTAACAATGTTTAAATACTAATTTCAAGAACATTCTAGAACCCTAATTAATAAATGATGAATTACAAAAATAACCCTAATTAATATTTCAATAAAACCCTAAAAACCCATAAAACAATTAAAGCCCTAACCCAGCAACATTGAAGCCCAAGCCTGTTTCTGATGTAGCCGCAAACTTGTTTCTGATGTAGCCGCTGATGTTTCCTCGACTGATGCCCAGCAACCGCCTGGTCTCACATGAGACGCCCGCCTCGAGCTCAGATTACCGCCTCTGTTTTCTATCTTTCTGCCCTGCACACGATACTGCATCATCCTCCCCTCCTTAGAAAAGACTCCTTCTCGAGTCAATACCCTCAATATGAACACCACGATACCCCGAAAAATATGAACTCCATCCGCAAAAGGAATTCGATGCCCTTGACGAACTCTAAACTTCATTGCCCTTGTGATAGACGTGTCCAAACGGTTATAACCGCCGGTTAACGGTTATAACCGCCGGTTAACGGTTATAACCGCCGGTTAAAAATTTCGTTAAGCCTTAACCGTAACCTAACCGTTAACCGTGTACTAACGGTTACGGTTATACGGTTAACGGTTATACACGGTTACACGGTTATACACGGTTACACGGTTAAAAATGTGCTTTTTTTTTTTTCAGTTTGGTCCTTTTTTTAACGGAATAGTTAACTTTTGTACTGTATAACCCCTTTTTATTTTTTTTTTAATTTTTATTTTTGAATAAAGAATACAATTTGAGATGTTACTTATTAATGATTTTTTTTGGAAAAAGTTATAAAAAAAAGTTAAGAATTTTTAAATAAATGAAATTTTAACGAAAAATGTGTTTAACAGATTTTTTTAACAGTTTTTTTTTTTGTTTGGTTAAGCAAAGCTATTTGAGAAATATTTCTTTTAAAAAACAGTTTTTAACATTTTTTTTGAAGAAAATAGTTAACTTTTTAACAGATTTTTAACTAGTTTTATAAAAAAGTTAACTTTTCATTTATTTTTTATTTTTTTTTGGATAAAGAAGACCATTTTAGACTTTTGTTTACTATATACATTTTTTGCAAAAAGATATATAAAAAAAGTTATGAATTTTGAAAGAAATAAAACTTAACTTTTTTAAACATAAACGAAAGTATATAAAATAAAAAGGGACGGTACCCTTAAATTTTATTAATTAAATAAAATTACAAAGAGGGGGACAACCAATCTTACCCTTTTATAATTAAGGGGGGACATTTAGGAGCCTTTACCTCAACCTAACTATTACAATTCAATAAAAATAAACCTAATCTAATAAATAAAAATTAAAAACTAATCTATTACAATTCAATAAAAATAAACCTAATCTAATAAATAAAAATTAAAAACTAATCTAATCCTCACTAATCACTTCCCGTAGAGTCATCCACATCGTATTGATATTTTGGGTCAAGTGTATCCTCTTCATAAGGCATATCTTGTTCTCTCTTTTCCGATCTAACCCAATCCCCAAGTAATAGTTGATTTTCCAAGTTTTCAACCGTTAGTTGGGAACGTCTTTCATCCAAAACATTTCCTCCAATGCTAAATGCGGATTCGACCGCCACCGTTGACGCGGGAGAAGCTAAGACTTTTTTTGCAATTATAGAGAGTATAGGATAACTCTCTTTCCTTCTTGACCACCACTTTAAAACATCAAAATCATTTGGATTATCACTACTTTGATCCCATTCAAAAGTAGTGTTGAAATATGTGTCTAACTCCAAGGGAATGGGGGGGGGGATTAATAATTAATTCAAAATTTGAAATTTGAATTTCAAATTTCAAAATTTCAAGGTTAGACGGTTAGTTAGGGGGTTATAACCGCCGGTTAGTTAAACGGTTATAACCGCCGGTTATAACCGCCGGTTGCCGGTTTTTGAAAACTTTAACCTTAACCTAACCGTGTAACCGCCGGTTTTGGTTAAGGCGGTTACGGTTAAGGCGGTTGACGGTTATAGCCGGTTACGGTTATTAACCTCCGGTTAGCCGGTTCCGGTTAGATTTTGGACACGTCTACCTTGTGACACCATCCATCCAATCAGCCCAATGCATTGATACAAAAAACTCACTAATCAATTTCTAAATGATGTATCGAACAGAAGAACGGGGGACATACGTGTCAAACGGATCTGTGTACGGAAAATCAACGGTAACCGCTTCAAACGTCCACACCAAGGTTGCCCCATGATTAGCAAATACTTCCTCGGTCTCCTTATCTGACTCAGCAGATGATATATTGTCATAAACAGGATCGGTTGTCGTTACTTGACAAACGTCACAATGACATATATCAAACGTAGGTGGTTTGGACCAATCAACAAGATTGTCTTGACTTGAAGATTCGAACAAAGAACCTTCTTTAAAACCAATAGTATCCATCCAAGAATCAATCGAATCTTCAGGATTTGCATCAAACAGAGGGGGTTTTAACCAATCAACAAGATTTTCTTGAATTGAAGATTCGACAAAAAAACCCTCTTTAAACCCAACAGTATCAATCCAAAAATCAAAGGAATCATTAGGATTTGCCTTACCTTCGATTTTCAGAATTTCGATCCTCATATCGACATTCCTCGAACGGTTAGCTGCATACCTATCATGAAGTCCATGATTTTGGCCGAAGGAATCCATCCCCTCTTGATACTCCTTTTCCTCGGCCAGAACAACCGGATCTGAACCCTTCTTCACTGAAAGCACCACGCGATCCATGTGGTTCTGGAGTATTTGAATCTGTCTTCGTATCTCATCTATCTCGATATTGCGACGACTTCATTTGCGATGATGGTCATCTTCTTGGGGCTCCGCTGCACGGCTGCTCCATCGACCACCTCGTCCAGCACGAGCAATGCGTCCTCGTTCAGCCATTGATATTTGAACCGGAGCTCTGATACCAAATAATGCCAACGGAGGGAGGCTAGAGATTAGAACGACCGAACGAAAACGACAAGAAACAATTATTGAAAGCTTTAAGCTTCTCTTTTCTATTTCATATAATCAAAGTCTGCCTCAAAATAAAACCCTAACAATGTTTAAATACTAATTTCAAGAACATTCTAGAACCCTAATTAATAAATGATGAATTACAAAAATAACCCTAATTAATATTTCAATAAAACCCTAAAAACCCATAAAACACTTAAAGCCCTAACCCAGCAACATTGAAGCCCAAGCCTGTTTCTGATGTAGCCGCAAACTTGTTTCTGATGTAGCTGCTGATGTTTCCTCGATTGATGCCCAGGCGCCCGCCTGGTCTCACATGAGGCACCCGCCTCGAGCTCAGACTACCGCCTGCATCAGACAATCATCAATGTGTGGGATGTTCTTCTGATTGTTTCTTCTTGGTTGAGGTATGGTGAGTTATTGTGGATCTTTTTTACAAGATGTTGATAAAGTCTGAGGTTCCACCTTAAAACCAATTGGTGTTAAGGGGAGTAGCCCAGGATCCTTATATGTTAGAGACAAGTCTTGTTTATTCCCGATGTGGGATAATGTTCTCTTACACGCCCCCTCACGTCTAGCCGGATTTTGCCAAAGGCTTACAACATGGACTGGATGGTAGGTGGCGCGGAGGGTTCATCGTGGGCCGTTGGGCTTGCACGTGCAATGGACCAGCTCTGATACCATGATAAAGTCTGAGGTTCCACCTTAAAACCAATTGGTGTTAAGGGGAGTAGCCCAGGATCCTTATATGTTAGAAACAAGTCTTGTTTATTCCCGATGTGGGATAATGTTCTCTTGCAGATGTAACCCTTGAAGACACTTAAAACTCATCTTTGATGCCAATTGAAAGAAGACATGCTAAAAAAGAACACAACAATAGTGTGATATTTGAGGTAAATTAAGGTTGACTATCACAGAGGTTAAAAAGATAATAGATTATAATAGAGTTTGCAGAGGAACTTAATGAAGTGTAAGAAGGCAAATACAACAATTTAAAGTGGTTAGGAATATTGGAAACTCTCCTATGTCCACTCTTGTACAAATGAAGCCAAAAATTCACTATATTACTTATTCTAAGTAGTTACAAGAATTGCTTAGAAAATTCCTTGCTCTAATTAAGGGTGTTTTTTACAAAAAGAAAAAAAAGAAAAGGTTCTCACACAAGGTGAGTTTTTGGTGGTGTTGTTAATTGGCTCTTTGATAGCTAATGAGTCCTCTTCTAGTTCTATTAATCCTTGGCATGGATGTCACACGCACGCATCATCTATATTTGTATTAAGCTTTTTGGTTCTTAAGTGAGGTTGCACTTTAAGATTAGTATTGATAGTGCAGAATGGGTTAAGGAATGGGTTTAGGCTCGGTGGTTAAAAGGAAAATTGGTAATTGTATTGGTATTTGCGTTCTCCTTATTTTTATAGGCAAAAAATGTAGCCGTTTTAGTTTCAACTATCTCGAAGATGTTGGAATATTTTATGGATTTTACATATACTAGTATAATAAATAAAATCTTTGAGCACATAGACGTATGTGCACTATAATTAATTGTATATGTCACATTAAATATTAAAGTATTTGGGCCTAATAAAGTGATATACTAAAGTTGAAGGGGGCCCAAGTCATCTTTTATAAGTATGGGATCTATAATTAATATGTGTAGATACCTAAGGGGCCTAGTTGTTAATCTATAATGGGCTGACTAACATACTAGGTCATTATAAATATAGGGTTATGGTCCCCAATTGACCTACCTAGGTTTTATTCTCTTGATTCCCATTATCAATTGAATTCCAAGAACCCTAAGGATCAATTGGAAGGCAATAATCGTTCATCAAGTCTTCATCAAAGGATTCTCAAGATATTGCTATGGATTCAGGTTTGTCTATCGTTCCATAATCTTTGATAACATGAAGCATGATTGTCCTAGAATAAATATTCTGCATCATTCTAGGGTTTATGTATAATTAATTCCATCAAGTGATATCAGAGCCTTAATCTTGCTTTGTTGTTGGGATTATTTGGATCGAATCAAATAATGCTGTTTTTTGTTTGCTAGTCGTTACTTGATTTGTATAAATCAGTTTACTATTCGCCATTCAAATCATCGGTTATGTTTGTGCTTCGGGATATATTGATTATTTCGGATCCGGTGATTCAAATGATCTATCCTGTGACTGCTAAATTATTCTTAATTATTGTATGTTCATTATTGTGTGTTGATCGTGATTACTAGGGTTTAATTACAGTTTTTGTTTGATTGAGAATGGATAATACCCTAGTGTTTTAGTTGTGATTTGATTTTCCGTTGGGTTTGAGGCGGCGGCCGGAGAGATTTGAGGCGCACGCCTCAATCTCAGCAACATGGTCTGGGTACTTCACAGGTAATAATAGCACGTGACCAACCCATCGATGCAGAATTATCATTCTCTACTGGATGTGCAAATGTGAAGTAAGCTAACAGGGGGAAAAGATTCTCCATTAGCACTATCTAGATAATCAAAGTGCATATATGATACCATCAGTCATATATCTGGTGAAAACTACCTTGATCATTCCTGGCCGTAAATACAATTGTTCTAGTTTCATCTCCAACCAAACATATGACTGTTATTTGGTAATATGATTATTATGTGTTTTGTATTAAGTAAATATTATTTATTGAAATTATTATTATGGACTTAATAATTTTAATTTTCAATAATAATGTTTAAGTTATGCCCATGTTTGAAATTACTTTGGGTTCGTTTATTCGAACACATCTTGTATTTTATGTTATTAAATTTTCGTAGCATGTTACCAAAGTAACCTCTCCTATGAATTTTTTTTTAATTTAAAATACATGATTATTTGAAGTTTTAGCGTGTTGTTTTTTCATGTGGGTAATGGTCGGCCCAAAGGAAGGCTATTATCTTGCAGAAATTCAAATTCGTTTGTGGAGATAAATATGTAACAGTTATTAAGTGTCCATGTGAATATTGAGTCGGTCCAAAGAAAGGCTTGGTATTTGACAGGATTTTACTGTTAATATTTGATTTCTACATCAAGAAAATCACTTGCAAGTTAATTTTCTATCCAAAGATTAAAATTAATGTTGCGTCGATTTTCTTGTAATGGGATAATTTTAATTTCAAACATTTATCTGCTTAAAGTTATATGTGAGCTCATTTGTTTTATTTTTGTTCTCTATTCAGTTAATTCATCAGCTTCTAATGTATCTGCTAACATCAACTCGATTCCCATGCTGAATGGGATGAATTTTAAGAGCTGGAAAGAAAATGTGCTGATTGTTCTGGGAGTTATGGATCTAGACCTTGCACTCAGGTAGCCAAAACCCACTGACCTGACTAGCACGAGTACATCTCAAGCTAAGAAGGATATGGAAAAGTGGGAACGCTCAAATCGCATGTGTCTTATGATCATGAAGAAAAGCATCCCAGAATCATTCAGAGGCGATATAGATGATGAGAAAGTTGCAATGACGTTCCTTACAGAGCTTGAAAAGCGTTTTGCTAAGAATGAAAGGGCAGAAACAAGCACGCTTTTGCGTAATCTTGTTGCCATGAGGTATAAAGGTAAAGGGAACGTGCGTGAGTACATTATGGAGATGGCCAATTTGGCATCTAAACTTAAGGCTCTCAAGTTCGTGCTGTCGGATGACATGCTTGTTCATATGGTTATGATCTCTCTTCCACCACAGTTTGGGCAATTTGAAGTAACATTCAATTGCCAGAAGGAAAAGTGGACTCTTAATGAGTTCATTTCACTGTGTGTGCAAGAGGAATCAAGGTTAAAGTACGAAAAGACCGAGAGAGTGCTCACTTTGCGGCTTCCTCTTCGGGCTATAACAAGAAAAGGAAGGCTAAAGCTGCGGTCAATGAGCCAAAGAAAAAGCAACATAAAGTATCGAAGGGACAAGCTAAGGATTTAGCAAAGTCAACGTCCAAGGGACAAGATAAGGATCCAGGTTGCTTTTACGTAAGGAAATGGATCATATGAAGAGAGATTGCCCTAAATATCACGCATGGCGTGTAAATAAAGGTATATCTCTTGCTTTTGTTTGTTACGAGGTTAATTTGGTTTCGGTGCCTAGACACACTTGGTGGTTAGATTCTGGTTCTTCTACTCACATCAGTGTGTCTATGCAGGGTTGCCTGAACTGCCGAAAGCCAAGTGATGCTGAAAGATTCATCTATGTGGGGAACGGCAATTCTATTGAAGTTGAAGCAATCGGAACTTTTAGATTATTATTAAAGTCTGGATTTTATTTAGATTTGTATGAGACACATGTGGTACCGTCTTTTAGACGGAATTTGGTTTCCATTTCAGTTTTGGACAAAGAAGGATTTACTTGTTCATTTGCAAATGGTGAATGTCGTTTCTCATATAATTCTAAGTTTATTGGATCTAGTACTTTGTCGGTTTATGATAATCTTTATATGTTGGATACTGTTGCTTCATATCATGAAAACCTGCATGTGGAAACACGTGGTACTAAACGCAAATTTACTAACAATAATTCCATGTCATTATGGCACAAGCGATTAGGACATATATCAAAACAGAGAATGCAAAGGCTTGTGTCAGACGGAATTATTGAAACACTTGACAAATCAGATTATGAAATACTCCCTCCGTCCCGGTTCACTTGGCACCAACTTTTTGGGTGTAGGAATTAAGGAAAAGTGATGTAAGAAAGAGAAAAAGTTAAATGTTGTGAGTATGAAGAATTAAATAGGAGAGAGAATGAGTGGGAGGAATAGTTAGGAGAGAGAATGTTGTGAGTGTAAAAGTGAAGTATGAGAGAGAATGAGTGGAGGAAATAGTGAATATTCTTTTCCATTTTGGGCAGTGCCAAGTGAAGTGGGACGACCCAAAATGGAAATTAGTGCCAAGTGAAGTGGGACGGAGGGAGTATGTGTTGAGTGTATTAAGGGAAAACAAACAGACAAAAGCAAATTAAAAGCTGAGAGAGCTACGAATGTTTTGGAATTAATTCATACGGATATATGTGGACCATTTCCTACACCCTCGTGGAATGGTCAAGAATATTTCATTACATTCATAGACGATTACTCTCGTTATGGTTACCTATATTTGATCCATGAAAAGTCACAGGCATTGGATATGTTCAAAAAGTTTAAGGCCGAGGTTGAAAATCAACATGGCAAAACAATAAAGAAAGTCAAATCTCGACCGTGGTGGTGGTGAATACTATGGCAGTAAATGACGGATCGGGTGAACAACGTCTGGGCCTTTTGCTAAATACCTAGAGGAGTGCGGTATCGTGCCTCGGTACACCATGCCAGGCAAACCTAGCATGAATGGTGTTCTTTGAAAGACGAAATCGAACTTTACAGGAAATGGTGAGAAGTATGATCGGTCATACTACTTTACCGAGACTCACTGCAGGGAGAGGCATTAAAGGCTGCGGTTTATCTCCTTAACAGGGTACCCATAAAGGCCGCTAACAAAACCCCTTATGAACTATGGACGGGCAAGAAACTGTATTAAGGCATTTACACATTTGGGGATGTCAGGCTGAGGCTAGGCCTTACGGTGCCTAACGAAAAGAAGTTGGACTCAAGGATTTGTTAGTAGTTACTTTGTTGGTTACTCCGAAAGGTCAAGGGGCTTTAAGTTTTACGATCCCAAATCCGAGAAATTTTTTTGACACGGGAAATGCTCAATTCTTTGAGGATGTTGAGCTTGTGGGGGACAAGTTAGAGATGATTTTGTCTTTGAAGAGGTTCGGTTACCATTCCTCTTCCTACAATTGTCCTTGACCATGATTTGGATCTCAATCCTGATGTGGTTCAAGAACAAAATTTGGATCAAGAAGACATTGTCAATATCCCTCTAGTTGTCCATGAGGAACAAGCTCAACAACCTCAAGAACAAGTGCCTTTAAGAAGATCCACTAGAGAGAGACGAAGTGCCATTTCGGATGATTACTTGGTATTTCTAAATGAACAAGAGGTAGACATTGGTCAATTGGAAGATGATCCAATCAACTTTCATGAGGCCATTGGTAGTTCTAACTCTCAAAAGTGGATAGTCGCTATGGATGATGAGATTAAATCAATGAAAGACAATGATGTATGGGATCTTGTCCCATTGCCGGAAAGGAGTGAAACCTATTGGTTGCAAATGGATATTTAAAACTAAAAGGGATTCACGGGGCAATGCGAGAAAGACATAAGGCACGTCTTGTCGCTAAGGGATTTACTCGAAAGAAGGAATAGATTATAAAGAGACTTTCTCTCCGGTTTCTTCGAAAGACTCTTTTAGAATCATTATGGCATTAGTGGCACATTATGACCTAGAGTTACATCGGATGGATGTTAAGGCTGCGTTTCTTAATGGAGACATTGAAGAAACAATTTATATGGTGCAACCAGAAACCTTGGTTTCAAAAGATTCAAAGGATATGGTATGCAAACTCAATAAATCCATCTATGGACTCAAACAAGCATCCCGTCAGTGGTATTACAAATTTCATCAAGTTGTATTGTCATTTGGTTTCACGACAAATACAGTTGATGATTGTGTCTACCACAAGTTCGGTGGGAGTAAATATATTTTTACGGTTTTATATGTGGATGACATCCTACTAGCCACAAATGATACGGACTTCTCGCATGAAACTAAGAGATTTCTCTCAAAGAAATTTGAGATGAAAGATGCGGGAGATGCATCTTTTGTATTAGGAATTCAAATACACAGAGATCGTTCTCGAGGTATTCTTGGATTGTCACAAAAGAGTTACATCGATAAGGTACTTAAGAGATTTGGCATGCAGGATTGTAAAATGGGTGACACCCCAGTGGCTAAAGGTGACAAATTCAATCTTGCTCAGTGCCCCAAGAATGAGATTGAATCTAAGGAAATGAATAGCATCCCTTATGCTTCGGCTATAGGGAGCTTGATGTATGCTCAGGTTTGCACTCGCCCAGACCTAGCATTCATAGTTGGTGTTTTAGGCAGATACCTTAGCAATCCTGGAAAGGATCATTGGATAGCAGCCAAGAGGGTTATGCGTTATTTACAGAGAACAAAGGATTATATGCTCACTACAGAAAGTCGGATAGACTTGAGATCATTGGGTATTCAGATTCCGACTTTGCTGGATGCCAAGATAGTCGTAAGTCCACTTCGGGCTACGTTTATCTACTTTGTGGAGGAGCAGTTTCTTGGAAGAGTGTTAAGCAGACACTTGTTGCTACTTCTACGATGGAGGCAGAGTTTGTGGCATGTTATGAGGCATCAAATCACGCAATTTGGTTGCGAAATTTTATCACTGGGCTGCGCATATTAGGTGGCGTTGAAAGGCCATTAAAGTTATTTTGTGATAATAAGTCGGCAGTTATGTATTCCAATAACAACAAGAGCTCGTCTAAGTCTAAGCACATACTCCCTCCGTCCCACTATACTTGACACCCAAGGGGTGGGTTCAAAAACCAAGGAAAAAGAATAAAATAAAAAAAATGTGTGGTGAAAAATGAAGAGAGAGAATGAGTGGGGTAAATAGTAGTGTTGGTTGAATAAATGTGTGGTAGAAAATGAAGAGAGAGAATGAGTGGTGGGGTAGAGTGAATATAAAAATATAAAAACTTGGTTATTTTTGAAAGGTGTCAAGTATAGTGGGACGGCCCAAAATGGAAAGAAGTGTCAAGTATAGTGGGACGGAGGGAGTAGACATTAAGTATCTTGCTGTTAAGGAACGGATTCAGAGTGGACAGATTTGTATTGAGCATATTGGGACTAACTCCATGGTCGCGAATCCGCTTACTAAGGGTGTAACACCGAAGGTTTTTCACGAGCACACTGCTTGTATGGGTGTTGTATCACTAGAGTATGCTTAGATTGAGTGGGAGTTTTGTATTTTGCTCTTACATTTATTGTTATAAGTATATTTGGTTTTTCAGTTTTGGTTAATAAAGTTATTTTGCACTCTGAATATTTGGTTGATCTCAAAATAAGGTTGGACCAGTTGAGAATAGACATGTGAAGATCACATTACATGTTATTCCATGCTACACATTCATACTTGATCCATGTCATTTAGTTGAGTTAATATATGTGACCACTGATGGGTCTAGTTGCGCTAATAGTGACGAAAACCTCTTTGATCCTTATGTTGATTTGACTAATGGACCGGATTGGTTTAAGATGACACAATTTGGTAAAGCATTCTTTGTTAAGGTTTATAATGTGATATGCAATTAAACTAAGGTATTATACTATGTACATGTGTAAGTCCAAGTGGGAGATTGTTGGAATATTTTATGGACTTTACATATACTAGTATAATAAATAAAAAATCTTTGAGCACATAGACGTATGTGCACTATAATTAATTGTATATGTCACATTAAATATTAAAGTATTTGGGCCTAATAAAGTGATCTACTAACGTTGAAGGGGGCCCAAGTCATCTTTTATAAGTATGGGATCTATAATTAATATGTGTAGATACCTAAGGGGCCTAGTTGTTAATCTATAATGGGCTGACTAACATACTAGGTCATTATAAATATAGGGTTATGGTCCCCAATTGACCTACCTATGTTTTATTCTCTTGATTCCCATTATCAATTGAATTCCAAGAACCCTAAGGATCAATTGGAAGGCAATAATCGTTCATCAAGTCTTCATCAAAGGATTCTCAAGATATTGCTATGGATTCAGGTTTGTCTATCGTTCCATAATCTTTGATAACATGAAGCATGATTGTCCTAGAATAAATATTCCGCATCATTCTAGGATTTATGTATAATTAATTCTTAAGAGTCTTCGTTTATGAGTTTTATCTTATGCAATGCAAGAGGGTCATGGGTCTTTGGACCAATAGAAGTTGCTTTAGTTTCTCTTTCATTATTGACTAAAGTAATTTTAACGCCTGAACTAATGCAACCAAACACCCTGAATTAACAAACTCAATCTAACACACCAAAAAACATGTAATGCATACATCCAAAAGCCTAAAACTACCAGAAAATATCTATCACACATAACAGCCATTTTAGTAAAGATAATAAATAAATAACTAAATAAAAACATAATATCATAGACGAAAGTCGTCAACTCATTCACAACAGGCCATCAACCTCATGCCACTTCTTTTCAAATCCACTTTCAGAACATGAGTAAAAGGAATGTGTTTGTTGTTTGATGATGTTTTTTTCTTTCATGTGTTTACTTTCTTGATTGTTTCTTAGTCTTGCTTCTAACTAATTAGAGAAACAATATTGTAATGCCAACAGAACAATTTCTAAGCAAGAAACGTCTTAATTTAGGAAAAAATTGTATCTTAAATATGCAATGAATCAAATGGATGGAAAGACTAAAAGATATCATTTGATCAGCTATGTCTTTACTCTTCTTTTCTTTTTTCCTTTTATTCACTTTATGAACTATATATAGTCTGTGGAAATATTTTTATTTCTTTAGGCATATCGCTTTATCACTCAAATCATATTCTTCTTACACCCTAATAACATTCTTCCTCTTTCCATTTTTGTGTATCTCAAAGAAATGGCGGCTCTCATTTACCAACTTCAAGAGAGTATAAGAAATTAAATTTTTGCTTTTTATTTAATCTGAAAATTCCTGCATAAAAGCATTACCATAAATTAACTAACATTAATGTAAAATACAATTAACGAAGAAATCATTAAGGCAAAACATGAGAACAAGAGAGGGCTCAAAGCCTAAGCTCCAAATCCAATTCTGGTTCTACTTTCCGCCTCTTACTAGTAACTTCAGTAAGGTCATCATCAGCCACCTTAACAGCCGTGTCACTAGTGGTTCTCTCACTAGAACCATCGTATCCTTCCTCAAGCGGAGTAGGATTTGGTGGATTATTCCTATTAATAGGCTTTGGAGCACTGACTGGCCTCTCGTTAGTTTTGACTAACTGGATGTATGAAGGTTGGTTATAAGCACGATTGCGATGGGCATTATAATGCCCAGATAGAGCTTGCTTTGATCGGTATCTTTTACTGCATACGTCACAAGCATAAGTCTGATTGCTCATTGTGAGCTTAGTTTCCTTAGGCGTGAAACTCATTCTGAAATGATATCGAATGATAACTGATGTTTAAGTTATATATAAACACACAACGGGTTGGTGTGGTGAAGGTTGAGGGTTATAAAAACAAGGTAACCTATGAAAGATGCTTTATCATGTGTGTCGATGTTTGTTGTTTGAGATATTAATGACTCACTTACCGTTTGGAGCAACGTTTGAAATAGAGCAATTTGAGATGTAATCCCCCCTCCGTCCTCGAGTTTTCAAAAAAAATTCCAAAATTGAATGTCCATTTTTTTTTTTTTTTTGAGATTTTACTATATCTTTTTTCATCGTACAACAAGTTCTAATTCACACTTAAATTTACAATGCAAAATGATGAGATTATTAAGGGTTGTTATGTGCTTATGTGAAGTACTAAAAGGGCTTAAGCTTAACATTTTTGCAAATGTCCTTCAAAATGAACTTTGGACATGAACGGAGCGAGCAGATTTTTTTATTTTATTTTTCTAGATTGCGGCTTTTTTTAGAATGAATTTTTTTATAAATGCATTTGTCAAATCAATGCGAGACATGGATTTATTTTATTTTATTGTATCACCAAATGTATGAAAAAAATACGAAACAACACTATAATTAAGTATTTCAAACTATTTGGAATCTTTTCAAAATAATACTCCCTCCATCTCAAAATGAAAACAACGCCCAAAAAATAAAATTCAAAATGAAAGCAGCGCCAAAAAAGAAATCAAGCAAATATTTTCTCCTTTATGAAACTCCAATTTTCCATTAATGTTAATCATGTTACTCTTAACCCTATATTAACACATACATTTCTATCATTGTGTTGAATATTCTTTTTTGGGTCGTTCCATAATAGTTGGACAATTTAATAAATAACTTTCCTTTTTTTATTTGTTACTTTATAATTTTTTTCCTTAATTGATTACACATTTAACTAATACATACAGTATATCCACATGTGTAGCAATGAAAAATGGAACACAACCAGCCCATACAAATATTTCGAATGCAATCAACTTATTTCCATCGTATATGTGGTGGATATTACAAAACACTAGTTATAAAATAAGAAAGAACATAACATGAAATACGATCTTATCTCTTCTAAGGAACAAAAAATACTAACAACTCAAAAAGTGAAGTAGCGTTTCAATTAAATTAACAAATGGCATCCTTTGAAGAATTAGAATTTTCAACTTTTTATTAGAGTGATAACTTCAGAATATTGTGTATGTAATATACTTGAAGTTTATGTACTCTTGTTTATCAATGTCATGTGCCAGCAATAAAATTAGATCAAATGCCCAGTTCTTAGTTCATTTAGTCAAAAGACGAGCCAATACATTGTGAACGAGTGAGAATTCTTAGGATTCTCAACTCTTCTAAAACCGTGGGAACTGGTAAGTTTGGTAAATAGAATTTTTGCCTTTTCTCAAAGATTTAGATGTATTATTTGTTAGGGAATTAGTAACGGAAATTCAAAAAGCCTTTCTTTAAGAAATAACTAAAAATAAACAAAATCGGAAAAACTGAATTAAACCGAGAATGCAGAGAGTCGAGGCATGTGCTAGACACAATCTCCGTAAGAAGTAATTGCCCCGCACTGGTGCTAACGGTAATTGACAATCTTCTCGTAAGATGCAACGACTTTAACTGTCGTTAATAGAGCACTCCAAATTAACGACTTCGGCGAACAAATCTAAGTATTTGAAACTTCTAGACTTGAAAGGAATTATATGCTTCAATATGCTCTACTAGCATATTGGATATTTGATGGCTGAATGAAATTGTCAAACCAGGAGGGGCTATTTATAGTTAATGAAGAGTTAGGGTGCCTCTTTGGAATAACCACTATTGGTACCCGGTGGAATTCCAGCCGTCGAATTAGATCAGATTGTAGGGAGGAGATCTGCTGGAGCAACCCAGCCATCCGACCCGCCCATTCGAAGAGGCGTGGGTTGTGCCTTATCCGATCCATGACTTTTCGAATGGGCATGGACCAAGTTCAGTGAACATACTGGCATCCTAATCCAATCGGGCCTAGGCCCATTCCACCGGCCCACTACCAGCCCAAGTTGCCCCATCCCACAGACTGGATACCATTGGACCTTGATTGATTTTTCTAAAAATCAAAGGCTCCAATAGCTCCTAGCGACGATGCGAAGTGCAAAGTGCGCCTCTAAAGCGTCCAATGCGCCCTTCGCGGGCTTCGCGGGTGTGGTCCAAATTGGGCTAGTATAAAACTGGCACAATTGGGCTACTCCTTGCATGGTTGGCCCAATGATCCACCTAGGTTGGCCCAAGGAGGAACAACTTGATGCCTCCTCCTTGTTTGCATCCACTTATAAACAAGCAATACTTTACATCTCAAAGCAATGTGGGATAACTCTTTCATATCCCATAAACTCTTCATTTTCCCATTTCAAGTTACAATCTTTAGCCATAAATTTCTCATTCACCCGGAAATGATTTTGAGTAAATAAATGCATTTTCTTAATCTACAACAAATGTATATTATAATTTTGTAAAATGTTTCATTAAACAAAAAATGAAACCCATTTGAAAATTGGGTCAAAACTTGGTCAAACCTAGTTTCTAAACCCATTTCCAACAATCCCCCACATGAATGACAATTAATGCATGTATGCAGATTCGTCCAAAAGTTCTGGCAAACTACTATTGCATCGGGATAGGTAGCTTATGGTCTTGAACCTTCCCTAGTGAAATACTATCGAATATACTAGTCATTCAGTAGCGCGATGCTTTGAACTGGTGACTGTATAGTGTATATCAAGACAACAGTACTCACACAATAATAGCTCTAACACTATTTGTTCTCACGTTGTGTCCATTTCGGCCCTGGACCGTATCTCATTCATAAGTGTTCCAATATAGAAGCGGCCTTATTACTTCTCACTTATATAGGCGATTCATACTATAAAGAGTATCCTGCTATACTCCACCCGTAGGTATAGGAATCATTAAAAGTTTTCTCAACTTATCCTCACCACTGCTGCAGGTGCACACACTTGGATGTTCTGGAAATGAGTATGAAACAGGTTCCAAGTGTTTCTACTGAACTCATAACTTAATTTTCTCATTGAACCAAGGGCCTGAAATCTCCATTTCTCAAGGTTGAGTGTCCACTATGATTTCTTTTGTTGTGGGTTTTAAACCCATTCCCCTTAACAGTTTATACAGTTGATCTCTATTTATACCTTTCGTAAACGGATCCGCTATGTTATCATTTGACTTTACATAGTCAATCGTGATAACACCATTCTTGATCAACTGTCTAATGGTATTATGTCTATGACGAATATGTCTAGACTTACCATTGTACATACTGCTCTGTGCCCTTTCTATTGCTGATTGACTATCACAATGTATCATAACAGCGGGCACAGGCTTATTCCAACAAGGAATATCCTCCAAGAAGTTCTTAAGCCATTCTGCTTCTTCTCCAGCTTTATCTAAAGCTATAAACTCAGATTCCATCGTGGATCTAGCTATGCACGTTTGTTTGGAGGATTTCCATGACACCGCTCCTCCACCAATTGTGAATACATATCCACTTGTGGATTTAGAGTCTTTTGTGTCAGATATCCAATTAGCATCACAGTATCTTTTTAATACTGCTGGATATCTCTTATAAAGTATCCCATAATTCATTGTATACTTTAAATATCTCAATACTCTTAATAGAGCCTTCCAGTGATCCGCATTAGGATTACTAGTGAACCTACTTAGTTTGCTCACTGAATATGCGATGTCTGGACATGTACAATTCGTTAAGTACATCAGACTCCCAATTATTCTTGCATATTCCAACTGAGAAACTGGTTCCCCTCTGTTCTTTGCTAAGTGTAGAGTCAAATCTACCGGTGTCTTAGCCGGAGGGTCATTAATGACATCGAACTTTCGAAGTACATTTTCTAGATAATGGGACTGTGACAGAACTATTCCTTCTGATGTTCTAGAAATCTTTATTCCTAATATAACATCAGCTAATCCCATGTCTTTCATGTTAAAGTGCTTCTTTAACATGCCTTTAGTATTCATGATCAATTCATGAGTACTTCCCATTATCAACATGTCGTCTACGTAAAGACAGACAATTACAAATAATTCAGATGTTCCTTTGATGTAGACACACTTGTCACATTCATTTATCTTGAAACCATTTGACAACATAGTTCGGTCAAACTTTTCATTCCATTGCTTAGGTGCTTGTTTTAGTCCGTACAACGACTTTACAAGTTTACACACCTTCTTTTCTTTACTTGGAACAATGAACCCTTCAGGTTGTTCCATGTAAATCTCTTCGTCTAGCTCTCCATTTAAGAAAGTTGTTTTCACATCCATCTGGTGTATCTCAAGATTATGCACGACTGCAATTGCTATAAGAACACGTATGGATGTGATCCTTGTGACAAGAGAATATGTATCGAAGAAGTCATATCCTTCCTTTTGTCTAAACCCTTTGGCTACTAAGCCGGGCTTTGTACTTATCGATAGATCCATCGCCTTATACTTCCTTTTAAGGATCCATTTGCAACTCCAACGGTTTGCATCTGGAGGGAGATCTACCAACTCCCAAGTATTATTATGCATTATGGACTCTATTTCACTGTTAATAGTTTCTTTCCAGAACGGACTATCCGGATCGGATAAAGCTTCTTTAACAGTAGCTGGTTCATTTTCTAACATATATGATTGAAAATCGGGACCAAAAGACTTTTCCCACTTTTTGCCCTCTTACTACGTCTAGGTTCCCTTCAATCTTCTTTCTCGAGATGGACCATTTGTAGCTTCATGGAGTTCTCTTAATATTAGAACTTGTATCTTTCCTATCCTTAGCATGAAAGTTTATTTTCAAAAAATGACGCATTCCTTGATTCTATCGTCATTCCTTCATTCATATCGGGAATGTCAGACTTATGCACTATAAACCGAAGTAGGCACCTACTATATGTTAAGCATATCCAATAAAGATGCGATCCAATTGAGTCTTGGGACCGATTCTTTATTTTTCTTTTGGCTTAGGTACCTCAACCTTAGCTAGACGCACCTCCCACACTTTTTTAAGGTATTTATAAGCACGGCTTACGATTATGCCATAATTCGTAAGGAGTCTTATCAATTCCTTTCTTGGTTTATCTTATTAAGGAGATGTAGTTGGATGTGAGTATGGCTTCCCCCACAAGTTATCGAGTAAGCACGAGGAACGGATTAACAGTGCATTCATCATCTCCTTAAGAGTACGTATTTTTTGCGTTCGGCTACTCCGTTAGGCGAGGTTGTATGGTGTTTGTCTGTTTGATGAATAATGCCGGATTCGGCATAACTCCTTCAAAGGGCGACATATTCTCCTCCTCTATCGCTTCAAAATCTTTCTTAATCTTTACATTAAGTTGATTCTCAACTTCATTCTTATAAGTTTGGAAAGCCATTATTGCTTCATCCTTATTTCTCAAGAGATATACGCATAGCAATATTTAGTGCAATTATCTATAAAAGTAATGAAATACTTTTTCCACCTTCGAAGCTTTTCACTAACTTTAGATCACAACATATCTGTGTGAACTAACTCAAGAGGAGTTGTGTTTCTTGTCATAGAAGAAATGATGACTTAGTCATTTTCGGCTTCAACGCAAATTTCTCATTTGTCGGTTGAATCGAATTTATTCATAGGAATTAATTCTTGACTCTACTTTAACTTCTTAATTGTGTTGTAATTCACGTGACTCTAATCTATCATGCCATAGATTAGGACTACATCCAATAGGTAGACATAAGAAACAAACTTTTCATTCTAACCGCTTGAAAGCGGATAATATTTCTTACATTCATTTTGAACGAGGCCCTTTTCAAGGTACCCGTTTCCAAGAAACATATCATTCTTGAGTTTGATACAAAGTTTTCTAACTTTCAATAGCCTAGTCTAAATCCGGCCTCATGCTCAACAACGGCGATCCGGAAACGAAGTTCTTGCGGATGTGCAGGACATGCAGCACAACCATGACCTTGAGAGTTAGCTCTTCGTTTTGCTTGAAGGTATCTTGTCGCATATAACCTTTCCAAGTCCCATGACGTTGGAAGTGGACATGGAATTTCCCATACATGCCTTCCTGCTCATCCACCGATAGATGAGTGTATGACGAGAAAGCAAAATCCTTATCTATCGGCACATATGTGGCGGGTAGCTCAGTTGTCTATCCACCACGCTTCTTGGATTATCTTCAACTTAGCCAGCACAGTGGCTTCAAATACAACATTGCCAAAGTCAAGCTCCATGTCATCGAAACAATGTTGGCTTGACTCTGTTTTACGAGTCTTCCTTCTTGTAGACGATCTTTAGCTAAATGTTCGGGCTTGACGTGATTTTAGCTAGATCCTTTGAACTTCTTCTTGCCACTCAATATGTACATTTCTATCATATCCCGAGAATGCTTCCTTTTCTTACTTGTTGCTTGTGCTAGCTTCAACAAGATTAACCTTTTTACGTCTTCCGCTTGTTAACCTTAGCCTTGACGCTTGGCTTCATTCTTCTGTTGTTTTCTTATCGAAGACGACAACCGTCTTCAAGATTCATCTCCTTGCGTTTATGCTTGAGATAGTTCTTGAAGTCCTTCCATCTTAGGCGGCAATTTTTCAATGATTGATGCCGCCTTAAATGGTTGAGATATTCGTAACCTCCTTAATCGATCGACCCGTGTAAAATCGTGGAAACTCATCGGCACATGTTCTGGCACTGCTGGTATTATCTTGAAATCAAGGTATTTACCACGACAAACAGAAGTTTCTTTGAATCCAATCCTCGATTTTGTACTTTCCTCAGAAAGTATTTGCCTCTTTGGTGTATCCAGAACATCTGTACACGTTCGTATGGAGATCATCAGCCCATTCATGATGTAGTCTACGAAATTACCGCTGAAAGCCTCTTTGGCAATCCTTCTTTGATGGTCGGGATCACCTTCAATATGGTATAGCTAGTGTGGATCTCTTTTAGGAATGTGATGAGTGGTCTAAAGTAAAAACCATCTTTTTTCATCTCTTGAAGTCCGCCCTGAACTTGGATGGTTTCGCAGCCGTCGGGTGAGTCGGAGCGATGCTTGTAGGGGGTGCTGACATTTTGATTAGTTGCATCTCGGGTCGAGATCGGGAGTAATTCCCAGGAAAGGCTGGATGAAGTGGTATCGGTTTTCGTTTGCCATCTCTTGAAACGTAAAATACTTCTTACGATTGTTAGGAATTACCAGAGAAATGTAACGGCTTCTTAAAAGATAACGAGAAGACTAACTATGAACAGAATAACAAGCGAAATTTAGTCAGGCTTGTGTTTGACACATATCTCAGTAGTAAATATTGCCCTTGCAGTGTGCGCGGTAGAGAATCTCCTCGTAAGATCCAGCGACTTTACAATCGTTAGTAGAAGCACTTGATAACTCAACGAACAAAATCTAATTGTTTGGAACTTATGGACTTGAAAGGAATATTTATGCTTCAATATGCTTTCTCTCTAACACATCCATTGTGCATTACTCAGAATGATGGAATGAATGAATTGACAAAGATGAGGGGACTATTTAGAGGTTAGTTATTTGAAGAGTTGGGGTAATGCCTTTTGGGAATAGGAATTATTGGAAACAAGCACTAAACGTGGATTTATTCAATCGATCTTGATGGACAATTGGAAGAAATCTATTTGGACACATCTTGAGATTCTATTGGATGGTAGAAATAGACGTTCAACCCTTCCATCCTTGACCTAGTTCATTGAACCGGCTTGCACCACTTTGAAGCATAGACCAGATCCGGGACCCACTAGTCTGAAGATCTCTGATCTTGTAGAAGTGAGCAGATTTCTTTGATTCTCGATTAAAAGTACACAAGACTAGGCTCACAGGCTAAGAACAATATTTACCCGTGCGGCTGATCATAGCTAATTAGTCGATGCAAGGCCCCGTCCGCACATTTCAGGCCACGAACCTTGATTGATTTGCTAAAAATCAAAGGCTGGATAGCTCTAGCGACGATGCGAGAGGTACGAAGTATAATTAAACCATGGGATGAATACACCTGCGCTCTTCGACGCGCTTCGCGGAGTGTGGTCATAGCTAGTATCGCCAGCACGATTGGCTACACCTTGCATGGTTGTCATGGTCCACCTAGGTTGGCCCAAGGAAGAACATCTTGATGCCTCTCCTTGATTTGCATCAGTTTATTGTAAAGTGCATAAACGATGCTTCCAGGTTAAATTTTGGGCAATTTGTAAGTTTAGAATTCACAGTACCTTTGTATCAAATATTTGAAAGTCCAAATCAATTAATGAGGAAGACTAATAGTCAAAAGCAGATATTTCTTAATTAGGAAGTCTAGACATTTTGCCGCCTTGCGTAGTTCGTGAAATAGTGATCTGAATGGATAATCTTTTAGTGAGTGCGAAATGTTAATTCGATACTAAAGCACGGCCTTCATTAGTCACTTATCGATGCTATAAATAGGAGTTTCAAATCATCCACAGGCATCAATTCTCATGTTAGGAATAAATACTCGCACGAAATGGAATCCCGAAGGTTTGAAGAAGGCCAAGTTGCAAGCTATTTCCTACTTGAGATCCCAAGATCAATCTTTAGCTCCATAAAAGAAGAAGGAAGCCATGGTAACCTCAGCATCAGTCTAATCTCATCCTAATTGCTTTATAAATTGCTTTAATTGCCTTTATATTGCTTGAGGACTTATACATTTAAAGATCACATCTTTCATATTCCCGCTTCCCCTTTTGCATGCATTAGACATCATTCATAAAAAATGTATAAAAAGGTGCATCCTTTGCACCTAAAACTTGTTTTAATAAAAATGTCATTTTTATGCATCCTTTGCATATAAAAATCAAATTTTTCAATCGAAATGCATCTTTGCATTGAAATAATAGTTCAAAGGCTTTAAAGATGCGTGTCTTTACCATAAACTAGCATCATATGCTTTTGAAAACGTAATCTTTATGCATCATTTTAAATAGATGCCAAATTTCTTCATAAAAATGCATCATTTGCCTAAAAATCATATCTTTATGCATCATTTGCAATAAAGATCAGCAAACTTTGAATCAAATGCATTAGTGAAAGGAAAATGTCATCTTTTACATTAAAAATGTCATTTTTACATATTGTTAATTCCCCCATTAGTAACCTCGAGCGGACGATGTAAAGATCCACTATCTTTCGTTACCTTCCATAAAGGTTTCATAATCTCTTTGAAAGGGACACCTTTTGACCGTTCTCCGATTATCACTTGGCAGTATAGTATGAAGCATCTATACGAGCTCGACCGTCTTAAAGTATAGGATTGATGGGTTTTAGATCTTTTCTAAAGAACCTCATCTTTGACTACAAAGAGTCATTCTCTCGATCACGCAAGTCCCAAGGATCAAAAAATGCGATGATCACAAGTCGAGATGGCGGGATCATAACGAATACGAAATCTTGAGAAATTAGTGAAAAACCAGCCGAAGTTTAAATGGAATTGACGACTTGGGACATTCCCTCTTGAATCAAACTAAAAGCACACAAGAAGCTTAAGCAAGCACGATTAATGGGATCTTGGGAGACTTGCTCCAACAACCTTTGAGCATGACGATCAGTTCTTTGACTAGGCCTCGAATACATTTCAAAGTTTTAATAGCAATGGCGTGGCGACTCCGTTTTCAATTATTCTCTTAATAGGATGTCTTCAAACGTGAATCCAACAAACCGTGAAAATTTTGGGCACACATTCAAAAGGCGCAAACTTGCTTTACTTTCTATTTTAAACAATGTGGGATAATGTATATATCCCAAAACTCTTCACATTTAAAGTTACATATCTTTAGCTATTAATTTTTGATTCACCGAAAATGGTTTTGAGTAAATAAATGCATTTTCTTAATCTCGAACAAATGTAGATTATAATTTTGTAACTTATTTCATTAATCAATAAATTAAACCCATTTGAGTAAAGATTAAACAACTTGGTTAAACCTAGTTTCTAAAACCCATTTTTTCGAAGAATAAATCGCTATCTCTTGTTCAATTTCCAGTCACATAATTAACCAAATGTGTTTCCACGTCATCATCAATCGTTATCATACTTTATGATAATTGACATGGAATCTTTGCTATCCTCCGATATTTATCGATCAAAACTCTAGCATTACGTATGATCTCATTGATTGGAAGGCTTTTCTTCTCATAATCTATATCATCTTGAATATAAAATCATTTATGTATCACATTTGGGCATCTTGGATGTTACCATAATTTGAAGTTTGAATTGATATAATTGTTTGTGTAAGTTGGATAGGATTCGTGCCCACTGAATCACGGTTATGACTTGGTGAATATGATAATGGTCTCTGTTGCTGATGATGTTTCTAACTATGGATAACATCGATTTTTAATCAATTTGAATATGTCTGACCATTAGCCATGTAATCAAATTTATCTAAAACATTGAACATTATATCCACACACTGTATCTTATACGGAAAGAAGTAGTACTCACTGATACGAAATTAAGATTGATAGCATCTTAAATGATTCTAAATCATATTGTGACCGTCTAAGCGGAATGTTTTTATATAATTAAATCAATCAGTCTCATTATAATCTCCAGAATATTATTTAATTGCACATTTTGGTGATTTGAAAATGAGGATCATCAAATAGTTGTTAATCATCGCATTCCCAATATCACATGAAAATGATTGAACCCTCATTAATCTTTAACTATATTACAAAATCAAATTGTTAAAACCTACATGTATCATTTATATCTATAATATACTAAAACACAATTAAAAACTTAAATTTATATATCTAAACCATAAGTGAAAACAATGATTTTAAATGATGTTAATTTAGCTTAATATCTTGCGATTAGATGAGAAGTTATCATAAATTTTGAAATTTGAGTTTTTTTTTGAGTAAGTCATAAGAGGATATGAGAATGAGAATGAATGATGCGGATAGCTTGTTCTCTTTGGAGGGTGCTTTACTCATTCTATGTAGAGTTCATTACTCACAAAAAATCGGCTACGTCTTGTAGCGAGTTTGAGCTTGTGTTAATTACATTAATGAGGAGCTCGAAACGAGCTTTAAATCCTAATTTAACTAAACTCGCTATATGGTGTAACGAGTTTTCGAGCGAGCACAAATGTTGAACTTGCTACACCATGTGGATGAAGTTCATATTGTCATTTTAGAAAATAGTTTCAAATGTAGAGCGGTTATGTTTTGAAAATTATAATTTTAAAGTAGAATTATTTCGGGGAAAGCTGCTGCAGATAAAGTAGTAATTTATTTTATTTTTCTATTTACAAATTATTATTTTCGATTTATTAAACAAGGCAATTAGCTAATTTTTTTCTCAAAATGTTGCTTTTTAACGGAGTATTTTCCAAAATATTGCTTTTTAACGGAGTTAAAACAACTTTATTTAAGTCATCCATATTAAACAACTTTTCTGTCAAAAAATAAAATAAAAAATTAAACAGCTTTTCGGAATTCTCTGTTGACGGTAAATGGCAAATCTCAGCTTTGTTACCCATGTGCCACTAGTTATAATGTGATTGCTAATAGTATACTCCTCCGAGTCCGTTAGTTGAACTAGACTACTTTTGTGATCTCGTTAGTTGAGGCTGTCCAATGGCAAAGAATCTTGCAATTTATTCTGCAGATTCAGTCAGAACTTTCATCTTTGACTTGTCTCTTACGGAACACTGAAACCCTCGGTATTTAATTATTTCACCCTATATAGTTTTTATATTTTCTCTCTCTACTTTTCATTTGTAGAAAAGTTGCCAAATGACGGGGCAAGAGGTAGTATTTAGAATTACAACCCTCTAGTCAATATTGTCAAATTTGACTTCAATGTGATATAAATTCAGTTAAAATATAACTCTTAAAACACCGGCACAATAAATTTAAATTTAAAGGACAAAATAGACATTTCACTTAAAATGAATTCGCTCCCAAAATTTCCCAGAAACCCCTTCACTCTTCCTTTTCTTGATTAACATCTTCTTTTTCTTCACCCAATCTTCTTTTGGAATATCATAATCCCAAAATTTTATTTACCTTATTGTAATTATTATTTTAAAAGTTGTTTTTAAACTCGCTACACCGTGAGCGAGTTTAAAATTTTCAATTAAAATCGCTATTAGCGATTTTAAATGTAATCAAAAAAATATTTATAACTATATAAAAAGGAAAGTTATTTATTAAATTGTCCAACTATTATGGAACGACCCAAAAAAGAATATTCAACACAATGATAGAAATGTATGTGTTAATATAGGGTTAAGAGTAACATGATTAACATTAATGGAAAATTGGAGTTTCATAAAGGAGAAAATATTTGCTTGATTTCTTTTTTGGCGCTGCTTTCATTTTGAATTTTATTTTTTGGGCGTTGTTTTCATTTTGAGATGGAGGGAGTATTATTTTGAAAAGATTCCAAATAGTTTGAAATACTTAATTATAGTGTTGTTTCGTATTTTTTTCATACATTTGGTGATACAATAAAATAAAATAAATCCATGTCTCGCATTGATTTGACAAATGCATTTATAAAAAAATTCATTCTAAAAAAAGCCGCAATCTAGAAAAATAAAATAAAAAAATCTGCTCGCTCCGTTCATGTCCAAAGTTCATTTTGAAGGACATTTGCAAAAATGTTAAGCTTAAGCCCTTTTAGTACTTCACATAAGCACATAACAACCCTTAATAATCTCATCATTTTGCATTGTAAATTTAAGTGTGAATTAGAACTTGTTGTACGATGAAAAAAGATATAGTAAAATCTCAAAAAAAAAAAAAAAATGGACATTCAATTTTGGAATTTTTTTTGAAAACTCGAGGACGGAGGGGGGATTACATCTCAAATTGCTCTATTTCAAACGTTGCTCCAAACGGTAAGTGAGTCATTAATATCTCAAACAACAAACATCGACACACATGATAAAGCATCTTTCATAGGTTACCTTGTTTTTATAACCCTCAACCTTCACCACACCAACCCGTTGTGTTTATATATAACTTAAACATCAGTTATCATTCGATATCATTTCAGAATGAGTTTCACGCCTAAGGAAACTAAGCTCACAATGAGCAATCAGACTTATGCTTGTGACGTATGCAGTAAAAGATACCGATCAAAGCAAGCTCTATCTGGGCATTATAATGCCCATCGCAATCGTGCTTATAACCAACCTTCATACATCCAGTTAGTCAAAACTAACGAGAGGCCAGTCAGTGCTCCAAAGCCTATTAATAGGAATAATCCACCAAATCCTACTCCGCTTGAGGAAGGATACGATGGTTCTAGTGAGAGAACCACTAGTGACACGGCTGTTAAGGTGGCTGATGATGACCTTACTGAAGTTACTAGTAAGAGGCGGAAAGTAGAACCAGAATTGGATTTGGAGCTTAGGCTTTGAGCCCTCTCTTGTTCTCATGTTTTGCCTTAATGATTTCTTCGTTAATTGTATTTTACATTAATGTTAGTTAATTTATGGTAATGCTTTTATGCAGGAATTTTCAGATTAAATAAAAAGCAAAAATTTAATTTCTTATACTCTCTTGAAGTTGGTAAATGAGAGCCGCCATTTCTTTGAGATACACAAAAATGGAAAGAGGAAGAATGTTATTAGGGTGTAAGAAGCATATGATTTGAGTGATAAAGGGATATGCCTAAAGAAATAAAAATATTTCCACAGACTATATATAGTTCATAAAGTGAATAAAAGGAAAAAAGAAAAGAAGAGTAAAGACATAGCTGATCAAATGATATCTTTTAGTCTTTCCATCCATTTGATTCATTGCATATTTAAGATACAATTTTTTCCTAAATTAAGACGTTTCTTGCTTAGAAATTGTTCTGTTGGCATTACAATATTGTTTCTCTAATTAGTTAGAAGCAAGACTAAGAAACAATCAAGAAAGTAAACACATGAAAGAAAAAAACATCATCAAACAACAAACACATTCCTTTTACTCATGTTCTGAAAGTGGATTTGAAAAGAAGTGGCATGAGGTTGATGGCCTGTTGTGAATGAGTTGACGACTTTCGTCTATGATATTATGTTTTTATTTAGTTATTTATTTATTATCTTTACTAAAATGGCTGTTATGTGTGATAGATATTTTCTGGTAGGGAGGAGGAGGGATTTGAGTTTTAGGCTTTTGGATGTATGCATTACATGTTTTTTTAGATTGAGTTTGTTAATTCAGGGTGTTTGGTTGCATTAGTTCAGGCGTTAAAATTACTTTAGTCAATAATGAAAGAGAAACTAAAGCAACTTCTATTGGTCCAAAGACCCATGACCCTCTTGCATTGCATAAGATAAAACTCATAAACGAAGACTCTTAAGAATAATTATACATAAATCCTTTAGAATGATGCGGAATATTTATTCTAGGACAATCATGCTTCTGTTATCCAAAGATTATGGAACGATAGACAAACTGAGATCATAGCAATATCTTGAGAATCCTTTGATGAAAAGAATTGATGACGATTATTGCCTTCCAATTGATCCTTAGGGTTCTTGGAATTGAATTGATAATGGGAATCAAGAGAATAAGAAACCTAAGTAGATCAATTGGGGACCATAACCCTATATTTATAATGGACCTCAGTATGTTAGTCGACCCGTTATAGATTAACAACTAGGCCCCTTAGGGTATCTACACATATTAATTATAGATCCCATACTTATAAAAGATGAGCTTGGAGCCCACCTTCATGACTTTAGTAGATCACTTTTATTGAAGGCCCAAATACTTTAATAGCTTTAATGTGACATATACAATTAATTGCATAGAATTGCACATACGTCTATGTGCCCAAAGACTGTTATTTATTATACTAGTATATGTAAAGTCCAGCCAAAATATTCCAACAATCTCCCACTTGGACTTACACATAGTACATAGTATAATACCTTAGTTTTAAATTGCATATCACATTATAAACCTTAACGGCAATAGCTTTTACCAAATTGTGTCATCTTAAACCAATCCGGTCCATTAGTCAAATCAACATAAGGATCCAAAGAGGTTTTCGTCACTATTAGCGCTTGACTAGACCCGTCGGTGGTCACGTATATTAACTCAACTAAATGACATGGATCAAGTATGGATGTGTAGCATGGAATAACATGTAATGTGATCTTCACATGTCTATTCTCAAGCTGGTCGAACCTTATTTTGAGATCAACCAAATATTCGAGTGCAAAATAACTTTATTAACCAAAGCGAAAAACCAAATATACTTATAACAATAAATGTAAGAGCAAAATACAAAACTCCCACTCAATCTAAGCATACTCTAGTGATACAACACCCATACAAGCGGTGTGCTCGTGAAAAACCTTCGGTGTTACACCCTTAGTAAGCGGATCGCGACCATGGAGTTAGTCCCGATATGCTCAATACAAATCTGTCCACTCTGAATCCGTTCCTTAACGACCAAGATACTTAATGTCTATGTGCTTAGACTTAGACGAGCTCTTGTTGTTATTAGAATACATAAGCTGCCGACTTATTATCACAAAATAACTTTAATGGCCTTTCAACGCCACCTAATATGCGCGGCCCAGGTGATAAAATTTCGCAACCAAATTGCGTGATTTGATGCCTCATAACACGCCACAAACTCTTGCCTCCATCGTAGAAGTAGCAACAAGTGTACGCTTAACACTCTTCCAAGAAACTGCTCCTCCACAAAGTAGATAAACGTGGCCGAAGTAGACTTACGACTATCTTGGCATCCAGCAAAGTCGGAATCCGAATACCCGATGATCTCAAGTCTATCCGACTTTACGTAAGTGAGCATATAATCCTTTGTTCTCTGTAAATAACGCATGACCCTCTTGGCTGCTATCAATGATCCTTTCCGGGATTGCTAAGGTATCTGCCTAAAACACCAACTATGAATGCTAGGTGCGGGCGAGTGCAAACACGAGCATACATCAAGCTCCCTATGGCGAAGCATAAGGGATGCTATTCATTTCCTTAGATTCAATCTCATTCTTGGGGCCTTGAGCAAGATTGAATTTGTCACCTTTAGCCTTTGGGGTGTCACCCATTTTACAATCTGCATGCGAAATCTCTTAAGTACCTTATCGATGTAACTCTTTTGTGACAATCCAAGAATACCTCAAGAACGATCTCTGTGTATTTGAATTCCTAATACAAAAGATGCATCTCCCAGATCTTTCATCTCAAATTTCTTTGAGAGAAATCTCTTAGTTTCATGCGGTAAGTCCGTATCATTTGTGGCTAGTAGGATGTCATCCACATATAAAACGAGAAAAATATATTTACTCCCATTTGAACTTGTGGTAGACACAATCATCAAGCTGTATTTGTCGTGAAACCAAATGACAATACAACTTGATGAAATTTGTAATACAGCTTGACGGGATCTTGTTTGAGTCCGTAGATGGATTTCTTGAGTTTGCATACCATATCCTTTGAATCTTTTGAAACCAAGGTTTACGGTTGCACCATATAAATTGTTTCTTCAATGTCTCCATTAAGAAACGCAGTCTTAACATCCATCGATGTAACTCTAGGTCATAATGTGCCACTAATGCCATAATGATTCTAAAAGAGTCTTTCGAAGAAACCGGAGAGAAAGTCTCTTTATAATCTATTCCTTCTTTACGAGTAAATCCCTTAGCGACAAGACGTGCCTTATGTCTTTCCGCATTGCCTGTGAATCCCTTTTGGTTTTAAATATCCATTTGCAACCAATAGGTTTCACTCCTTACAGCGATGGGACAAGATCCCATACATCATTGTCTTTCATTGATTTAATCTCATCATCCATAGCGACTATCCACTTTTGAGAGTTAGAACTACCAATGGCCTCATGAAAGTTGATTGGATCATCTTCAATTGACCAATGTCTACCTCTTGTTCATTTAGAAATACCAAGTAATCATCCGAAATGGCACTTCGTCTCTCTCTAGTGGATCTTCTTAAAGGCGCTTGTTCTTGAGGTTGTTGAGCTTGTTCCTCATGGATGACTAGAGGGATATTGACAATGTCTTCTTGATCCAAATTTTGTTCTTGAACCACATCGGGATTGAGATCGAAATCATGGTCGAGGACAATTGTAGGAAGAGGAATGGTAGCAGGAACCTCTTGAAGACAAAATCATCTCTAACTTGTCCCCACGAAGCTCGACATCCTCGAAAGAATTGAGCATTTCCGTGTCAAAAAATTTACGGATTTGGGATCGTAAAACTTAAAGCCCCTTGACCTTTCGGAAGTAACCAACAAAGTAACTACTAACGGTCCTTGAGTCCAACTTCTTTTCGTTAGGCACATGTAAGGCTGGCCTCGGCCGGACATCCCCAAATGTGTAAATGCCTTAATACGGGTTTCTTGCTGTCCATAGTTCATAAGGGGTTTTGTTAGCGGCCTTTGTGGGTACCACTGTTAAGGAGATAAAGCTATGAGTCTTTAATGCCTCTCCCAGTGAGTGCGGTAAAGTAGTATGACTAACCATACTTCTCACCATTTCTGTAAAGTTCGATTTCGTCTTTCGGCAACACCATTCATGCTAGGTTTGCTGGCATGGTGTGCTTGAGGACGATACCGCACTCCTCTAGGTATTTAGCAAAAGGCCCGGGGCGTTGTTCACACGATCCGTCATTTACGCCATAGTATTCACCACCACGGTCGATTTGACTTTCTTTATTGTTTTGCCATGTTGATTTTCAACCTCGGCCTTAAACTTTTGAACATATCCAATGCTGTGACTTTTCATGGATCAAATATAGGTAACCATAACGAGAGTAATCGTGCATGAATGTAATGAAATATTCTTGACCATTCCACGAGGGTGTAGGAAATGGTCCACATATATCCGTATGAATTAATTCCAAAACATTCGTAGCTCTCTCGGCTTTTAATTTGCTTTTGTACTGTTTGTTTTCCCTTAATACACTCAACACATATTTCATAATCGATTTGTCGAGTGTTTCAATAATTCCGTCGACACTGAAGCCTTTGCATTCTCTGTTTTGATATATGTCCTAATCGCTTGTGCCATAATGACATGGAATTATTGTTAGTAAATTTGCGTTTAGTACCACGTGTTTCCACATGCGGGTTTTCATGATATGAAGCAACGGTATCCAACATATAAAGATTATCATAAACCGACAAAGTACTAGATCCAATAAACTTAGAATTATATGAGAAACGACATTCACCATTTGCAAATGAACAAGTAAATCCTTCTTTGTCCAAAGCGAAATGGAAACCAAATTCCGTCTAAAAGACGGTACCACATGTGTCTCATACAAATCTAAATAAAATCCGGACTTTAATAATAATCTAAAAGTTCCGATTGCTTCAACTTCAATAGAATTGCCGTTCCCCACATAGATGAATCTTTCGGCATCACTTGGCTTTCGGCGGTTCGGGCAACCACCATGGTAGACACGCTGATGTGAGTAGAAGAACCGAGAATCTAACCACAAGTGTGTCTAGGCAACTGAAACCAAATTAACCTCGAGAACAAACAAAAGCAAGAGATATACCTTTCTTTACACGCCATGCGTGATATTTAGAAGAGCAATCTCTCTTCATATGATCCATTTCCTTACAGAAAAAGCAACTGGATCCTTATCTTGTCCCTTGGACGTTGACGTTGCTAAATCCTTAGCTTGTCCCTTCGATACTTTATGTTGCTTTTTCTTTGGCTCATTGACCGCAGTTTCTTTAGCCTTCCTTTTCTTGTTATAGCAGAAGAGGAAGCCGCAAAGTGAGCACTCTCGGTCTTTTCGAGACTTTAACCTTGATTCCTCTTGCACACACGGTGAAATGAACTCATTAAGAGTCCACTTTTCCTTCGGCAATTGAATGTTACTTCAAATTGCCCAGCGTGGTGGAAGAGAGATCATAACCATATGAGCAAGCATGTCATCCGACGGCTCGAACTTGAGAGCCTTAAGTTTAGATGCCAAATTGGCCATCTCCATAATGTACTCACGCACGTTCCCTTTACCTTTATACCTCGTGGCAACAAGATTACGCATAAGCGTGCTTGTTTACGCCCTTTCATTCTTAGCGAAACGCTTTTCAAGCTACGTAAGGAACGTCATTGCAACTTTCTCATCATCTATATCGCCTCTGAATGATTACGGGATGCTTTTCTTCATGATCATAAGACACATGCGATTTGAGCGTTCCCACTTTTCCATATCCTTCTTAGCTTGAGATGTACTCGTGCTAGTCGGAGTCGGCGGGTTTTGGCTCACGAGTGCAAGGTCTAGATCCATAACTCCCGGAACAATCGGCACATTTTCTTTCCGGCTCTTAAAATTCATCCCATTCGGCATGGGAATCGGAGTTGATGTTAGCGAGATACATTAGAAGGCGATGAATTAGCTTGAATAGAGAACAAAAATAATAAAATAAATAAGCTCACATATAACTTTAAGCGAGATAAATGTTTGAAATTAAAATTATCCCATTACAAGAAAATCGACGCAACATTAATTTTAATCTTTGGATAGAAAATTAACTTGCAAGTGATTTTCTTGATGTAGAAATCAAATATTAACGAGTAAAATCTTTGTCGAAATACCAAGCCTTTCTTTGGACCGACTCAATATTCACATGGACACTTAATAAGCTGTTACATATTTATCTCCACAAACGAATTTGAATTTACGCCGGATAATAGCCTTCCTTTGGGCCGACCGTTACCCGCATGAAAAACAAACACGCTAAAACTTCAAATAATCATGTATTTTAAATTAAAAAATTTCATAGGAGAGGTTACTTTGGTAACATGCTACGTAAATTTAATAACATAAAATACAAGATGTGTTGAATAAACGAACCCAAAGTAATTTCAAACATGGGCATAAATTAAACATTATTATTGAAATTTAAAATTATTAAGTCCATAATAATAATTTCAATAAATAATATTTACTTAATCCAAATAACACATAATTATTACAAACCAAAAATAAAACACAATAATATTTACTTAAAAAAAAAAATTAAAATCTCGATTAAAGTGCAAATCAAATTTCCATAAAATATTTATCAATAATTACAAAAAACCAATAAATTCAAACTGGAAAAAATAAAAATTGACACATTTCATAATTCTTTCGATTAAAAAATTGGTTTCACAACAAATGTATTCTTGATATGAAAATAAATGATTGATTAAATTCAGGATCACGAATAAAGGCGAATTAAATCAATTGAGGAAACAATTTCAATTGTTTTGAAATTAAATCATAAACAACATAATCAATTCGATCCAAATAATCCCAACAACAAAGCAAGATTACGGCTCGATACCACTTGATGGAATTAATTATACATAAACCCTAGAATGATGCGGAATATTTATTCTAGGACAATCATGCTTCATGTTATCAAAGATTATGGAACGATAGACAAACTGAATCCATAGCAATATCTTGAGAATCCTTTGATGAAGACTTGATGAAACGATTATTGCCTTCCAATTGATCCTTAGGGTTCTTGGAATTCAATTGATAATGGGAATCAAGAGAATAAAACCTAGGTAGGTCAATTGGGGACCATAACCCTATATTTATAATGACCTAGTATGTTAGTCGGCCCATTATAGATTAACAACTAGGCCCTTAGGTATCTACACATATTAATTATAG
>JAFEMH010005010.1:0-181840 GCA_022495995.1 Adenophora triphylla var. japonica | reverse complement strand
GAAGGTGACCTCTTCTTAGGTAACCCCGATAAGGAGTGTTACTTTGTTCTGGGGTGGATTTGATCTAACCATGGTTATTTTCTCATTTGGGCGGATGGGAGTTAATTTTCCTCTTTCGATCAGATCTTCGACTATCGGCTGGATCGGACACCTGAAAACCCTTTCCCCAAAGCATGGTACAGTGTTGAATTCTAAGACATCCACGTGCTCAGATCCATGAAACTTCATGGCCTTCATGTCCTCGGCCTCATATTCGTCTTCCGAAGTTTCTTCGTCGTCGCTTGCTGATAACTAGCCATTGTGCCTGGCTCCCATGGGCTCATTTCCGGCGTGATTGTTCCAGATTGTTTCCGGATGCGGGGCCTCGCTGACTCTTCGCTCTCGTCATCATCATCATCATCGCTGTATCGGAATCTTCTTCCCATACTATCGGGATTTCGGCGGAGAGGGAACGCCGATCAAAACCCGTTGGGGAATATGGGTGCGTGCGGCGCAAAAATTGCTCATATGCTCCCATTCCGGAAGTGGTAATTGTGACTCAGCTTCTCCTCCCGTAACCGTGGGGAAGAGTGAGAGGGGGTGGCACGTATTTGACACCGGGTAGAATGTAGAAGGGTTCTTCCTCCTCTCGATTCTTCAGTTTCACCGCCTTCGGGGTCGTATTTGACTTCTCCAATAGCCGGTTGTGGAAGTGTACTAGCTCCAGATGCTCTTCGGCCTCTTTCGCTGATGAGCCCCGCATAGGCGCTCGCCGGAAGCTTTCTTGTCTAATTCTTCTCGATTGTTCTAACCATCTTGTAAATGGTCCTCTCATGTTTTGACCGGAACAGCCCCAGCTCTTCAGTATTGGCCTTCCCTTCATCCGAGAAATAGCGGGCCTCGAATTCTTGCAAGGAGTCTCGACATGAGACCAAGATGGATTGATTCGTTCGATATCCTCAAGGCTGAGGGGAATCCGAATTCGGGATCCTCGACGAGGTTGGCCACGGGTATTTGGGGACCTTCATCAGCATCTTCTTGGGCATGCGAAGATTCTCCGCATTCAATCATATTCACTGATTATGGTTCCTTGGGCAATGGATTTTTGACTTTGTTAGGCCCTTCGGGGCCTTCCAACTTTCCTTGCCTCTATTAGCCCCTGGATTGCCTTTTTCAGAGTAAGGAAGTTGTCACGATGTCCGTGAGCTTGATGAAAAGCACAATACTTTGTAGTATCCACCGGAGCATTCGGATTCTGGGTTGGAAATTCTCCAAAGGCCGCAGCAAGCCTTCCTTCACCAGTCCCCTAAAGATGTCATTCAGAGGCATTCCAAAGTTTTCGAGATTCATGACCCGTGGTGCAGGCTCGCCTGGTTTTCGGGGAGCAAAAGGAGTCATGTTGTTACATTCCTGTCCCGCATTGTGAATCATCTCTTTTCCTTTAGCAGGAGCGAGGCGGTGTTTGCGGGAGGAGCCCGATATACGTAGGCAGGTGCGGCGGCCCGGTTCTTCGATTGTAGGCCTTTTCAAACTTAAGGCTGGCAGAGTTAACCAAGGCCCGTAAGTCCGAGTATGGGAAGTGACTCGAGGGAGGCTCTCGAGATGTGGTTTCAAGCATGACTGGAAGATGTCCAGCTTGTTCCTCTTCGGAAGGAGGGATGGCCATTTCACCGAGTTTGATTCCACCGCTTGTAAAAGTCCCCAACATTCTCATCGGGACGGCATTGCATGTTTGTTGTTTGTAGGTCAACCCTATTTGTTTCCCATTCCAAGTTGGCCTTATATTTCTCTCGTGAAGGCATTGGTAATCTGGTCCCATGTAGCCACGGCTTCGCATTTCAAACGGAAGAACCACTTTAAAAGCACTTTGGACTTCAAGGATAGGCGAAATAGTCGATAGCTGGCGATTGGTACATCCTTTGGCTTTCATCGCCAAGGTATATGTGTCCAAATGGGTTTTCGGGCATGCGGTCCCATCAAAGAGATCCATATTAGGCATCACGAATTTGTAGGGCGAGAGGAACAATGGAGTCCGGAGGTACGTAGGCCGGAAGGCGGAGACTTCTTGGCGATCGGTTCGGCGATTTGCGCTTTCATTTCCTTGTCTTTGCTCCATAAACCGGGCCGGATGAGGGTCTTGTGGCGGAACCATGGCATTCAAGTTAGTGGTGAGCTAGAGAGAGGAGCTACCACCGGAGGCGGGCCGGTGGAGGGAACGGCCGATCCGGGGACGTAGGTGAAAACCTTTGTCACGGGCCGTGAGTTACCTGGGGAGCATGGTAGGAACTGAGCAAAAGGATAGAACCTTGCGGCTTCTTTGTTGATTTTCAAGCGGCAAAGTAGGTGGAGGCAGCCCCGATGTAGCCGGATAACTTGGATTTCAGTGGGGCCCATAAGTAGGCTTGAGTGCGAAATTTCTTGTCCCGGATTGTTGAATTGCATGGCTTTGTGGTGAAGGTGTGTAACCCGGGGTACTGCGGTCCTGGTGATTCGGATGACACCGGGATGGAGGCTTGGTAACCCATAGAAGTCTGAGTGAGGAATGGATTTGTGTGAGGAGCAGCTGAACTAGTACTGCATTACGAGGAGGGGCTCTGGCGCGTGGCCCGTAACCAAGTTGTGACGGCATTCCGAACTGTGGCTTTTGCTGTGAAGGTCCGGATTGATCGGTTCCGAACTGAGGCGGGATCCCAATTAGCTGTGGCATTCCGAGATAGCCCCAACCATGAGAAGACATTCCGTACTGATTTTGCCCCCACTGATTTGTGTCGTCGGGCTGCATGGATCCGGTGGTCTGTGGTTGGGGAGTTGGCTGACCCGAAAATCGAGGAGCATGGGTTCTGGTAGTTGTAAGTACTCCAATTTGAGCTTGTTAGAATTTTCGTTAGAAAATTAACGAAAGTCATAACATTTCTAACAATTCCTAACAATCCTAACTTTTCTAACAAAGTGAGGGTAAAATGGGCATTGTTATTTAAGGCTAAACCTCAAAAAGAATCTCAAAAAGCAAAACAAAAGGAATAAAACCACAAATAGCAATGGCTGGAAACACAAAACTGGCTGTTAATTTGAAATTTCAAAAGATTATTCCTCTTGTCCAAAGCTTGGAAGCCGCATTTAATGAACGATTGCACGCCGCAGTCTGTCCGCGCGGATGGGTTTGTAATTTTCAGAGGGCTATAAATTGAGCCCTCCAGTCACAAAAACAAAGAGCCACAACACATTTTGCACCGAACCTCTGGCGAAATATAGAGAGAAAACAGTGAGAATTCACTTGAATTGTCACCATTTTCCCTCCAATCTTTCCCAATTCATACTCATCCACTCACTCTCATATTAAAGCCCTAAACACTCATACATACAAGCCAAACACTCAAGAACACAAGGAAGATTGGTAAACCCTCCTCCTCCTAACCCTAAATCTCATCCATGCATGCATCTTCAAACTACAAAATGTAGTTCCTTCATCTTCTTGTTCTAGATCTAAGAAGATCACCATGGAAGACCATCTCCATGGATGATCTTCTACAAAGATCAACATTATTTTCAAGTTCTCTTACTTTCTTGCAAAGAAAACTCATTTTCAAAATCCTAAAAACCATTTTCAAGCATAAAATCTCATTTTCAAAGGATAAAAATCCCCTTCCCAAGCAAATGAAATGCTTAGTCCTAATGTACCCCAAGGATGGTTTGGCATAGTTGATTCACCACTAAAATGTCTAGTGATCACTAACCAAAACCTAGGGAAATGGGGACAAGCATGGATGCAAAACCCCCCTTAAAATCATATTTTCTTTCTTGAGAAGTTGCTGTCCAGTAGCAATTTTTCCAGATCTCAGTCCATTGTCTTAATTTTTGGACACAGATGAACTTGGAATTTGGTGTTGACTACAAAACACTTTTTGTATCCAACATCCAGAGCTTTCCAGACATATTTTTACTTTATTTTTTGGGTGAGTAAAACTCCTCTTTTCAAATTTTCTTTCAGAGGATAGTTCATCAGCTTCTGGGAATCCAGATCTCATATCTGAGGTTTCCAGAAGGTTTTGACCCCTCAAATCTTCTCCAAAATGGAAAATTCCTTCGCAAAAACCTTATTTAAGGTGTCTAGAATAACTTTCATTCTCTGAGTTTATCCAGATTATGAATTTTTAAGACCCTTGAATACATTTCAAAATCAAAGGTCCACTGCCTTTTTCATTCTGGCAGAAATGGCTCTCAACTTCAAAAGGTCTTTTGAGTACCAAATCTCAATCCAAAAATCCCCCAAAAAATCATGGGATCAGTTTAAAGTCTTAAAAAGATATCCCTATTTTTGCTTTTCTGAGTTTCAAAGTATTTTGGCCAAAACACACACACACACACACACACAAATGATTTTCAGCTTGGAAGACTCGTTTTACGAGGCATTCCGGGTGCACACTAACGTCCTTCCCGGCGTGTAACATGACCTCCGAACCTAAATCTCTGATCTCGGGCTTTTTTCAAAGTTTTGGCCCTCAAAATTAAAATGGCGTGGCGACTCCGTTTCGTTGATTTTTTCAAACAAAAATGGGAAAATTTTCGGACACACATTCATCACAGTGGCGACTCTGCTGGGGACCTAAGCTCTTTTTTTAAAAAAAAATGGTATTTGGTATATTGGTGGAAACCACTATATTTCCCGTTATCACCTCCTAACACGAGTCGGGGATAAATTGTGGTCTAACAATCCCACGTACCGGTATCACCGTTTTCAAAAAAAAAAGCTTTTGAGGGTCAAGCTTCCGTCCCGGCTTTGAAAATCATTTTCGTGTGTGTGTTGATTTTTGCACAGTTTTCATGTTGTTTTGGCCGCCTCGGAGAAAGTCAAAATTTTGACTGTCGGAATAATGTCCCTAACTGTCGGAATTTTCGTGCTTACGTGCTTATGTGCTCATAAAAAAAAAATCAAAAAAAAAAGCATTTTCAAAAAAAAAAGAAGAAGAAAATTTCCAAAAAAAAATCATGCATCATATTTTTAAGACACATAAAAAAATCTCTATTTTACTCAGAAAAAGAATATAGACTGCTTGCACACTACGCGCACGTGACCGTACCACTTTGCACACTACGTCCTTAACCCGGGGAAATCCTTGTCGCGGTCCGTTTGGTCTTATTACGCCTCTCGGATGAGCACAGGACTACCCAAACATCCCATGGAGCCTCGTGTCGACCATGCACTTGTCCGTGACACACTTTGTCCGAGACCCGGTTGGTTTTAGTGCGGTGCGTGTCATGCCCTGTCCGTGTATAGACCTTTCCTTTCAAGCCTTTGTCGGCATACCGACTCAATATCTTTCGGGGACCACTTATCGGTCGAAGTTACGCGGTTTTCCGCCGCGGACTTTGACCAAGATATTGACCGGCGCCTTGACTTCGGCTCGGCGGCACAAATTATACAACGACTCCCGGCATTGACCTTTGAGTCATCAAGGATTAATGAATATTCCATGCCTAATTACGGCTTAGCGACGACAAGTCAAGATCAATTGTGGACGCTTATCGGTCAAATCATGCCGACTTTTCGTCGAGCCCGGACACGATCTTGACTTTTGACGTCGGCTTTGTCCGTAATTTACATCGAATGCTCGTTAAGACTCGATTACCCGCCGGACTTTTAGGATCGTTTTCTTTCGGTCGGTGGGACCGCTTGCCCTATAGGACCCTCGCCCAGGGGCTGTCCCACCTGGGAGGTCGAAATACGGAGTGGAATACGAGGGGCTTATAGACGTAGTGACGGGGCCCACTGATCCGGGAATCGAGTAGTTTGCGAAAAAGAAGAGCAATCTTTTCCAACCGATTAGGTTAATAAAACATGTTTTAAGTAAACGTGAACAAATAGCGCATGTTGCATGAGCCTAAAGCCCAAACACCTACCCTCCTTCCATTCCCGGACATCGAACCTTCATGTCCTTTCCCCGCTGACTCCGCACAAAGCTTGGTTTCGGGCACAGGTCACGGTTTGATCAGGTTGGGAAGAGTCAGCGCGTCATCGGCTTCGCCGTTTGTTCCGACTCCGGGTTTGAGAATGTACGCATCAGCCAGGTAATGATAGGGATAACGTCACTCCGCCTCCGGGACCCCTCGAGACGAGCAACGGTGGAATCGGTTAGCGAACGAGATGAGGTTACGACAGGAAGCACGGCTGAACGGCCTTATGGAGGCTATTAAGAGTCACGGTCGGCCGCCGGCCTCAATCCAAATGGCACCTTCACCGTGGAAGAAGACGAGGATGCCAACCCCACTCTCGAGTCGCCACGATTACACCCAGGAGGATGCCGCCGCCCCACCTCCTATGGTGCCACTACCCAGAACCCGTGCTCCTCGATTTTCGGGTCGGCCGGCTCCCGACCACGAGACCACCGGATCCATGCGGCCGACGGCACAAATCGGTGGGGGCAAAATCGGTACGGAATGTCTTCTCATGGTTGGGGCTATCTCGGAATGCCACGGCTAATCGGGATCCCGCCTCGGTTCGGAACCGATCAATGGGACCTTCGCGGCAACGGCCACGCGGTTCGGAATGCCGCCACACTTGGTTACGGGCCACGGTCGGGAGCCTCCTCGAGCAGTACTAGTTCCAGTTTGCTCCTCACACAAATCCATTCCTCACTCGAGACTTCTATGGGTTACCAAGCCTCCATCCGGTGTCATCAGAATCACCGGGACCGCGGTACCCCGGGTTACACACCTTCACCACGGGCGGCCATGCAATTCAACAATCGGGACGGCGGCCCGCACTCAAGCCTACTTACGGGCCCCACTCTGGAAATCCAAGTTATCCGGCCACATCGGGCTGCCTCCACCTACTTTGCCGGTTGAAAATCAACGGCAAGCCGCGAGTTCTATCCTTTTGCTCAGGCTCCTACTCATGCTCCCAGGGGTAACTCGGCCCGGGACGGAGTTTTCACCTACGTCCCGGATCGGCCGTTCCCTCCACCGATCTGCCTCCGGTGGTAGCTCCTCTCTCTAGCTCGGCCACTAGCTTGAATGCCATGGTTCCGCCACAAGACCCTCATCGGCCTTTGGTTCATGGAACAACACAAGGAAATGAAAGCGCAGATCGGCCAGCGGCGCAAGTACGCCTTCCGGCCTACGAACCAGGACTCCATTGTTCCTCTGCCCCACAAATTCGTGATGCCTAATCTGGATCTCTTTGATGGGACCGCATGTCCGAAAACCCATTTGGACACATATACCACGGCAATGAAAGCGAAAGGATGTACCAATCGGCGGTTGGGCGACTATTTCGATCTATCCTTGAAGTCCGGTGCCTTAAAGTGGTTCTTAGTTTGAAACTGAAGCCGGGGCTACATGGGACCAGATTACCAATGCCTTCACGAGAAAAATATAAGGCCAACTTGGAATGGGAAACAAATAGGGTTGACCTACAAAGCAACGGTGCGGCGTCTGATGAGAATGTTGGGGACTTTTACAAGCGGTGGAATACGAAACTTCGGTGAAATGGCCATCCCTCCTTCCGAAGAGGAACAATTGGACATCTTCCGAGTCATGCTTGAAACCACATCGAGAGCCTCCCTCGGTCACTTCCCATACTCGAGACTTACGGGCCATGGTTAACTCTGCGGCTAAGTTTGAAAAGGCCTACAAATCGAACCCAAGCGGCTGCTGCACGCCTACTGAATATCGGGCCCCTCTGCAAACACCGCCCTGCTCTGCTAAAGGCAAAGAGATGATTAACTATGCGGGACGGGAATGTAATAACACGACTCCTTTTGCTCCCGGGAAACCCGTAGAGCCCGGACCGCGGGTCATAAATCTCGAAAACTTTGGAATGCCCTTGAATGACATCTTTAGGGGGCGGTGAAAGAAGGCTTCTTTGCGGCCTTTGGAGAATTTCCAACCCGAAATCCGAATGCTCCGTGGATACTACAAAGTATTGTGCTTTTCATCAAGCTCACGGACATCGGCGACATTGCTTCACTCTGAAAAAGGCCATTCGGGGGCTAATAGAGCAAGGAAAGTTGGAAGGCCCCAGAAGGGCCTAACACGATCAAAAATCCTGCGCCAAGGAACCATAATCGGGTGAATATGATTGAATGCGGAGAATCTTCGCATGACCATGAAGATCTTGATGAAGGTCCCCAAATACCGTGGCTTGACCTCGTCGAGGATCTGAGGTCGGATTCCCCTCGGCCTTGAGGATATTGAACGAATCAACCCATCTTGGTCTCACGTCAGAGACTCCTTGCAAGAATACGAGGCCCGCTATTTCTCGAATGAAGGGAAGGCCGATACCGAAGAACTGGGGCTGTTCCGTTCAAAATATGAGAGAACCATTTATACAAGATGGTTAGAACAGTCAAGAAAAATCGAACAAGAAAGCTTCCGGCGGGCGCCTGCACTGGGGCTTATCAGCAAAGAGGCCGAAGAGCATCTTGAGCTAGTACACTTCTGCAAATTGGCTTTGGGAGAGCCCGAATATGATCCCGAGAACAGTGAAGAATCGGAAGAGGAGGATTCCTTCTATATCACACAGTGTCAAATACGTGCCACCTCCTCTCACTCTTCCCCCGCAATTTACGGGAGGAGAAGTAGTCACAATTACCACTTAGGGAATGGGAACATATGACAATTTTGCGGTTGCACGCACCCATATTCCCCTAACGGGTTTGATCGGCGTTCCCTCTCAGCCGAAATCCCGGTAGTATGGGAAGAAGATTCCGATGACAGCGATGATGATGATGATGACGAGAGTGAAGAGTCAACTGAGACCCCAGATCCGGAAATAATCTGGAACAATCATGCCAGAAATGAGCCCATGGGAGCCAGGCACAATGGTTGGTTATCAGCAAGCGACGACGAAGAAACTTCGGAAGACGAATATGAGACCGAGGACATGAAGGCCATGAAGTTTCATGGATGCGAGCACGTGGATGTCTTAGAATTCAACAACTTTGCCTACCATGCTTTGGGGAAAGGGTTTTCGGGTGTCCGATCCGGGCGATAGTCGAAGATACGATCGAAAGAGGAAAATTAACTCCCATCCGCCCAAATGAGAAGATAACCATGGTTAGATCAAATCCACCCAGAACAAAGTAACACTCCTTGTCGGGGTTACCCAAGAAGAGGTCACCTTCCCCGAATGTATGTCGGCTTTCGGAGAAGTCCTAGAAGCGGCATGATACCGGATGCGCCTCCCACACGAAACGCTATAATCATCTCCAACTCAGAGTATTACGAAGGGAATCGAGAATGGCTGCACTATACCGGGGATGAAATCGAAAAGCCGCCGAGTCCCGACAATAGCGACTCTTGTTGCATGATAACTATGAGCAAGGCCGGCCATGAGAGTGAATCGGAGGATGCCCTAGCTCTGTGGGCCCTCGAGGGGCAACAACACAACCCCAAACTCAAAAGCACTGTGACTTGGGAAGCCGGTTATAAGGGCCGCCCGGGGAAGGGGCCGATGCGGCTCGGCCCCTCACTGTCGCTAGACTCCGTCGGGAACCGGTGGCCAATAGCGAAAAGGGCTCCCCGATTGACCTTAGCGGCATTGAAGAAATCCGGTCAAGAGACGGTGATGAGGAAGTTAATCTGTTGACCCGCTTTGGGCGAGATTTTCCAAGGAAATCCCAAAGGCGAGATAAGAAGGCCACGAGATCAAGCACCGAAAGAAGATCGCCGCCCCTATGCTAAGGCAGTGAAACTCCAGGACCACGAAAAAGAGGATCCCGTGCTCACCCGGTTGGAAGCAAACACGAGGCCAACATTTCCCTCGGTCTCTACTCACTTCGTCCTATCCCCATAAGTTGAAGGCTGGAAGAAAGCACGCTCGCACTCTCGTGCCTATTGATGCTACTCCCGATGATGTGGTACGGCTAATTGGAAACATCCACTACGGGAACATAATCACTTTCACGAGATCTCGACCTCCCTCAATTTGGGGCGATCATAATGAGCCTCTCTTCATCACATTCCGGCTAGATGAACGACGCCTCCCTCGGGTCTGGTTGATAATGGGTCAGGAATGAACATTCTTCCGGCAAAGATCATGAGCTTGCTTGATATCAAGACTACGAGACTTGAAGCCTTCTTCTCTCACGGTCAAAGCTTACGACTCAACATCCCGAAGCGAGTCCTTGGAGTCGCCACTTTAGACCTCTGGTTCGGACAAAAATTGATACTGTGGAATTCCGGGTTATCGACATCCCGATTACTTTCAATGCCCTGTTTGAGAAGACCTTGGCTCCATCAAGTCAAAGGGGTCGCCTCAAGCCTCCACCGGTGTGTGAAATTCGTCTCGAATGGGGATCGACGACCATTTACGGAGATTTAGTCACTTTGGAGGGCACGGATACGGGCGGAATACCTATTCGGAAATCAAACATGACGAGGAAGGTCACATGATAACGGGCTTCACGGTCGAGCCTCCCGAGGCCCAAGTGTGCAACATAGATCGACGGTCACTCGGGATAAAATCCCACCGGTCTTGAAAATGATGAGAAAAATGAGCTATCTACCTGGCCTCGGTGCAGGGAAGCGCCAACAAGGAACTTTAAAACTCATCAAGGTAAAAGGACAGAAGACTCGCCACGGCACAGGATATGAGGCCTCCTCGGTGGACCTGTAAAAGGAAAAAAGATTTGAAGGCTGCCACGGGAAAGGTCCGGTCGACAACCCTAAATCTCTCTCTTTCGGTCCTAATTTGGTGACTACTTTGTAAAGGGTCCCACACAACCGGGAAACATCACGAGCCCACTCCTACGGCGGGATGGCTAAAGCTACGGGATAGCCTCAACAAGTTCGGAAGGAACCAAGGCTAACCCGGTCCGTAGAATGTTCTGGACCTACCCAAGATACACAGGGCTACCACTACCATGAAGAGTGAGTATACCTTCGGGCGTGCGACACAGTGGAACAGGTTCGAGAAGCTCACAACCACTATTCCCTGCCCGGGAAGATCCGAAACCGAATTCGGGTGACGGTGCCAAAAGCTAAGGCCACGGAATTTCCCTCGGATGATTGGGATGGTGCGGTTATGCGGCAATTGTTCGAAGAAGAAGTCCAGTGCCGAACCGATTGATCTCGGCTCGGTCCAAGAGATGATAAGCGGCAATTGAGAAAGGAAAACAAAAATAGCCACGGTTCAGAGTCATGAGGCCACCAACGGCAAAGCCGCTAAAAAATTGGGAAAACCTCTCGGGCCGTCCGCGACCAAGGAGGAAATGATCACCAAGCTTGGATTGGTCCCCCGTCCCTTTGTGTCAATCTAGGACAAGTCCTCCCAGTCTCTCTTCGTTAAGATCGAGTCTCTAGGGTCGTCCGACGGCCTTACGCCTGAAGACTACGAGTCTGTAGCAAGCGCTGTATTCCCTTTCATTTTCAATGAAATGACGAATCTTTCTGAGTATCCCTTGATTGCCACTTTAACTAATGATGAATTAATTAAAAAAAAAATTTAATAATTCATTAGATAAAGAAGCAGACACATTAAACGAAAAAAAAAATCAATCAAAAAAAAAAAATCTTTAAGCAGGTTGTCCGGAAAGAGGAAAATCGAGCCCAAGCTGCCAAAGAGATTTTGGCGAGTGTGAATTTGGGAACTGCGGACGAGCCTAAAGAGACGCAGATTGGTGATTTCTTTGAAGGAATCGGAAAGGATGCTCTGCAAAGTCCTACAAAATCACTCAATTCAAGGAAAGTTGCCCTCTTCATCAAAGAAAACATCATGTGCAGATACGGGTTGCCCGCCAAAATCATCTCAGATAATGGATCCCACTTCGAAGGGGAATGTGAAAAACTGCTGGCGGAATTCCGAATAACCCGTCACAAGTCATCTCCCTACAGGCCCCAAACCAATGGAGCTGTCGAAGCAGCAAACAAGACTCTGGAAAATATCATCCGGAAAATGGTTGTCCAAGGCAGAGATTGGCCCGAGAAGTTACACTGGCACTCTGGGGCTCTGAGACATCGGTCGAACGGCAGCGGGAAACACCTTTTGCCCTCACATACGGAATGGAAGCCGTACTCCCAATCGAGCTAGAGATCCTCGCTCAGTATACTGTTGGAAAGCCGGATCAACGAGGTCGAATGGATCCCGGAGTCGCCATGACGAATTGGCCCTACTAGACGAACGCCGGCGAAGGCCATGGAACACATCCGAGCCTACCAAGGAAGAATGGCGAGCCTTCGACAAGAAAGTAAAGCATCGGGAGATCCGAGAAGGTGATCTCGTTTTGAAAGAAAAGCCCCGGTCAGTATCAATCCCCTCGGCAAATGGGAGCTGTATGGGTCGGGCCATATGTCGATCCGAGAAGATTTTCTCAGGAGGAGCCATGCAACTTGCGGACCTCGACGGGAATCCCTTTGTACACCCGGTGAATGGTGACAAGGCTGGCGAGATACTACGCGTAAAAAAAAAGAAAAAAAGAGAGTGCTAAAAGAGTAATACCCAACTAGGTTGAAAACCCGAAAAGGGCGGCCTAGGTAAAAAACATGGTTGCACCAAAAAAAAACAAACAAAAAACAAAACAAAAAAAAACAAAACAAAAAAAAAAAAAACAACAAAAAAAAACAACAAAAAAAAAACAACAAAAAAAAAACAAAAAAAATCAGTTTGAACTACGAAGACCTGAGCTCCTCAAAATGAGGGGAACGTAGGCATCCGGAAACGGTTCGGTCTAAAGCACAAATAAAAGTCATACTTTGGCAACAGTACAATTGATCAGACCATGAAAGCGTCTCGAAAAACTCTAAAGCAATTCAAATATTCATTACAAGCTAAAAGCTCTTTGATGAGTCTAAGCCCGATTCATTCCTACAACTGGTAACCTGCTAAAAGAAACTAAGATACATAATCAAACTAATGTGTCTGCCATGACAAGAAAGGGATACTCGGAAACCTCAGAGTCACTCCAAGCCACTCGTACTGGCCTCTCCCCTCTTCTTCCCCCTTCGAGTCTTCTTCTTCTGAACCGGAAAAATGTCGGTATTCCTCCTACCAAGCTCTGGTATAGGAATAGGGTCTATCAAACCAGCCTCTGTCAGGGCCTTAGTAGCCCTAGCGTCATCCCTCATCTCCTGTAACCTAGCTGGTAGCATAGGAGCCCTCCTCTCCTGTCTCTTGACGTAAGTCTCATAATCGGTCACAGCGTCTCCACTCCTGTCATGAGGGTTGGCCCTCGCCTCGGCCCTCCTCCTCTCAGAAACAGTCAGGTCCTCCGCACCCACAATGGCCTCACGCCGTCTGAAAATAGCCACCTGAGTCTCTCCCAGATGCCTCTCATACCAATCCAGGTACCAAGTGGTCAGGAACACCGGTCTCGGACGCCTGAGAATGACCCGAGGAGGAAAGGCATCATATCTCCATGCTCGGGAAAGAAATGGAAACACCGAGGGATCATCCATGGAAACAGGAGCCACCACCCTGGTGGCTATATCATCAAAGCCCTCCAAAGGAACCTGCTCCAGACCAAACTGTCTCAGAACTAAAGCCGGAATATAGAAGCTGGACTGAGAAAGCCCCGGAAGCATGACCACGGGAGACCCATCCTGAAGCACTCTTCGAGTCTCCACCCGCCAATGAGGCACCGACCATCTGATATCTTCAGTCTGGCGACCCGCCATCCAACGCTCCCACGAGCCCTGATCATCAAAATCTACATCAACACCTCTCCTGGCAAAAGTCCAAGGCACGATCATATCAGAGGTTTCCCGAAGAACCCCCAAACGCTCCATCAGCCACAGGGTCAAGAGGAACGGGCTGCCCCCGTGCATATACCGCCTTCCGGTAGCTAATCTGTCGAGAGCATGAAAAGTCTCCCCCAGAATCAAAGGAACGACATCTCTGCCCAGGCGACAGTGAACGACAACATCCAGCAAAGACCGATGGCAGATCCCAAAGGAATAGACCATGAACAGGGTGCCAAACATACAAAGTGCAAAGGCATCCCAATAGGCATCATCCACCAAGCCTAGGCCCCTAAATCTGTCGGGAAGACCGGAAATATCGAAATGATCGGGACCACGGATCATACCTTGCGCTTCCTCCGGGGAAAGATGAAGGAGGACGCACAATCTGTCAGCAAAAGAAGCCCCTCCGGGCAAGGGAACCGCTATCTCTTCCACCTCCGGACCTCCAAGCAAGGCCCGAAATTCTTCCACGGTCGGAACAACCTCATTGTAGGAAAGGCAAAAGACATGCCTTCTAGTGTCCCAAAATGAGGAAGAAGCCCTCAAAAGCTCATAGTCCGGAATCAATTCCTTGAGAGACCATAAGCACCTCACCTTGTACCTTTCTTCAAAGAAGGACCTCCTCTCATGCATAATCTCCCGGGACCAATCCTTGAACTTGTTGAAGAATGACATTTGGGATTCTTGGGACAATTTTGATGGAGCTTTTCTAAAGTTTTCCATGGTTTTTCTCTCTTTCTCCCCGAAAATGGCTGTTTGGACTGGAGGTTGAAGAGGATATTTGAATTTGAAATAAAGTGAGACCAGATCTGAAGCAAAATTAAAGGACAATGTCAGATGCAGGACCCCATCCGCGCGGATATGTTTGTTTTCCATCAGAAAAATCTGCAACAGTCCAAGCTGCTACACCAAAAGAGGAATATTCCGTCCCGGTTGCTCGAAACCTGTGCAAAAACCTCCCCAAACCAGTCCATATACCAAACACCCTTGCAAAAAAAAAAACAAGGCTCATGCAACACTGCATTCATACTGCATTGCATTCATAAAATAAAATCCTAAATTATTACATTCCAAAAAAAAAAAAAGAATGTGCATAAAAAAAACAAACAAACATCAATAAAATCCTAAATTATTACATCCCAAAGAAAAAAGAAGAAAAAAAAATGTGCATAAGCTGTACAAATCTCAATCTCAATCTCAAATCTCAAAAGAAAAAAAAAATCAATCGGAGTCTCTAGCGCCCGATGTCTGCCCCCGGCCCCTCTTGCGACTCGGGCCCGCCTCCTCAGGAGCCCTGAAAATCTCGGGCTCAGAATCGTCCTCGTCTCCAGAAAGAGGCTCATCAGGACCAACCGGTACGCTCTGATAGGGCAAGCCGAGATCTGCGAAAAAATCGTATCCGAAGGTGAAGGCGTCGGACTCCTGGACGTACGAAGACGACCCGCCATGCTGCCATACGTGTCCCTGCCCGTGTGGATCCCCGAGAATGACGTGATCCGAAGGCAGCACCGCGCGGGGATCAAGGAGAGGAGACAGAGGAGTCTCTGAAGAAGTCTCTGAGCGAATAGGGGAAGCCTCCCGTCTGACAGGCGCCGGCCGTGGTCGCCTCGCTCTAGCCTGAGGAGCCCCGCAAGCGACCATCCTCCTGATGAATCTCTTGGCTCCGATCACTTGCTTCGTCAACTTCTCGACGACCACCTCCGAAAACTGCAAAAAAGCAAAAGCGTCAAAAAAAAGAAGTGATGCTAAAGATGATGAAACGAAAGAAAGAAAGGAAGAGGCAGAAGCGTAAAAGCCATACCTTCATACCCGGACGAGGCCGGAAAGCTCGTGGAAGTCGCTCGGGCTGAGGGATCTGCACCCTCAATCGGACCCCATCCTGGATATAGGAAAAATCCGTCCGAGGGTACCGCGGGATCCCAAGCCCCTCCCTATCCGAACACGAGGCATCCTCGGCCTCCTCAAGACGAATGTCGCATATGGCTCAATCGCCACGAAATCCGAGAAGTCTTGGCTGCTCGGTAATCATCCCAGGTCACGGACCGATCGCTCGGGTGCATCATATCGGCAGGAGGCTCCACCGGTGTCCTCAAAGGCGAATTCACGCCATGCTGGCGCGTCACCCTCTCTCCCATATAATATGCATCGCAGTCGAGACCTCTCGGAATCCTCCATTGCACGGTCCAAATCTCGGCGCCCTTCAGTGCGCCACCTCGAAGCGATCCCAGGGGAAGAATATCATCCCCTCATCTGTCTCGGCCTCCGTCAAAGGAAGGCAATCCGCGTACCTGAGAGTCGTACGCCCCCTGGAGCTTATCTTCTCCCGGGCATGCTTGGACCAAGACTGCATGGCCGGATACGCCCCGACGTACTCCGCCGGCTGCCGCCACATCGTGACGTGGAAAAACTCCAACGCCCATACCTGCGAAAGGTAAAAATCCAATCAATCCAGTGCAAAAGAAAAGTGCGTGCTCAAAAAAAAAGAGGGAAAGCAAAAAGAGAGCTTATACCTCCAGGGCAAACTCAAAGCAGTACAAGGAGCTCACAGCCTTCCGGCTGTACCTATCGAGAGCAAAATAAAGCTCTGCCAGCCCGGCCTCTCCCCACGAGACATCTCCGGCCGTCTCCATGTCCTCCAAGGACCTCAACAAGGCAAAGACTGCCGTCCCCTCAGCATGTCCAAAGAGCGTGCTCGAAAAAGCAAACCACAAGAAGGCCCTGGCAATCTGATCGGCGCCTATCCTCTCCTCCCCAGCCTCATAGCTCGCTATGGTCTCCACAATCTTGCCGTAGACCACGGCATACTCCATCCCCATCCCCTTTTTGGGAATAGGGGAAAATCCCAGAAGAGCCTGCAGATCAGCATCGCTGTAGCCATCCCGCCACTCAATGCTGCGTCCATTAAAGGACAGGCCCGTGATCGCAGCGTAATCGGAGGGCGTAACCGTAGCCTCGCCCCAGAAGAAGTGGAAGGTGTGGGTCGCGTCCCACCAATGCTGCGCCAGAGCAAACATCAAGCCCTTGCTCTTAGGGAACTTGACCAGTCCCCTCAAGCACTCAACAAACTCCCAAAGCCCCGTCTCGACAACGATCTGTCTCGGACTCGGCAAAGCTCCTCGGCCCGCATTCGGAAGCCGGTCCCACAAGTCAATCACGGACTCCACTGATCCTCGAGTCTTCATTTTGTTCAGCTGCTCCGTCACAAAACGGTTTCCGCCCTGTAAAAAAAAAAAAGAGAAAATGTCAAAAAGATTGCATTTGCATTTGCACAAAAAAAAAGAGCATACACATGCATTAAAAAAAAAAAATTCGACAGCATAACAGCATACAATGAGCATAACCCCATTTTTCTCGCACAAGAAGACAATTTTCAGCAAATCCCAATGCATTCATCAAAAAAAAAAAAAAGAGAAGAGATGCATTCCTACGGAAATAAAAACTCCGTCCCATTTTCATAACATGCATACCATCCATCATCTCAAAAAAAAAAAATTTTGCATACATGCGACGGGAGGAAAAATCCGTCCCACTTTTCAAAAAAAAAATCCTAAACATACATACATCTCATATTGGCAAAATGCCCATTCCTTCCAAACAAAATGCATGCATTGCATCATTCATCAATATCAATATTCAATTTCGAAAAAAAAAAATCATCATCAACATGCAAGATTCAAATTTCAAAAAAAAAAAAAGAATCAAAGTCACAATTCACAATTTTTCGAATTTTCACATGCAATTTTCGGATAAAAAAAAATGTGGCAAAAATGTCAATTCTTTTCTCAAGCAAAATGCACATTTTGAGTTACCCATATACTCATTGCAACATGCATAGCATCAAAATCAAATCCAAGACAATGAACATCAATCATTCAAATTTTCAAAAAAAAAAAAAATTCAAAAATCAATGAACATCAATCATTCAAATTTTCAAAAAAAAAAATTCAAAAATCACCCAAAATTCAAATTTCAAACAAGAAATCAACAAAGGGATCAAAGGGTTTCAAAGTATACCGTTCGGAGATTCGAATCCGAAGCCCAATGTTGCCAAGCATCGGGGTAATGCTCCTCCCAAACCGATTGCGAAAGATTGTAATGCCTCCTCATCCGGACGAGCTCCAATCGCCTCTCCGCTACCGGGCCACGCCCTTGGCCTTGAAAAGCGCCTTCCCCGTGTTCCATCGCTCGAAAAATCGAAGAAATCGGAAGATTTTCGAAGCTTTTTGGCCTTCAATGGAGGTTCTCCTCGGTTCTCTCTCTCTCCCTCGTAAGTGCAGAAAAAACTGTAAAACTGAATGGGGAAGAAGAAAAGGGCGTTGGCCCTAATTAATACCCCTGGTTTTCAAACCCTATCCGCGCGGATAGGATTGCAAGGGTCAAAATGACCCTTTTGCCCCTTAAAATTCCAGGACTCTGCAATTCAGTCCCCAACTTGACAGAGTTAACCAAAGTTAACCAAAGTCAGCCCCTTGTCAAGAAAATCTTCCCCGACAGTCAAACGTAAGACCGAGTGCCCCGAGAAAGATAACGAGATCTCGTATCTTTCATCAAAATTACCCCCGGCAGTCAAACGTAAGTCCGATCTCCCCGAGAAAGATAACGGATCCCGTATCTTTCATCAAAATCAAACGGCGATCAAACGTAAGACCGAGTGCCCCGAAAAAGATAACGGATCCCGTATCTTTCATCAAAATCATTCCCGGCAGTCAAACGTAAGACCGATTTCCCCGAGAAAGATAACAGATCCCGTATCTTTCATCAAAATCATTCCCCGGCAGTCAAACGTAAGTCCGATCTCCCCGAAAAAGATAACGGATCCCGTATCTTTCATCAAAATCAAACGGCAGTCAAACGTAAGACCGATTTCCCCGAGAAAGATAACGGATCCCGTATCTTTCATCAAAATCAAACGACAGTCAAACGTAAGACCGAGTGCCCCGAGAAAGATAACGAGATCTCGTATCATTCATCAAAATTACCCCCAGCAGTCAAACGTAAGTCCGATCTCCCCGAGAAAGATAACGGATCCCGTATCTTTCATCAAAATCAAACGGCAGTCAAACGTAAGACCGAGTGCCCCGAGAAAGATAACGAGATCTCGTATCTTTCATCAAAATTACCCCCGGCAGTCAAACGTAAGTCCGATCTCCCCGAGAAAGATAACGAGATCCCGTATCTTTCATCAAAATCATCCAACGGCAGTAAAACGTAAGACCGAGTGCCCCGAGAAAGATAACGGATCCCGTATCTTTCATCAAAATCATCCCTGGCAGTCAAACGTAAGACCGATCTCCTCGAGAAAGATAACGAGATCCCGTATCTTTCATCAAAATCTTCCCCGGCAGTCAAACGTAAGACCGATTTCCCAGACAAATACGTCTGATTTTCCCCAGCAAAGGCTAACGAAATCCCCAGCAAAGTCAACGGAATCCCAAAAGCCAACGAAATCTCGAGAAGATCTCGAACTACGAAAGGGCTTGATTCCCACTAGGGATACGTAGGTAGCCTATCATTAGGTCCAGCCCCTCGACCAAAACGGTCACCCTCTCCTTCGGCAGCGGACGAAATCCACCGAAAGGCCATTTCAAATTAAGGTCTGAGGCGCCTAAAAAGCCATCATCATCAAGGTCCGAGGCACCTAAAAAGCCATCACCATCCAGGTTCGAGGCACCTAAAAAGCCATCATAATCAAGGTTCGAGGCACCTAAAAAGCCATCTTCAAGGTTCGAGGCACCTAAAACGCCATCTCCAAGGTTCGAGGCACCTAAAACGCCATCTCCAAGGTTTGAGGGACCTAAGACGCTATCACTAGGAAAACGATAAATCGCAATCATCCCCAGCAGAGACCGAAAATGGTCATTCCTATCCCCAGCAGAGCGGATAGCCATCAGACCGAAAATGGTCATCTCTTATCCCCAGCAGAGTTTCTTTCCAAAGAACCTGCAGAACTCGCTCATCAGGTTCGAGGCACCTAAAACGCCATCATCTCCAGGGTCAAAGACCCGAACTACGACTGGCTTGATTCCCACTCGGGATACGTAGGTAGCCTATCGCTAGGTTCAGCCACCCGATCACTCAATCATCCTGCCAAATATGGAGCCTTACTCTTATCGACGACCCCGCTTCCTTCGAAAGCGCCGTCGCCGAGGGGCTACTGTAAGTACTCCAATTTGAGCTTGTTAGAATTTTCGTTAGAAAATTAACGAAAGTCATAACATTTCTAACAATTCCTAACAATCCTAACTTTTCTAACAAAGTGAGGGTAAAATGGGCATTGTCATTTAAGGCTAAACCTCAAAAAGAATCTCAAAAAGCAAAAAAAAAGGAATAAAACCACAAATAGCAATGGCTGGAAACACAAAACTGGCTGTTAATTTGAAATTTCAAAAAGATTATTCCTCTTGTCCAAAGCCTGAAGCTGCATTTAATGAACAGTGCACGCTGCAGGTCCTGTCCGCGCGGATGGGTTTGTAATTTTCAGAGGGCTATAAATTGAGCCCTCCAGTCACAAAAACAAAGAGCCACAACACATTTTGCACCGAACCTCTGGCGAAATATAGAGAGAAAACAGTGAGAATTCACTTGAATTGTCACCATTTTCTCTCCAATCTTTCCCAATTCATACTCATCCACTCACTCTCATATTAAAGCCCTAAACACTCATACATACAAGCCAAACACTCAAGAACACAAGGAAGATTGGTAAACCCTCCTCCTCCTAACCCTAAATCTCATCCATGCATGCATCTTCAAACTACAAAATGTAGTTCCTTCATCTTCTTGTTCTAGATCTAAGAAGATCACCATGGAAGACCATCTCCATGGATGATCTTCTACAAAGATCAACATTATTTTCAATTTCTCTTACTTTCTTGCAAAGAAAACTCATTTTCAAAACCCTAAAAACCATTTTCAAGCATAAAATCTCATTTTCAAAGGATAAAAATCCCCTTCCCAAGCAAATGAAATGCTTAGTCCTAATGTACCCCAAGGATGGTTTGGTATAGTTGATTCACCACTAAAATTTCTAGTGATCACTAACCAAAACCTAGGGAAATGGGGACAAGCATGGATGCAAAACCCCCCTTAAAATCATATTTTCTTTCTTGAGAAGTTGCTGTCCAGTAGCAATTTTCCCAGACCTCAGTCCATTGTCTTAATTTTTGGACACAGATGAACTTGGAATTTGGTGTTTACTACAAAACACTTTTTATAGACAACATCCAGAGCTTTCCAGACATATTTTTTATTTATTTTTTGGGTGAGTAAAACTCCTCTTTTCAAATTTTCTTTCAGAGGCTAGTTCATCAGCTTCTGGGAATCCAGATCTCATATCTGAGGTTTCTAGAAGGTTTTGACCCCTCAAATCTTCTCCAAAATGGAAAATTCCTTCGCACAAACCTTATTTAAGGTGTCTAGAATAACTTTAATTCTCTGAGTTTATCCAGATTATGAAGTTTTAAGACCCTTGAATACATTTCAAAATCAAAGGTCCACTGCCTTTTTCATTCTGGCAGAAATGGCTCTCAACTTCAAAAGGTCTTTTGAGTACCAAATCTCAATCCAAAAATCCCCCAAAAAATCATGGGATCAGTTTAAAGTCTTAAAAAGATATCCCTATTTTTGCTTTTCTGAGTTTCAAAGTATTTTGGCCAAACCACACACACACACACACACACAAATGATTTTCAGCTTGGAAGACTCGTTTTACGAGGCATTCAAGTGCACACTAACGTCCTTCCCGGCGTGTAACATGACCTCCGAACCTAAATCTCTGATCTCGGGCTTTTTTCAAAGTTTTGGCCCTCAAAATTAAAATGGCGTGGCGACTCCGTTTCGTTGATTTTTTCAAACAAAAATGGGAAAATTTTCGGACACACATTCATCACAGTAGTGGCACCATAGGAGGTGGGTGGCGGCATCCTGGTGTAGTCAGGGCGACTGAGAGTGGGGTTGGCATCCTCGTCTTCTTCCACGGTGAAGGTGCCATCTGGATTGAGGCTGGCGGCCAGACCGTGACTCTTAATAGCCTCCATAAGGCATTTGTTTAGCCGTGCTTCACGCTCGTAACCTCATACATTACGCTGCTTGATTCCCTTGTTGCTTTCTGTGCGAGGGTCCGGGAGGCGGAGTGACGTTATCCCCATCATTACCGGCTGATGCGAGACATTCTGAAACCCGGAGTCGGAACAAATGGCGAAGGCGATGACGCGCTGACTCTTCCCAACTAATCAAACGATGACCCGGTGCAGAAACCAAGCTTTGTGCGGAGGCTGGGGAAAGGACACGAAGGTTCGGATGTGCGGGAATGGAAGGAGGGTAGGTGTTTGGGCTTTTGGCTCATGCAACATGCGATTATTTGTTCACGTTTACTTAAAACATGCTTTATTAACCTAATTGGTTGGAAAAGATTGCTCTTCTTTTTCGCAAACTACTCTGGATCCTGGATCAGTGGGCCCCGTCACTACGTCTATAAGCCCCTCGTATTCCACCTGTATTTCGACCTCCCGGGTGGAGCTGACCCAGGGCGAGGGTCCTATAGGGCAAGCGGGTCCCACCGACCGAAAGAAAAACGATCCTAAAAGTCTGGCGGGTAATCGAGTCTTAACGAGCATTCGATGTAAATTACGGACAAAGCTGACGTCAAAAGTCAAGATCATGTCCGGAGGCTCGACGAAAAGTCGGCATGATTTGTACTGATAAGCGTCCACAATTGATCTTGACCTGTCGTTAGTTAGGCCGTAATTAGGCATGGAATAATCATTAATCCTTGATGACTCATTGTCAATGCTGGGAGTCAGTGTATAATTTGTGCCAGTCAGAGCCGAAGTCAAGGCGCCGGTCAATATCTTGGTCAAAGTGCGGCGGAAGCCGACAGAACTTCGGCGATTAGGGTCCCCGAAAAGACATTGAGTCGGTATGCAAAGGCTTGAAAGGAAGGTCTATACACAGACAGGGCATGACACAGACCCGGACTAAAAACCAACCGGGTCTCGGACAAAGTGTGTCACGGACAAGTGCATGGTCGACACGAGGCTCCACGTGGATCTTTGGGTAGTCTGTGCTCATCCGAGAGGCGTAATAAGACCAAACGGACCGCGACAAGGATTTCCGGGTGTTAGGGACGTAGTGTGCAGTGTACGGTCACGTGCGCGTAGTGTGCAAACGATCTATATTCTTTTTAAGTAAAATAGAAATTTTTTTTTATGTGTCTTAAAAATATGATGCATGATTTTTTTTTGGAAATTTTCTTTTTTGAAAAATCTTTTTTTTTTTGAAAATTTTTTTTTTTGAAAATTTTATGAACACATAAGCACATAAGCACAAAAATTCCAACGGTTAGGGACATTATTTCCGTCAGTCAAGATTTTGACTTTTTCTGAGGCGGCCAAAACAACACGAAAACTGTGCAAAAATCAACACACACACAAAAATGATTTTCAAAGCCGGGACGGAAGCTTGACCCTCAAAAGCTTTTTCCTTTTTTTTTTTGGAAAACGGTGATACCGGTACGTGGGATTGTTAAACCACAATTTATCCCCGACTCGTGTTAGGAGGCGGTAACGGGAAGTTTAATGGTTTCCACCAATATACCAAATATCATTTTTTTTTTAGAAAAAGCTTAGATATTCCCCAGCGGAGTCGCCACTGTGATGATGTGTCGCCATTTCGCGGGAAAAAATTCGATTTTTCGCGTTTCTTTGAAAAAAACCAAATAAAACCCCGGAAAAAGAACGGAGTCGCCACGCCATTTTTGTTTTAAGGGCCAAAACTTTGAAAAATGCCCGAGATCAGAAATTTGGGTTCGGAGGTCATGTTACACGCCGGGAAGGACGTTAGTGTGCACCCGGAATGCCTCGTAAAACGAGTCTTCCAAGCTGAAAATCATTTGTGTGTGTGTGTGTGTGTTTTGGCCAAAATAATTTGAAACTCAGAAAAGTAAAAATTGGGATATCCTTTTAAGACTTTAAACTGATCCCATGATTTTTTGGAAGATTTTTGGATTGAGATTTGGTACTCAAAAGACCTTTTGAAGTTGAGAGCCACTTCTGCCAGAATGAAAAAGGCAGTGGACCTTTGATTTTGAAATGGATTCAAGGGTCTTAAAACTTCATAATCTGGATAAACTCAGAGAATGAAAGTTGTTCCAGACACCTTAAATAAGATTAGTGCGAAGGAATTTTCCATTTTGGAGAAGATTTGAGGGGTCAAAACCTTCTGGAAACCTCAGATATGAGATCTAGATTCCCAGAAGCTGATGAACTAGCCTCTGAAAGAAAATTTGAAAAGAGGAGTTTTACTCACCCAAAAAATAAAGTAAAAATATTTATGGAAAGATCTGGATGTTGGCTACAAAAAGTGTTTGGTAGTCAACACCAAATTCCACATTTATCTGTGTCCAAAAAATTAGACCATGGACTGAGGTCTGAGGAAATTGCTACTGGACAGCAACTTCTCAAGAAAGAAAATATGATTTTAAGGGGGGTTTTGCATCCATGCTTGTCCCCATTTCCCAAGGTTTTGGTTAGTTATCACTTGACATTTTAGTGGTGAATCAACTATACCAAACCATCCTTGGGGTACATTAGGACTAAGCACTTCATTTGCTTGGGAAGGGGAATTTTATCCTTTGAAAATGAGATTTGATGCTTGAAAATGGTTTTTAGGGTTTTGAAAATGCATTTGCAAGAAAACAAGAACACATTAAAGAAAATGTTGATCCTTGTAGAAGATCACCCATGGAGATGGACTTCCATGGTGATCTTCTTGGATCTTAAGACAAGAAGAAGAATGAACTACATTTTGTAGTTTGAAGATGCATGCATGGATGAGAGATTTAGGGTAAGAAGAGGGAGGTTATACCTATCTTCCTTGAGTTTGTGTTTGAATGGGTTCAAGGCTTGAATGTGTTTAGGGTTTGAATTTGAGAGTGAGTGTGAGTTGGGAAAGATTCAAAAGAAAATGGTGACAATTCAAGTGAATTCTCACTGTTTTCTCTATATTTCGCCGAGGTTCGGTAAATTGTGTTGTGGCTCCTTATTTTTGTGACTGGAGGGCTCAATTTATAGCCCTCTGAATTTTACAAAGATGTCCACGCGGATGGGATTGGTGGCGTGCACTGTTCATTAAATGCAGCTCCAGGCTTTGGACATAAGGAATAAAATTCAAAAATATCAGCAAAAAATGTTTTTCAACTTGCTGTTTCGGGATTTTCTTAATTCTTTTGCTTTTTAAGATTCCTTTGAAGGTTTATCTTTAAATAGCAATGCCCATTTTGCCCTCACTTTGTTAGAAATGTTAGGATTGTTAGGAATTGTTAGAAATGTTATAACTTTCGTTAATTTTCTAACGAAAATTCTAACAAGCTCAAATTGGAGCACTTACAACAACCACCAGGATTTGCACAAAAGAATTTCAATAGCAATCCTAATACTTTCTCTCCCCCTAAATCAAAGTTAGATCTTTTAATAGACTTCATTGTTGAAAATAAAAAAGCACAAGAAAAGACTAACAATGAACTTAGGGAGTGCTTTAAGTTGCTAAATGGTAGGTTTAATAATCTAGCCACCCATAATATAATGCTAGAAAACCAATAAGCTCAACAAGTCTGGACCTCGCATAGACCACAAGTGAGTTTTTCCAGTCAACCGCAAAGGCCCGAGGAGCATGCTAAGGCGATAGTAACTAGGAGCGGGAAAGAGCTAATAAATCCCCCTCCTAAGGAAATTATCAAACTAATGAGGACAATGTTAGTCCAACCCCACCAATGGTTGAGACTAATGAAAAGGTTGAAAAGCGGACATAAACCCCTAATATTTCTAGAAATATTGACCCGCCAATACCATATCCTCAAAGGTTGGTAAAGGCCAAACTTGACAAACAATTTGCAAAAATTTTAGAAGTTTTAAAGTCTATTTACATCAACATACATTTTACCGATGATTTACAACAAATTCCCTCTTACGCTAAGTTTTAAAATGTATTCTTTCAAATAAGAGGAAACTTGAGGAGTATGAGGCTGTCGCTTTGACGGAGGAAGTAAGTGTCGTTTTACAAAGAAAACTTCCTCCTAAACTAAAAGATCTCGGCACTTTCTCTATTCCATGCAACATAGGTAAATACAATGTTGATAATGCTATGTTAGATCTTGGGGAAGGTGTAAGCCTCATTCCGCTTTCGCTAAGTGAGAAACTAGGTATGGGGGAGATGAAACCACCACTATTTCTCTCCAACTAGCGGATCGCTCTATTAAATACCCGGTGGGTATTATGGAGGATGTTCCTTGTCGAATAGGGAAATTAATCATCCCTGTCGACTTTGTAGTTCTTGAGATGGAAGAAGATCATCACATTCCCTTCATTCTAGGGAGGCCATTCCTTGCCACCTTCGGGGCAATTATTGATGTAAAAAATGGTAACCTATCTTTAATTGTTGGTGATAAGAAAGTTGAATTTAATTTATCAAAATAGAGTCCTGATCTTGAGAACCCTTGCTTTGGTGTTAACATGCTAGAATTTATAAGCAAGGAATTTGAAAAACCACAACCTAAAGACCCGCTTGAAAAATGTCTTCTAGGTTTAAGGTGTTTGCATGATAATAATAATGATGAGATATACAATTATACCATCTATCTTAATGCTAACCATGTAGCAAAGAATGGAAACACCAAGTTTAAAGAGTTGGAAGCTAAAGCAGAGCCATCCAACAAGGAGGTAAGTAAGGCACCTCAAGTTGAATTAAAGCCTCTCCCTCCGAATCTCATGTATGAATTTCTTGGCCCTCATTCTACTTATCTGGTGATTATTAATGCCAATCTAACTCCTATCAAAATTGCAAAGTTCTTGAGAGAACTTAGATTGCATCAAAAAGCCATCGGATATACCATTGATGATTTAAAGGGAATTCACCCTAGGATTTGCATGCATAGGATTGATCTTGAAGAAGATCATAAGCCTTCAATCGAGCATCAAAGAAGGCTTAATCCTAACATGAAAGAGGTTGTAAAAAAGGAAGTCCTTAAACTTCTTGATGCGAGAATTATCTATCCAATTTCAGATAGTAATGGGTTAGCCCAATTCAAGTAGTCCCTAAGAAGGGAGGCATGACGTTCATTCGGAGTGAGAAGGATGAAGTAATCCCAACTAGAACCGTTACGGGTTGGCAAATGTGTATTGACTATAGAAAATTAAATAAGGCCAGCCTAAAAAATCATTTACCCCTTCCCTTTATAGACCAAATGCTTGAAAGGTTGGCAAATCATTCATATTTTTTGTTACTTGGATGGTTACTCTGGAAGTTTAATGGACGACTTTTCATTTTATGGTTGTTTCTTTGATGAATGTTTGCAAAACTTATCCAAAGTTTTGCAACGTTGTGAGAAGGTCAACCTTTTGCTTAATTGGGAGAAATGTCATTTTATGGTTAAAGAGGGAATTGTTTTTGGACACATCGTGTCCGTAAAGGGGATTGAAGTAGATACTCTGCCCACCAATGTGAAGGGTGTGAGGAGTTTCTTGGGACATAATGGTTTTTATCGGCGATTTATAAAAGACTTTTCAAAAAATTTCTAAACTTTTAAGTAATCTACTAATGAAAGATGTTTCGTTTGTTTTCGATAATTGTTGTCTTGAAGCTTTTGACAGGTTGAAGATGTCATTGGTATCCACTCCTATTGTGCAACCACTGGATTGGGATCTCCATTTTGAGATCATGTGCAATGCAAGCGACTATGTGGTGGGAGCCATTTTGGGGCAGAGGAAGGATAAGAAGGTACATGCCATCTACTATGCAAGTAGAACACTTGATGAGGCACAAGTCAACCATGACACAATGGAAAAAAGAGTTATTGGTCGTGGTATTTGCAATCGACAAATTCCAGTCATATTTGGTGGGATCAAAAGTCATCGTGTACACGGATAATGCGGCCATACGATATTTATTGGCAAAGAAGGAGGCCAAACCGAGACTCATTAGATGGGTCCTTCTTCTCCAAGAATTTGATTTGGAGATCCGTGACAAAAAGGAGATGGAAAACTTGGTGGCCGTTCATTTGTCTCGACTCCCAAAAAGTTTGGAAATTTTTGATAAAGAGGAACCTCCTATTGATGATTCATTTCCGGATGATCATCTACTTGCCATAAGCAATGTCGAAACCACTTGGTTTATGGACATTGTAAATTATTTTGCTTGTAGAATACTTCCTCCGGAAATGAGTTTTCAACAAAGAAAGAAGTTCTTTTCAGAAGTGAAAAACTATTTTTGGGAGGACCCACTCCTATTCAAGCAATGTACGGATGGTATCATAAGGCGTTGTGTGCCTAAAGAGAAGGTGAGTAACATACTTCATCATTATCACTCTTCTCCTTATAGCGGGCATGCAAGTACATCAAAGATTGCCGCCAAGATTTTTCAATCAGGTTTCTATTGGCCCACACTCTACAAAGATGCTCGAAATTTTGTTATTTCTTGTGATCGTTGCCAACGAACCAACAACATCTCAAGAAGGAATGAAATGCCTCTTAACAATATATTGGAGGTCGAGATCTTTTATGTGTGAGGAATAGACTTCATGGGGCCATTTCCATCATCCTACAACAACAAGTACGTATTGGTAGCGGTGGATTATGTCTCAAAATGGGTGGAGGCCATTGCATCCCCAACGAATGACTCAAAAGTATTAATGAAACTCTTCAAGAATGTCATCTTTCTGAGATTTGGGATCTCGAAGGTACTTATAAGTGATGGTGGATCACACTTCTATCACCGTCAATTTGAGACACTTTTGAAGAAGTATGGTGTCCATCACAAAACGGGTATCGGGTATCCACCTCAAGCAAGCGGACATGTAGAGGTTTCAAACCAAGAAATAAAAGTGGATTCTTGAGAAGACGATGACAAGTTCTCGGAAGGATTGGTCCATTAAATTGAATGATGCTTTATGGGCCTACCGCACCGCTTTTAAAACACCAATCGGGACCACACCATTCTGGTTAGTGTAAGGGAAGCCGTGCCATTTACCGATAGAGCTTGAACACAAGGCCTAATGGGCTATCAAATCCCTGAATTATGACATGGTGGCCGCCGGTGAGAAAATGAGGTTGCAGCTGCAAGAATTAGAAGAACTCCGATTTGAAGCATACGAGAGTCCCAAATTATACAAGGAGAAAACAAAGAAATGGCACGATGCTCATATCATGAGAAGAGAGTTCAAGGAAGGGGATATGGTACTACTTTTCAATTCCCGGTTAAAACTTTTTTCGGGAAAGTTGAAGTCAAGATGGTCTGGTTCGTACCAAGTTCGGAAGGTTTACCCGTAGGAGCCATCGACATATAGATCGACTCAAAGGGCGAGTTCAAGGTCAATGGCCAACGACTCAAGCATTATATAGTTGGCAATCCAATCGGAGTGGTGTCTTCGATAGCATTTAAGGGGGTCGAGCTCATGAACTAAAACAAGCATCATCAGGATGGTAAACCAATGAATTATTTTAACGTATTATTTTTCAATTTTTAGAAATTATTTTGTATATTTATATTTATATTTTTACTATTGTTATTATTATTATTATTGCCACTCTAAAATTTGTTTTGTTAGGTAAATAAAAAAGGAGCAAAATTGGTCAGGAACGGCACAAGCATGCTTGCTAATAAACAAGTCCGAACGTGCCAGCTCGGGAGGGCATCGAGCGTGCTAAAAAACAATCTGAGAGATGGAACTTTCAAAAATCAAAAGCACGCCCGAGTATATCCCCAAGCACGGCTGTGCCACTGATCTGAATAAACGCATCCTCCTCTCCAAAAGTCGGGCCCTTTCATTCCTTTTTGTCTTATCTTCTCCTTCACTCTCTCTCTCTCTCTCTCTCTAAAATCCCAAGACATCCAAAAATCCCACCACCAAAACCCTAAAATCCTTCCAAATTGTCCATCAATTCCACCAAATCAAACCTTTCCCACCTTTTCTTCATTATCTAAACATCATCCCTATAATCAAAACACCCCAAATCCACCAAATCATCCCAAATTTCCGAAACCCTAGTTTTTCCTCATCTCAAATATTTCTGATTTGGTCAAATTGAAGTACAAGATTCAATCTTTGAAGGGATTTCAAGCTAAAGAAGGAAGAGAACAAGGATTCAAGGCCATTGAAGTTGATTCCTCCATCAAAGTTTCGGGTAACCCAAAAATTCTCTCTCTAAAAATAATTGGGTATTGTTTTTTGTTGGGTATTGATTAACAATGGATAGTCGTGGAAAAGAAATCTAGCACCTAAGAGGCCCAGTAGTAATAAAGCCTCAAATTCAAATTTGACACCAACCTTGGATAGAATGGGTATTTATTTTAAAACTGAAGAAGGGGTTGATATTTTCGCTAAATTGAGAACAAGGAACATTAAACCAACCCAATTCCCAGACGAGGGTTCCCTTAGAAGCCTAGGTATTCTAAACAATATTAAGGATCTTCGTGAAGGTATGAAAAGTGTTGGTTTTCAGGGCCTTGATGCCAACACATACAAGAGATTGACCTTAGAGTTTTTTAGCACAATGAATAAACGTTTTACCCAAGAAATAGACGAAGAAACAGGTGAAGAATTTGAGCTAGGCCACGTAGATTTTCATCTCATGAACCAGGACTAATCCCTCTTACATCCAGATATCAACGATATGCTTGGGTGGCCTTTTTACAGAAACCAAACCGTGTATTCAAGTCAATATAATTCACGGGTTTTTTGGAAGCAAATCACGGGTCAAGCAAATTATAACTCTAGGGATGCCAAGGCTTCCTCAATTATTCACCCAGTGCTCCGAATCATCCATAGGATTTACGTTTGCACCATTTTTAGGAGGGAGGATAAGGGAACCATCAATTATTCGGAGTTGTATATGTTGTGGGCATTTATTCATACATATAAGCATCTAAGCCTAGCTCACTTGTTTGTTGATCATCTTTGGGAGATCATCACCTTAAATTTTCACGGGGAAATTCATGTGGGAGGATTGATAACCGTCATTGCCAATTATTTGAGTGTTTAGATACCCGGGAATTGGGTAGCGGTACCTAGGTAAACCAAACTTGACATTAAATCCCTAAGGACAATGCAAATGCTTTGGATAATAGAGATAGAACATATTGTTGGGTATGCATATTTTAACCCTCCTATTTTAGCTTAGATTTGATTGATACCATAACCTCCTATCTATTTTAAGGACTTTAGGACCCTATGTAATGAAGCTTAGACTTTAATTTTTTAGCTAAGTCCATTTTATAGCATAGGTTAATTTAGGCTTGAAGACTGGCACAAGACTCATTGGATTTGAGGATGCAGTTCAAGGGTTTCAGACCGCCTTTTCAAAACCTCCTAGCAAACCGCTTCATGCAACCGCTTGACAGAATTCCTTGTCTGAAACCACCTTTGAACTCCTAAGTGCAATCTCATTATGAACCGCTCCATGCAAACTGCTTTGCAGTTTCAACCTTAAGACCGCACTTAAGAATCCTCCTCTGGTGTAACTACTCTCACTCAGAACCGCTTGCACACCAGAACCGCCCCAATGATTGGAGACTTGAAGTGAACCATATTTGACCGATGGAATCCACGTCAGCAATATCAAATATCAACCACCATATCTTGTCACGTGACTACTTTTCAGACAAGATCTTCAAGGATCTTGAAAAGGTGACAGATGTCCTAACCACCTTAATTGCAGATGAGGTCTGATCAGCTTTACCTGCAACTACAGCTCCTAAGGACAAAAGTGGATATTGTGAACCAATGGGAAAGCATCAAGTACTGTCCTTGCAACAGCTGTGTCCAACGGCTATATCTTGGATGCTTGGGTATAAATACCCCTAATCTTCACCATTTGAAATTTGCTTGAGAAATTGATTTGCTGTGAGTTCATAGAAGCTGAAGCTCTGCCCAGAAATTCATAGTCCTTTGAATCTTCATCTTCTACTTCAAGAAATATTATCCCAGCCCAGAAATCAAGCCTTAACACCATCAAGAATCATTGTGCTCTCCATCTCAAAGATTTAAAGAGCCTTGATCTTGTTCTCACACACACACCTCACTTGTTTAATCACATAGATTAATCATTTGAGATACACTGGTTATAGTCTAGGATTTGTTCTTCATAGAAAAGATTTTAGATCTGAGTATTACTCATTGTACTTTGTAATCTCTCATACTCAATATAAAATCTCTCTTAGAAATCCAAGACTAACCATCTTGGTAGTGGACGTAGATCGTTTATCGATTGAACCACTCCAAATATTGTGTTCTTACTTTTCTGCATTTATTTTCTTGTACTTACTGATTATCTATCTTTATCTCTGTTTGATCTTTATTGTAGTTATCCTTTATTGTGAAATTGTGTTTGGAGTTAACCTTGTCAAACCTCACTTTCAGTTTTACAACTGCTCAGAAAACTGCACCAAAACCGCTTTGCAAAACCGCCTATCCAAAACCGCTTTGTAACTCAAATACTCCGTTGTGCATTTTACATCTCTACTTGTAGTATATTATTAACTGCAAGCTGTTTTGTAAGCTTAGAGGTTTAGTTTTTAAAAGAGGGCGAAAAATTTGAAACAGCTATTCACCCCCCCTCTAGCTATATTTTCACCCTTGTTGCCACCTTTGGGACCAACAAGTGGTATCAGAGCAAACACATTTTAAAAACCACTGTTTTTCAAGCTTAACAGCTTGTGTGCCGATTCGATAAGGTAAACTCAAAAATGATGACAACTGTTAACTACTCACAAATTCCAGTTTTGGACGAAGACCAGTTTGACATCTGGAAGTGTCGAATGCTTATCCATTTGGAAACTATTGATGAAATGCTGGTGGAATGCATGATCAATGGCTCGTTCGTTCCCATGAAGGCCAACACTGATGCAACCACCAATACAAAAACTCGAGAAGTCAAAAAGCCAAAAGACGAGTGGTCGGATGAAGAGAAAAGATTTGCTGCCTTGGACAGCAAGGCAAGGAATATCATTTCTGGAACCCTTCCCGTTTCAACCCTTCAAAAGGTGATGTATCTCAAAACCGCAAAGCAGATGTGGGATGCCATAGAGAGCTACCTCGAAGGTGATGACGAATGCAAGGAGAACAAATTATATGCTGTTGAAAGATCCTACAACAACTTCAACAGAAAATCCAACAAAACCTTACGTTAAACCTACGATCGCTATGTTGAGGTAGTTAATGCTAGTAAATCTCTTGGTAAAACTTTAACTGATAAGGAAATCAATATGACTTTCCTAGCTGCTTTAGGTTCTAGATGGGTAAATAAAGCAACCTCTCTAGAAGACTCCAAAGTTTTGGGTACTTTGTCGTTAAGTAACTTGTACGCCAATCTTAGAGTCTATGAGCTTAAATTAAGTCACATTGAAGAGATTGAAGGGAAAACCAAATCGCTTTCCATGTCCGTAGTGGAACATGAGGAGAAACCATCCACATCCAATCAAACCACTGATCCTTCCATATCAACCTCATCACTCATTGAGACGGATGATGATGATTTTGCCATGTTTGTGAAAAGATTTCAAAAATTTAGAAAATCCTCAAAACCTTTCACAAAAATATTTTCTAAAGGCAAACCTCCAGCAACATTTTCAAAGGCTGCAGATACAAAGAAAAAGAGTGATCTAGTTTGCTACAGCTGTAGAAAACCTGGTCACTTTGCATCTGAGTGTCCACAGCCTAAATATGAATACATGAAAAAGAAAACCACTCCTGCGAAATTTTCTCGTCACAAGGGTATGGTTGCTGAAGAGGAAAAGAATTCCAAGGAATTAGCAACTTGGATTGAAACAGACTCTGATGATGGAAGTGACGATGAAATCGAAGAGGTTAATCTCTGCTTAGTTGTAGATGCTTCCGATGAGTCAGATACTAAGTCAATCGAGTCGCTAGATATGGAGGAAGATGAGGTTTCTACAAAACTTCCAAATTTCAAATTGGATGATAATATCAAACTTACTCCAAGCATTAAGATAGGAAATTGTTCGTATTCACGTCCCATTTTTCCTCCTACAAATGCTCCACCTTCAAAAGCAATTCCAAAGAAGAAAATTTTGAAAAAGGTGGTAGAAGAGGTTTCTCCCATGGAACATGAAAGGATGTTTAAGGAAGCAGAAATGATGATCCATAAGTTCTCTAATGTTAAGAAAGCTTTAAGTTTAGCTCATGATGAAATTTCTCAGTACAAGACAGAAAAAACTGTGATGAGGTCTGAAATTTCAAATCTTAAGGACCAAATCAAAAGTATGACTCCTCTTGCTGATCAAAACCACATCCTTGAAACTAAGGTTGCTGCACTTCAACTCCGGAATGATGACCTGGTCACTCAAATCAACGATCTCCAAAAGATTATTGATGGGTGGCTCAAGTCAAAATTCACCATGGATCAAATTATAGATGCCCAAGTACCCAGTGGAATTAAAGATGGTCTGGGATTTGGATCTAGTGAAGAGGAGAAGTGTGCATCCTGCTGTGAAAAGGATGAGGAAATTTTGAAACTAACTAAAGAAATTACTAAGGGGAAGCATGCTAATTCTAAGGGTAAAGGACAAAAAAAATTTAATTGTCTACCCAAAGAAACAATATGGGAAGAACTCTCAGATGAAAGCAAAGGATTCTTAGAGTGTAGCTTCAGAGGAAATGGCTTATGGAGTTGGTCGCATCCCTGCTCCAACCGCTTCTGGTGGAACAGGTGGTGCTGGCAACTGCAAGGCTGACCGCCCTTCTTCTTTGACCGCTCCTCCTGCCTTCAAAAGCAAGAAGAGTGTTCCTAGAAAATACGCGGTCAAACCAAGGCCAGTTCTCTTTGTTAAGGCTGAAACCGCTGCTCCCAAACCGCATGCAACTCCTAAGAAAAGTAAGGAGTTAGTAAAACCTCATGATACTTGTAGCTTTCATAAATGCTCTGTGTGTGATGGTTTAGGTCACAAGGCTGCAGAATGCCTTTTGCGGTTCACAGCCAATGCCAGGAAGAGTAAACCTCCTTCTGTCAAACAGGTGTGGGTCGTTAAAGGTTGCTAACTTCAGGACCCAAGGAATAAAGGGGGACCTCGTTCTTAATGTTTACATTTCAGGTCCTCTGCTTAATGGCTGGTCACTCCAAGGATAATGAATGGTATCTTGACAGTGGCTGCTCAAGACATATGACTGGAGATAGATCATTACTAGAAGATGTCATTGAAGCAAGTGGTCCGTCTTAAACTTTGGTGACAACAACAAAGGCAAGACCATTGGATATGGTGTAATAAGGAGAGGAAACCTAATCATTGAGAAGGTTTCTCTTGTTGAAGGACTCAAGCACAACCTCCTTTCAATTTCTCAAAATTGCGACAAAGGAATGCTTTGCAACTTCATGTCATCAAACTGCTTTATCAAAGATAGCATTTCCGGAGTCACCCTACTCACAGGGATTCGTAAGAGTAATATTTACATTATTAATATAGATTATGCATGTAGTATTACTAATCTATGTTTTGTAGCTAAAAATGTGAGCGAAAATAGTTGACTATGGCACAAGAGGTTGAGCCACTTGAACTTCAAGTATCTAGCAAAGATTGGAAGGGAAAACCTCGTTCGTGGTTTACCCAAAGTGGCTGACCACCATCCTGAGAAATGCTGTGCATGTCAACTTGATTTGTTTGGACTCGTAACCACTGCCAGCATTGGAGGAAGTAGATATACTTTGGTGGTGGTGGATGATTATTCAAGATATACGTGGGTTGAGATGATGATTTCCAAGGATGATTGCTATGAGATTATCACCGCACTTTTTAGACAGCACCAAACTCAAAAAGAAGACGACGTCGTTAGTGTTTGATCAGATAATGGAACAGAATTTAAGAACAACGGTGTTGGTTAGTATTGTGATGACCATGGAATTGATCACAATTTCTCTACAGCTGGTGTTCCACAACAAAATGGGGTTGTGGAAAGGAAGAGCAGGACGTTAATTGAGGCTGGAAAGACAATGATATCTGAAGCCAAGCTGCCTCAGTATTTCTGGGCTGAAGCAATCAACACTGCATGCTTCACTCAGAACCGCTCCCTCATCAACAAAACCTATAACAAGACTCCATATGAGCTATGGAGAGGAAGAACCCCCAACATTGCTTTCTTCAAGATCTTTGGCTGCAAATGCTTTATCCTCTACAACGGAAAAGAAAATAGAGATAAATTCGGAGCTAAGGCCGATGAAGGTATTTTTGTTGGGTATGCTAAACACTCAAAAGCTTTTCGTGTTTTCAATAAAACTAGTTTAAAGATAGTTGAGTCTGTCCATGTTACATTTGATGAGCATTCTCTCCTTGAGCCACATTTGGTTCCAAATGTTGCTGATGATTTTGCTGAGCATAATGAAACTGGTGAACCATCTAGAACCACACCTGAACCTCAACCACAAAATCCAGCACCCTCAACTAAAATTCCCTCAAACCGCACTTTTGAAACCGCACCTGAAATTCCCATTCCGGATGCAACTCCAAGGGAAGAAGAAGTTGAGAATTCCCCCATCCAGCTTATTGAACCTCTTTGTCAACTTACCTTTCATGACTTCACTGAAGGATCTAACGATGTTTCAATTGAAGATCTTCAGCAAACCTCAGTCCAACCAAACTTACCCTCGGAGGTTCGTGAAGTCAGCAGTCACCCTCTCTCTAATGTGATTGGTGATCTGTTTTCCGGTGTTCAAACAAGGAAATCGAACTATGATGAGCATACTTCCTTACTATCTCAAGTTGAACCCAAGAAGATTGATGAAGCACTCCAAGATTCCAGTTGGTTCGTTTCTATGCAAGAAGAACTCAATCAGTTTGAAAGATGCAAGGTCTGGACGTATTGGTATTATGCCCTAGGCCTATGGTTGATAGACTTATGTGTTGACATTATTTATTATTATATGAAATGTTTATCATTTGATTATTATATGTTTTGCATATTTGTTTATAATAATCTCTGTCCCTAATTATTATGTGAACAATTAGTATAAATGTTAATGGATAATCATATGATGATTATATGCATAGAGATGCACATTAAAATTTATGGGTACTTGTTAGAGAACAAGTGACTGGACTTGACCCGTATGAGATTTATGTCATGGTCAGATGTCATAATTAAATTTCATATGGTCACTTCATTTAGTCCCTAGACCTGAGATTATCATGGCCTTACATATGATGAAAGTCATGTTTGATTTTAGTCAAACGGTATCTTAACACGATATCTATAAAGGCTATCTTTGGCATGATCGGATTCATGATGGGAAGGATGATAAGTCAAGATGGAATTTATCCCTCGGAAGAGAGATGTTTTGCTTGGGCCCCTCGATGAGTGATAATGATGAAAGTGTATGGCCATACCCCAATGCGATTGGATTATCATTATACTCAAGATCGAGAAAGCATTGAACAAGGTACAAGTTGACATGGACCATGACTTGTGTTCAATATAACATCGTGAGACAAAGGGAGAAATGGAAGTGTACCATTGGAAATGTGAACTCTTGCGTTATATTATTTGGGTAGACATAATGGCTTGCTAGAGTCCGCTTATGTCTTATGAAGGTCGATATGATCGAGCTCATTGCCAACATAATATAATCATATTGGGTCACACACAATTAGAATGAATTTGATAAACCAAGGGAAGAATGATTGAAAACTCCTCAGTGACCTTGTCTGGTCGTGCGACACATCAAGGCCATGTGCCCCGTGTGGTCGTGCGACACAAGAAGTCCTAAGGCGGTTTACAGAGCTTGTTTCCTAATTTGATTAGGAAACATATTTTGTACTAAAGTAGTATAAATATAACAGTCTGTCAACCCTTTAACCCTAGCCAAAATTCTCAAAAGAAAAACACTATATTCTCAATATTCTTCCAAGGTTTAGAGATCTAGCAATCTTCAAGAAAAGTTCTTGGATTCATTCAAAGGTGTGGATACCAAAAGAGGGTCTTCGCTCATTCATTGATCAAGGCCTAGAGTTCAAGCAATCTGAAGAATGAAGTTTGTGATTTGAAATCACATTATTGAATCGTTCGATAGCTCAAGAATGGAAAGCGTTCAAGGTTGGTTACATCTATCTCATATGATTCAATTTAATTGTATAGAACGGATCCTAGGCTCCTTGGGTTTTATGTTATTTGATGCTTTATTCCGCTGCGCATGGACCCGTAAAACCCAATAGGACGTTGGTGCCTAGACCTCAGGATCAAGGAGTGATAAGAACTAAGTGGGTATTTAGGAATAAGATGGACGAGAATGGAAGCATCACAAGGAATAAAGCAAGGTTGGTTGCACAAGGATATAGGCAAGAAGAAGGAATCGATTATGATAAAACCTTTGCTCCAGTTGCAAGATTGGAAGCTATCAGAATCTTCTTAGCCTATGCCTCTTTCAAGCGTTTCTAGTTATATCAAATGGACGTGAAGAGTGCTTTCCATAACGGTGAACTGCAAGAGACCGTGTATGTTGCCCAACCGCCTGGATTTGAAGACTCCAAATTTCCAAATCATGTCTACAAACTCCAGAAAGCTTTGTATGGACTTAAGCAAGCTCCAAGGGCATGGTATGAGACTCTTTCTAAATTTTTACTAGAAAAAGGATTTAAACGCGGTAAAATTGATACAACTCTTTTTATTGCCAAATACCATGATCATACTTTACTTGTTCAAATATATGTTGATGATATCATTTTTGGTTCTACTAATGAGTTACTTTGTAAGCGTTTCGAGAAGCTAATGAAAAGCAAGTTTGAGATGAGCATGATGGGATAATTAACATTCTTCCTCGGGCTTCAAATCAAGCAATGCAAAGAAGGTATTTTCCTCAGCCAAGCCAAATACACCAAGGAGTTAATAAAAAAGTTTGGATTAGAAAATGCTAAAGCATATGATACTCCAATGGCCACCGACAATAAGCTAGATAAAGATCTAAAAGGTAAGAAAGTTGATCAAACCCTATATCGAGGTATGATCGGCTCATTACTTTATTTAACTGCTAGTAGGCCCGATATCATGTTTAGTGTCTGTGTATGTGCACGCTATCAAGCAGATCCTAGAGAAGCACATTTAATTGCAGTCAAGCGTATAATCTGCTATTTATCTGGAACCACTAACCTTGGACTTTGGTATTCCAAAGATTAGAACTTCGATCTTGTAGGTTATTCAGATGCAGATTATGCAGCTTGTATTATTGACAGGAAAAGCACTAGTGGGACTTGTCATTTCCTCGGAAATAGACTAGTTGCTTGGGCCAGCAAGAAGCAAGCTTCAGTTTCAGTGTCAACCACAGAGGCTGAGTACATTGCTGCTGGAAGTTGTTGCAGTCAAATCCTTTGAATGAAACAGCAGTTGGTGGACTATGGAATTGAAGAAGGAAATTGCCCTATCATGTGTGATAACACTTCAACAATTTCAGTATCCAACAACCCTATCATGCATTTCAAGACCAAGCATATAGACATCAAGTATCATTTCCTCAAAGACCATGTGGAGAAGAGGAATATCCATTTAGAGTATGTGGGGACAGACAACCAGATTGCTGATATCCTCACCAAGGCTCTAGACTCCAAGAAATTTTCTTTTCTCAGAGGAGAAATGGGTATGCTTGAACTTAAATGATTCCATACTTTTTATTTGCTAACTTGTGTGTTGAGTATAGGTTTATATCCATGTTGAGGACTCAAACCGCCATGTTGAAACCGCATGTACCAAAACCGCAAGCAGTCAAAACCGCCTGCATCCAACCGCCAACATCAAACCGCTTGATGCAGCGTGACCACTTGATCCAAACCGCGTTTCAACATAAGAGTAAATTCTGTCTATTTATTTATTATCTTTATTAAAAAAAAATAACTGTTCAAATTTCTTTTATTTATTTTTTAGTCCTTATTTTGACATAAAGGTATTTTTGCAAATGTTTTCCCACGTTTATTTCAAAATTTAAAAGCATTTAATGCTAAGGGGACATGAGCATTAAAATCCTTCATGTCAGCCGTCATAGAGAGAAGTGCAGGAGATGAAAGGGTGCAACAGTTGGTATTTTTCAATCATTTTTCTTCTGAACCAACTGTCTACCCCTTCACCTATATATACCTTGTTTGGTGAAAACTCCACCTTTTTTTACTGTCACTCTCTGCACGTACTATCTACCAACTTCACTTTCTCTCTCTAAAAACCCTCTAAAACCTCCATTTTTCAAACCTTAATATAAAATGACTTCAACCTCCAAAAGGCAAAGAGCCTCTACAGTAGCAAGGGCTCCCAAGAAATCAATCTTGGACATGGTAACAATTTCTAACCTTTAAACTTTAAGATTTCTGCAAATTGCCATGGAAGAACAAAAACTGTTCGTATGCAATGTTCATGAGTTTTGTTGATTTTGTTCTTGTTTCTTCACCATTTTTGATGAAATTTGTTGGGTTTTGCTCGGAATCATGCTTAGATTCTCATTCTGTTGTTTATTTCATGATCAATGCATGATTTGAGTACTGATTTAAAGATTTTCAGTTTTCATACTTCGAAAACCCACTTCTTGTTCTTGATGATTGTGGATGATTCTGGGTAAAGGATTAAACTTTAATGATATATTGTTATTCCCCTTCCCAATGTGATCATTTTGATATGCTATTTGCTCATTTTGGTTAAGTTTTGATAATCTCTGTTCTTGGTGTTCATGAACTGTTCATACATGTTCTTCATAAAACTCATGAGTTTTTCATGAAATTTCATATGTTTTGGATACCTTGATTCCTACATAGTGTTTTCCATACTTAGAAAAATTTTGATCTTTTTCATGAAATTTGGATTTCACAATTGTTTTGAAACCGCGTGTTTTTGAACCGCTTGGATATTTCTGTTTCAAAACCGCTTGCCCCTTCTAAGGCTAAACCGCATGCTGGAACCGCTTTCTCAAAACTCTTTGAAACCGCATGCTGTCTAAAATTTCTTTTCTTAATTTTTTTGAGATTTCACTAAGTATATAGGCTGGACACCATAACCTTCCCCTACAGAACACTGCTTGCATGTGTGGGATAACTTTGGATTACAACGCCACGTACTTAAGTAATCTTGTTCTCAAATCCTCATTTTCTTTTAGTATTCATAGTTTACTTGCGGTTTGAAATGCTTCATCTTCAAAACCGCACCACTGCTAAACCGCTTGGTGCTCAAACCGCTTATGAACTGTGAATACCAAAAATGGATCTAACACTTAAATGTTCTTCTTTATAGGATCCAACTACCTTCCTACCTGGGTGGGAAATTAATGAGGCTGAATTAAAGACAGATGCCTTAGGAAGGGAGCTGATAAGGAAGCTGAAAATGTCAGGAATTCTGCCCCTCTTCACCAAGAAGCAGGATTTTATTGTTCCCTCCTTCATAGACCAGTTTTATGCTACTGCCAAGCGTGGGAAGAGAGTGCTTGATGAAGGTCAGAAAGTTTCATGCCTAACTGTTGTGGTAGAAGGATTCTCTCTATCCATTGACTACATTGACATAAGGAGATACTATAATTTCAAAGTTGGTGGATCTCCTGAGGATGTGGATCAAGTGATCCAAGATGGTGCTGCTTTCCAAACCGCTAAGGAGAGAACTATGGTTGGGAAATTCAAGAAAATCCCTAACTCCACAAAATTCTCCCCTTAGACAAAAATCCCCTCCTCCAAACATTCCTCCTTAAACCCAAATCGCCCCTGAAACTACTCACTTCCAACCGCCTCCTATTTTCCAAACTGCCTCCACCTCAACCGCCCCTCCTTCTGAATACTCCCAAATCCTCCAAACCCTTAACCTCATCTAGAGCCAACTCATAATCAACCAAGGCTATGTTATTACGCTAACCGCCTCAAATGCTTCCCTTTCTGAATCAAATCGCTCCCTACTTGCCAAGGTAGAATCTCAATCCCTTGAGATGGCAGCTCTTAAATCTTCATGTTTGATGCCATTAAGGGGGAGAGACCTACATCAATTGCATCCTCCTCAACCGCTTCCCTTGATGAGATCGCTTTAGTAGTTAAAACTGCTGTTGAAACTTGTTTCAATGCTTTCCAGAAATCACTTGAGGATGGAATGATCAAAGCCTTGGGTGATAAGGCCTCCCTTGCTGAGCTGAACAAAATTTTGAATGAGCTTGGAGAGAAGATTTGCAAGGCTATAGAAAAAGACCTTAGGGAGTTGGGCGCAAAATTCCTCACCCTTTTAAACTCCAGACAGCAGCAAAGCGAAACCGCTGTGTCTCAGACCGCCCTGAATTCCCTTCGTGAAGAAGTGCTGGAACAGATTGATCTTTTCAAGGTGGACTCTAAGGTAAATCTGGAAACTGTTGCAGAAGAAGTGAAGGCCAAGCTAAATGAAATACAAGATGAGTTCAAAGACCGCCTGGACAACTTGGAGACTGGATTTAACTCCAAGGTTGAAACAGAAATCCACAACCTCAAATCCTCTTTGAAGGTCACCATTAACCTTTAACCAATGGAGCAAGCAATCTAGACCCAAACCGCAGCTGTTCAGGAGGAAGTTCACACAATTTTCAATTCCCTATATTCCTCCCTCCATGTGCAGCTGGATGAGATCAAGGAAAACTTGGTGGAAAATACCAAAACAGTTGGTGCCACAAACTCTACTTCTGCCCATTCTGTTAATGCTTTGAAGAAGCTGGAATCCACCCTCACCAGAACTGCAGAAGAAGTTAGAAGAATGAGGAAGGCTTTTGCACCTGACCAATCCATTGCTGGACCGCGTGGAGCTGAAGACGAAGTCAACAAACCGCGTCAGCAGTAACCGCTCCTTCCCTGTTATTTTTAATCCTTTTGTAAGTTGGACCGCTCTCATTGTATTTTCTTTGTCCAACTTGTTTTGATTCCTTCCTGTAACCTTGTAATTTTCCTTTATTCCTGTATTTGTAATCACTTTAGGAATTAATGGAAATTGCATCATGGTTCCAAAACCTTGTTCATATCAAACTGCTTGTTTGTAGAACAATGAAACCGCTTATGGTCTTAAACCCCATTCAAATATTTTTCAACTTAAAATCACTCTTTTGAATTAAAGTTTAAACATTCAGTTTAAACTGCACTTTATACTCAAACTCATATTTTTCAAAGTGCACTGAATGCATTTCTATACTTTTCAAATTGTAAGTTTTTCAATCTTTCAATAGTATAGAAATCTATAGCTTAAGCTAGTATGTGCATTGACTTGGGACATGACTTACCATGTTTATTCCTATGGACATGTTTTTACCAAGTACAATGTCTGCTTTTGCTGTAGTAGGTAATGGCTGTTGGTGTTATGCCCTAGGCCTATGATTGATAGACTTATGTGTTGACATTATTTATTATTATATGAGATGTTTATCATTTGATTATTATATGTTTTGTATATTTTGTTTATAATAATATCTGTCCCTAATTATTAAGAGAATAATTAGTATAATTGTCAATGAATAATCATGTGATGATTATATGCATATAGAGATGCACATTGAAATTATGGGTACTTGTTAGAGAACAAGTGACTGGACATGACCCGCATGAGATTTATGTCATGGTCCAATGTCATAAGTAAATCTCATAAGGTTACTTCATTTAGTCCCTAGACCTGAGATTATCATGACCTTACATATGATGAAAGTCATGTTTGATTTTAGTCAGACGGTATCTTAACACGATATCTATAAAGGCTATCTTTGGCATGATCGGATTCATGATGGGAAGGATGATAAGTCAAGATGGAATTTGTCCCTCGGAAGAGAGATGTTTTGCTTGGGCCCCTCGATGAGTGATAATGATGAAAGTGTATGGCCGTACCCCAATATGATTGGAATTATCATTATACTCAAGAATCGAGAAAGCATTGAACAAAGACAAGTTGACAAGGACCATGACTTGTGTTCAATATAACATCGTGAGACAAAGGGAAAAATGGAAGTACACCATTGGAAACGTGAACTCCTACGTTATATTATTTGGGTAGACATAATGACTTGCTAGAGTCTGCTTATGTCTTATGAGATTCGATATGATCGAATTCATTGCCAACATAATATAATCCTATTGGGTCACACACAACTAGAATGAATTGGTTAAACCAAGGGAAGAATGATTGAGAGTTTCTGTAACTGGCTACCTTTGTCACGCGACATACTTAGCCATGTGGCTGAGTATACCGCGCGACATAATAAGCCACCAGACGCGGATTGACAGCCTGGTCTCCTAATTCGATTAGGAAACATATTCATGCTAATGTAGTATAAATATGAGAGGTCTGTCAACCCTAATAGTCTAGCCGAAATTTTCAAGCAAAATTCACAACAAAATACTCTCAATATTCTTCAAGGTTTTGATCTAGCAATCATCAAGAAATCGTTCTTGAATTCATTCAAAGGTGTGGATACCGAAAGAGGGTCTTCGCTCGTTCATCGATCAAGGCCTAGAGTTCAAGCAAGTTGAAGAACGAAATTTGTGATTCGATATCACATAATCAAAATCGTTCAATAGCTCAAGAACGGAAAGCGTTCAAAGGTTGGTATAATTCTATCTCATAGGAATTTAAATTAATTGTATAGAACGGATCCTAGGGCTTCTTGGGTTTTATGTTTTTAATGCTTTATTCCGCTGCGCATGGACCCGTAAAACCCAACAGTGGTATCAGAGCCCCGTTCGTATGATTAAGTTTGAATTAACATGCTAGATTTAAGATATAAATTGTTTATATGCTTATTGCATGTTTTTGTATGCGATAGAATTTTTGATTGTTTATGTGAAACAATATGAAAATCGTTTTCGAATTATGTTGAATTTAATCTATAAAAGGGTTGTTTTATATGATTTAATTGCCATATGATCTGAATTGATTGAAATCTGGAAGTTCTGCGAAGTGGCTTCTTAGGTCGCGCGACATAGTAAGCCGTATGTAGAAATCTGGTAATCTGGCTAGTTATGTCACGCGACAAATCTAGCCCTCTGGCTGATGTTGTCACGCGACATAATAAGCCAAATTGGCGAATCGGTTTGTTTAATTTTTCTGCTATCTGTGATTGTGTTTACAATCTGATATGTTCATATGATAATCTGGATGCTATAAAGTTAAGTTTATAAGGCTATGCTAGATTGATTGATTGTTTATGCATGCTTAGTTGATTAAAATATGATTTTAATAATTATTGCGATGCATGTTTTATTTGTTCTTACATGCTAAGAATTTTAATTAGATGTTTAGTTGAAACATGATATTATAGTTTCCTAATATGTTTAGATTTAGACATTGTAAATTTTGGATTTTATGATTGTTTATGGAAACAAGTCATAATTATGCGAAATTTAAAAGGAAACTGATTGTTTATAAAAGGTAGTGATTATGTTGCCAAATCAGAGCTGATTTCTAATTGTGCATGTCTAGGAGAGTTCTGTCTAAGGAAGAGTTGGTACTTAAGTAGTCCTTGTGGCTCACCTATCTTCCTGGGAACTTACCTGGTGCATGATTATGACTATCTTTGCTGATATGATTATAATCTACCTTAAAGAACCTTCATTTAACTTTTAAGTTCTTTATGCCAATTCATGATTAAAACACTTGAGACCATTCGGATAGTTTTGGGTGGGCTTGCCATAGCAAGGTGCTTTGATTCTATTCGAATGCGAGCAAGATGAGGAAATGGTGGTTCCTATACGTTTAAAGTGAATGAACTTAATTGGGTTATCAAAATGGTTTTGGACCCAAGGCATAAGATGAGATTAAAATATGCCTAGACATATGATGCTTGAATAAATCTCATAAAAGATCTAAGAGTCATATATGTGATATGATTGATGTTTTCTACCTAATTAATTTAATTTTGAGCGGTTTGCCATAGCAAACTTGAAATTGAATTAAAGTTGGATCTTAGCCCATTAAATGTATATTATGCTTATTTGCATTTGAAGGTGTATAATTTAGTGGGAGCATTTATATAAATGCATTATACTTTTCATATAATATGTTTACTTATATGTGTTCATATTTTATGTATATCTTTTTGTAGAATAAATGGCATCAAACAATAATCACATGTCACTGCGATCTCTCCTTGAGAAGGAGAAGTTGGAAGAGAATGGTACAAACTATATGGATTGGATCCGTAGCCTGAGAATTGTTCTAAGGCAAGAGGAGAAATTGTACGTTCTCGAGGAACCTATTCCACCTGAACCTGCTGCCAATGCTGCTAGGACAGTAAGGGAACAATATTTGAAGCACAAGCGTGACTCTACAGATGTTGGTTGCCTTATGCTTTCCGCCATGTGCAAGAACCTTCAGAAGGATCTTGAGCACTTGGGGCCAGTCGACTTAAACAATCGACCGATGGAAATGTTCCAAGTACAAGCTAGGCAAGAAAGGTACAACACAGTTGCAGTCTTGACCTCATGCATGATGAGTGAAGGACAAGCTGTTGGTCCCCATGCTCTCAAGTTAAAGGGCCACATTGAGCATCTTGAAAGGCTCGGTTTTCCAATTAGCCAAGAGTTGGCTACCGACATAATATTGAATTCATTACCCAAAAGTTTTAGTCATTTCATAATGCACTATAACATGGGTGGAATCAATAAAAACCTTTCCGAGTTAGTTCAAATGTTGAACACTACGGAAACCAATATTGTCGAGAAGAAAACCGACCAAGTGCTAATGGTTAACAAGGGGAAGGGTTTCAAGGGTAAAGGAAAAGCAAAGGTTGCTAATCCTAAGGCAAAAGTTGCCAAACCCAAAGAGGGTTCCAAGCCTAAAGAGGCTAAGCCCAAGTCCCAAGAGGACGCAGTCTGCTTCCATTGCAATGAGATTGGACATTGGAGGAGAAACTGCGTATAATATAAGGAAGCACTGAAGAAGGGCAAAGGAGTTGCTTCGACTTCAGGTATCTTTGTTATAGATATATTCCTATCTACTTCTAGTTCTTGGGTATTGGATACCGGATGTGGAACTCACATTTGTTTAAATGTGCAGGGTCTAAAGAACAGAAGGATGCTTAAGGAAGGTGAAGTGGACCTACGTGTGGGGAATGGAGCAAGAGTTGCTGCATTAGCCGTAGGAACTTATGAAGTTACTTTACCTAGTGGACTAATACTTGTTTTGAACAATTGTTATTACGTTCCAGCTTTAAGTAGGAATATTATTTCGATTTCAGTTTTGAATAATGAAGGTTTTAATTTTCTTATATGTGATAAGAAATTTTCCATTTACAAGAGTGATATGCATTATTGTACTGCTGTTTCATTTAATGGCCTTTATATTCTTGATGTTGAAAATCGTGATAATGATGTCTATAACATTAACAAGAAATCTAAACCTAATGATGTAAACCACACTTACTTATGGCATTGTCGTCTTGGCCATATAAACGAGAAACGCATTTCTAAACTCTACAAAGATGGATTTTTGGACTCACATGATTATAAATCTTATGAGACATGCGAATCTTGTTTACTTGGCAAGATGACCAAGGACCCATTTACCAAAACCGGTGAAAGGGCGGGCGACTTATTAGGACTCATACATACCGATGTATGTGGGCCTATGAGTAGCGATGCTAGGGGAGGATTTTGGTACTTCATAACATTCACTGATGATTATAGTAGATTTGGATATGTTTATCTAATGAAACATAAAAGTGAATCGTTTGAGATATTTCGAATATTTCAAAATGAGGTGCAAAATTAACTTGGCAAAACTATTAAGGTACTTCGATCCGATCGAGGTGGTGAATATTTGAGCCAAGAATTTGACAGTCATCTTAAGAGTTGTGGAATCATTTCAGAACTCTCTCCACCCGGAACACCACAATGAAATAGTGTGTCTGAAAGGAGGAATAGAACTTTGTTGGACATGGTTCGTTCTATGATGAGTCAAGTTGAGCTTCCTTTATCCTTTTGGGGACATGCACTAGAAACTGCTGCTTTCACTATAAACAGAGTTCCTACCAAATCGGTTCAAAAGACCCCATATGAGATGTGGCATGGAAGAAAACCTAGTTTGTCTTTCATGAAGATTTGGGGTTGCGATGTATATGTCAAGAAGTTAACTTCTGACAAGCTAGCACCTAAATCTGATAAATGTGTTTTCGTGGGATATCCTAAGGAAACCAAAGGATACTATTTCTACAACCGAAACGAGAACAAAGTGTTTGTTGCTCGAAATGGTACTTTCTTAGAAAAGGAGTTTCTTCGCAAAGGAACCAGTGGGAGTAAAATAGATCTCGAAGAAATTCGAGAACCCGAAAACAACATTGAACCGATGGTAGAGACTGAACCAAGTTCACAAAGAGTTGTGGAACCGGTTCAAGATGCACAAGTTCTTCGCCGAAGTGGTAGGTCACGATCCGAACCCGAGAGATATGGATTTCTCGTTACGGAAAGTGATGAAGTGGAGTTAATCGAAAACGATGAACCTACTTGCTATCAAGAAGCGATGTCCGCTCCTGATTCGGAAAAATGGCAAGAGGCCATAAAGTCCGAATTACAATCCATGGCTGATAATCAAGTTTGGAACTTGATTGATCCACCCGAAGGTGTAAAAACCATAGGGTGCAAATGGGTCTTCAAGAAGAAGACCGACATGGATGGGAAGGTGCACACCTACAAGGCTAGGCTAGTAGCTAAGGGATATAGGTAGATTCATGGCATAGACTATGATGAAACCTTCTCGCCTGTAGCTATGCTTAAGTCTATTAGAATTTTAATTGCCATAGCCGCATATTATGACTATGAGATATGACAAATGGATGTCAAAACAACTTTCCTTAATGGGAATTTACTTGAGGATGTATACATGATATAACCTGAAGGTTTTGTCAGTCCAGAAAATTCTAACAAGGTGTGCAAGTTGCAGAAATCCATTTATGGATTGAAGCAAGCTTCTAGGAGTTGGAATCTACGTTTTGATGAAGCAATCAAGGAGTTTGGCTTTATCAAAAACGAAGATGAACCTTGTGTATACAAGAAAATTAGTGGGAGCGTAGCACTATTTTTAGTGTTGTATGTCGACGATATCTTACTCATTGGAAATGACATTTCTGCACTACAGACTGTTAAGTCTTGGTTAGGAAAGTGTTTTTCAATGAAAGATATGGGCGAAGCCGCATATATTCTTGGTATCAAGATCTATAGAGATTGATCCAAGAGGATGATTGGTTTAAGTCAAAGTACTTACATTGACAAAGTCCTTAGAAGATTCCAAATAGAAAATTCTAAAAGAGGAAACTTGCCAATGTTGCATGGTATATCTCTTAGCAAGAATCAAATTCCTAAGACTAATGAAGAGCGAAAGAGAATGAATGGTATTCCATATGCTTCGGCAATTGGGTCTATCATGTATGCTATGTTATGTACTAGACCCGATGTCTCGTGTGCTCTAAGCATGACGAGTAGGTACCAATCGGATCCCGGCGAACCACATTGGATAGCAGTCAAGAACATTCTTAAGTACTTACGAAGAACTAAGGATGTATTCTTGGTCTTTGGAGGAATGGAAGAAGATCTTGTAGTAAAAGGCTACACAGATGCTAGCTTCCAAACCGACAAAGATGATTTCAGATCACAGTCTGGATTTTTGTTTACGCTTAATGGAGGCACTGTGAGTTTGAAAAGTTCCAAGCAAAGTACCGTCGCTGATTCTACAATCGAAGCTGAGTACATAGCGGCATCCGATGCAGCTAAGGAAGCAGTTTAGATCAAAAAGTTCAATAGTGATTTGGAAGTCGTTCCAAGCATCAGAGATCCTATTGAACTTTACTGTGATAACAATGGTGCCATTGCACAAGCAAAGGAACCAAGGTCACACCAGAGATCCAAACACATACTTCGACGTTTCCACATTATCCGTGAGATATGTGACAGGGAAGACGTAAAGATATGCAAAGTAGACACTGATGACAACGTGGCGGACCCATTAACTAAGGCTCTCCCGCAAGCTAAGCATGATGGTCATGTTAGGTCCATGGGTATTCGATACATGGTAGATTGGGCCTAGTGCAAGTGGGAGACTGTTGGTGTTATGCCCTAGGCCTATGATTGATAGACTTATGTGTTGACATTATTTATTATTATATGAAATGTTTATCATTTGATTATTATATGTTTTGTATATTTTGTTTATAATAATCTATGTCCCTAATTATTAAGAGAATAATTAGTATAATTGTCAATGGATAATCATGTGATGATTATATGCATATAGAGATGCACATTGAAATTATGGGTACTTGTTAGAGAACAAGTGACTGGACATGACCCGCATGAGATTTATGTCATGGTCAAATGTCATAAGTAAATCTCATAAGGTTACTTCATTTAGTCCCTAGACCTGAGATTATCATGACCTTACATACCATGAAAGTCATGTTTGATTTTAGTCAGACGGTATCTTAACACGATATCTATAAAGGCTATCTTTGGCATGATCAGATTCATGATGGGAAGGATGATAAGTCAAGATGGAATTTGTCCCTCGAAAGAGAGATGTTTTGCTTGGGCCCCTCGATGAGTGATAATGATGAAAGTGTATGGCCGTACCCCAATATGATTGGAATTATCATTATACTCAAGAATCGAGAAAGCATTGAACAAAGACAAGTTGACAAGGACCATGACTTGTGTTCAATATAACATCGTGAGACAAAGGGAAAAATGGAAGTACACCATTGGAAATGTGAACTCCTACGTTATATTATTTGGGTAGACATAATGACTTGCTAGAGTCCGCTTATGTCTTATGAGATTTGATATGATCGAATTCATTGCCAATATAATATAATCATATTGGGTCACACACAACAAGAATGAATTGGTTAAACCAAGGGAAGAATGATTGAGAGTTTCTGTAACTGGCTACCTTTGTCACGCGACATACTTAGCCATGTGGCTGAGTATACCGCGCGACATAATAAGCCACCAGACGCGGATTGACAGCCTGGTCTCCTAATTCGATTAGGAAACATATTCATGCTACTGTAGTATAAATATGAGAGGTCTGTCAACCCTAATAGTCTAGCCGAAATTTTCAAGCAAAATTCACAACAAAATGCTCTCAATATTCTTCAAGGTTTTGATCTAGCAATCATCAAGAAATCGTTCTTGAATTCATTCAAAGGTGTGGATACCGAAAGAGGGTCTTCGCTCGTTCATCGATCAAGGCCTAGAGTTCAAGCAAGTTGAAGAACGAAATTTGTGATTCGATATCACATAATCAAAATCGTTCGATAGCTCAAGAAAAGAAAGCGTTCAAAGGTTGGTATAATTCTATCTCATAGGAATTTAAATTAATTGTATAAAACGGATCCTAGGGCTTCTTGGGTTTTATGTTTTTAATGCTTTATTCCGCTGCGCATGGACCCGTAAAACCCAACAATGGCATCAACCAAATAGGAAGAGATTGTTGGGTATGCATATTTTAACCCTCCTATTTTAGCTTAGATTTGATTGATACCATAACCTCCTGTCTATTTTAAGGACTTTAGAACCCTATGTAATAAAGCTTAGACTTCAATTTTTTAGCTAAGTCCATTTTATAGCATATGTTAATTTAGGCTTGAAGACTGGCACAAGACTCATTGGATTTGAGGATGCAGTTCAAGGGTTTCAGACCGCCTTTTAAAAACTGCCTAGCAAACCGCTTCATGCAACCGCTTGGCAGAATTCCTTGTCTGAAACCACCTTTGAACTCCTAAGTGCAATCTCATTATGAACCGCTCCATGCAAACTGCTCTGCAGTTTCAACCTTAAGACCGCACTTAATAATCCTCCACTGGTGTAACCGCTCTCACTCAGAACCGCTTGCACACCAGAACCGCCCCAATGATTGGAGACTTGAAGTGAACCACATTTGACCGATAGAATCCACGTCAGCAATATCAAATGTCAACCACCATATCTTATCACATGACTACTTTTTCAGACAAGATCTGCAAGGATCTTGAAAAGGTGACAGATGTCCTAACCACCTTAATTGCAGCTGAGGTCTGATCAGCTTTACCTGCAACTACAGCTCCTAAGGAAAAAGTGGATATTGTGGATCAATGGGAAAGCATCAAGTACTGTCCTTGCAACAGCTGTGTCCAACGGCTATATCTTGGATGCTTGGGTATAAATACCCCTAATCTTCACCATTTGAAGATTGCTTGAGAAATTGATTTGCTGTGAGTTCATAGAAGCTGAAGCTCTGCCCAGAAATTCATAGTCCTTTGAATCTTCATCTTCTACTTCAAGAAATATTATCCCAGCCCAGAAATCAAGCCTTAACACCATCAAGAATCATTGTGCTCTCCATCTCAAAGATTTAAAGAGCCTTGATCTTGTTCTCACACACACACCTCACTTGTTTAATCACATAGATTATTCATTTGAGATACACTGGTTATAGTCTAGGATTTGTTCTTCATAGAAAAGATTTTAGATCTGAGTATTACTCATTGTACTTTGTAATCTCTCATACTCAATATAAAATCTCTCTTAGAAATCCAAGACTAACCATCTTGGTAGTGGACGTAGATCGTTTATCGATTGAACCACTCCAAATATTGTGTTCTTACTTTTCTGCATTTATTTTCTTGTACTTACTGATTATCTATCTTTATCTCTGTTTGATCTTTATTGTAGTTATCCTTTATTGTGAAATTGTGTTTGGAGTTAACATTGTCAAACCTCACTTTCAGTTTTACAACTGCTCAGAAAACTGCACCAAAATCGCTTTGCAAAACCGCCTATCCAAAACCGCTTTGTAACTCAAATACTCTGATGTGCATTTTACATCTCTACTTGCAGTATATTATTAACTGCAAGCTGTTTTGTAAGCTTAGAGGTTTAGTTTTTAAAAGAGGGCGAAAAATTTGAAACAACTATTCACCCCCTCTAGCTGTATTTTCACCCTTATTGCCACCTTTGGGACCAACACATATACATGGTTGGTAGGGGGTGGGACTAATCAGGTGCATTACATAACTTTACCCAACAATTATCTTCCCATTGTCAATATCCGTGAACCACTTATATAGATTTTTTCGAGAATCATAGCCCAAGAAGGGAACCAAGAGGAGGAAGAGTCCCAAACCAACAGATGCCTCCCGAGTTTTATCCACAATTTAACCAGATGGTACTCCAGCAAAATCAAATGTTCTAAGAGTGAACCCGATTTAGAGGTGAATTTTAAGAGACCCGGGGAAGAGTGAACTCCATCTATGATTATGGGGTTACACATTAGGACAACTTTGTGCAAGATGCTTGTTCTTTATGCGGTTTACATATTCATGCTACAAACTTTTATCCTAGTGTTGCACAATTTATTATTGATAATGAGCAGGCACATACACTGAACGGATACAACTCAAGGCCTCCTCAATATAACCCCTATAGCAACACTTACAATTCGGGGTGGAGGAATCATCCCAACTTCTCATTGGGAGGAAATCAAGGTAATCAAAATAAACTCCTCAGACTCTACCACCCAAGGGCAATTTGAACCCAAGAAAGAGCCTTAGGAAGAGGCCATGGAAAGAATGAGGTTGGAGCAGTAGCAGGAATCGAGACAACATGATGATGCGATAAAGAAGTTGGAGGTACAAATATGGCAACTTGCTAAAGCCCTTCAAATCCACAAGTCTAGAACTTTTCCAAGTTAAGGGCAACAAGCTATTGTCATATCCACCATACGGAATGAGAAAGTGGTAAGTCAAGAGGTTAGTTCTCCTTCATCTTCTCCTTCTCCTCCTCATATTTCTGAAAAAAAGATGTTGAAAAGAGTATACATGAATTGAGGGAAAATCCCAAAGATATTTACATACCCCCAAACCATATGTACCACTAGTGTCATTTCCCGGTAGTTTAATGAGATACAAGATAGAGCATCAAATGAAAGAATTGACGGATATTAATTTATACTCTCATCAGTGACCCAACCCAACCCAATCCAACCTTTTAATAAAATATTTATTTTTCTTTACTTCAACTTACCTAAAATACTTATCATTTTATTTTTTTAAATAATGTATTAGTAATAATATTTCTAAAATTACCTGTACAATTATTAAAAACAATTACCCATACAATTATAAAAAAAATTATGAATTTTGATATATTTTTTATTTTATATAATTATATAAAATATACTATTTTTAAAAATATATTTATATAAACACAAAATCAAAACAATTTGGTGAAACAAAAAAAAAAAATCAAATGGTGACTCAACCGGGCCAACCCAAGGATTGACTGGCCAACCAGGTTGTGCATATTTCCATGACTTTCCATGAATTTTCCTTTTTTTTTTGTGACCCATGGTAACCCTCTTACGAGAGTCACCAATGAGTAGTCTTATCCTTTTATTTTATAAAGCATTTAATTATGTTAACATAGAAACAGTAGCTCAGGGCTACAAATTGGTTCTACCTCCTTGTTAAAATAATTTGGTATAAGCATTCTGAATTTAACTTGACATGTATTGTTGTGATTTACTCTTATACCTTAAAATATAAAAATATAAGAGTTATTGCAGTTTTATACCTTAGCTACAGGAGCGGAAGTTAATAAAATATGTGACTTTTTATGTTTTTTTTTAATGTGGAAAACTGTTTAAAAAATTACTATTATACCTTAAGGTATAAATTCTAATTTTATACCTAAACATAGAAAGGCTATTTTTAAAAAAATATGAAAAATTGCGAAAAATAATCTTATGCTTAGATATAAAAGTATTTTACTCTTATACCTAATTATAAGAGTAATTCTACTCATATACTCTTATACCTAGGTATAAGAATAATTCTACTCATATACTCTTGTACCTAGGTATAGAAATATTTTTACTTTTATAATTAGGTATAAGTGTAATTCTATTCATATACTCTTATACCTAGGTTTAAAAATATTTTTACTTTTATAATTTTTGTATTAGAGCGATGAAAAGCGGGTATATGTAAGCATGACATTATGTGAATTTCTATTTTGATAGAACTTTTATAAGTTTAAAAATATCCGGCTAGTGGCCCTATGGTCCATCCTCGTTATTTTGGGAAATATTTATTTAAAAATAATATTTTGAGAAAAATTTCCAAGCAGGCTAAAATCTAGGGGTGAGCAAAAAAAAACCGTTAATACCGTTAACACCATTAACACCGAAAAACCGAATCCGAAAAAACCGAAACCGAACCATTTGGTTTGGTTTAGGTTTTAAAAGTTTAGAAACCGAAATTTTCGATTTGGTTTAGGTTTTAAAAATTTAGAAACCGATAAGAAACCGTTAACACCGTTAGTCAAAACTACGTCATTTTATCTTATACTATATATATTATAAATACATTTGTTCACTTTCTTCCCTAGTTCAAACTTTACATGCCTTTTGAGAGGAATAAACGACTGCATGCAAATAACATACAGCACATTGCTACAACAGGCATACATGAAGGATTCTTGAGTTTATCGGTTGGAATTTAGAGCTACCTGTAGCTTGGTAGTCAATCCCTTCTTCTCTTCTTCAAGCTCTCTAATCTAGCTTTCACAAAGAAAGTGATATTAAAATGGCATGCATTCGTGAACAGAGAAGTATTAGCTTTTCAAAAAGAAGGCTAAAACCAACAGCTTGTACACCTGTTTTCTTAGATTCCTAATCTGGCCTTCTTGGGCAGCTTGTTTTTTCGAAAGTTCGGCACCTAATACATAGAAAATAAACATTGCCTAAACATTAGCTTCGTTTACCTCAGAGAGAAAATCATTCAGTAGTAACAGAAGAGAAAATATATATATGGTTGAAACTGGACTTTAAATAATCCAAGACTGTAGATAAAATGCTTTAGATTTTCTGGATATTGGTACATAGATATGCATCTCTCGGTCACGCTGTACCCAACAAAAGTAATTGATGCCCAAACAAGGCCCATTAAAGCCCAACAATCCAATTAAGATAGAACCAAAGGCCCGATATCACAGAAACCAGGCTTAAGCAATTAAGCCAAAAGTTAATGGTTTCGATTTACACAAAACCGATAGTTATTGGTTTGGTGTCGGTTTTATCCTAAAACCGATCCAAACCGATCCGTGATCACCCCTACTAAAATCGGCTCTCCCTCTCTCCACACACACACACACACACACACACACACACACACACAGCATTATGATGCTAAGCAACTGCAGTGTAGGTGGGTTTATGTTAATGGGCCGGTGCCGGAAGAGGTCCCCGGTGAAGACGTTGTGCTTGGCGTCCCCTATGAACTCAGAACAGCTTCGTTCCCAACTCGACGAGCTTCGGGTGGAGGCGGACCACACCAGGGCTAAAGGTTCCCCTTCTTTTTCTCACACTGATATCTAATACTCCCTCCGTCCTAAAGATGAATTGTTCAAAAAATGTTCAAATTTGCTCTTAAAATTTGCTTTTGATCAAGAGCAATTTTAAATTTTTTTGGACATTCATTTTGGGTCATAGCTATTATAATGTTTTCACTACATCCTAATTTTTTTTTTCTTAATAATATAATTATTACTTTTTGCTCATTAGGCTTGGGAGTAAATGAGGACAGTGATTGATTATCTCAAAATTTATATGGTAGGTAGTTAAGTTTTTGTATGATAATTAAGATTTAGAAAGACTGATAATTTTGGAATTCTGAAAATGCGTTAAATGACTTCATCGTCAAGCCCTCTGATTTCTTATGGAGTACTCCCTCCACCCCGTTTGAAATTATAAGCTTTGGACACTTTGGGTTGGGCACGGGAACAAATGAAAAATGTTAGTGGAGTAGATATTGTTAGTATGAAGCTTAAGGTAGGATCAAGAAAGTTGGGGTATAAAATAGTAAGTGGAAAATTGTTTTGAGTGTGAAAGTGGGCCCGTTGATTAAAGAAATATTATTAAGTTTCTATTTTGGGATTGTGTAGTTTTTAATGGGACGCGTAAAGGGTAAATAAATTTAGTTTCAAATGGGATGGAGGTAGTATATACTGCCCCGTCCCATCCGAAAAGGCACAAAATGAATCTTGCACGAGAATTAAGGAGAGTCTATAGAGCAGTTAGTGTTGTGAGTATGAAAAGTAAGGTCGAAAAGAGAATGTGGGATAGGGAATAGTTAGTGGATAATTATTGTGAGTATGCAAGTGGGTCTCATGAATAAAAAAGTATTAAAAAGTTTTCATTTTGGGAGTGTGCCTTTTTAAATGGGACACCCAAAATAGAATTTTGTGCCTTTTCGAGTGAGACGGAGAGAGTACAATATATGTATATATGTGTTGTATGCATACACAACATTTTAATTGCTCAATCAGCTCTATGCAATTAGGAATTACTCGGCTATTTTTCTTATTTTCTTTTTTGATTTTGTGAGCAATTAAGAAATTGAATTTTAAAGTGATTTTAGTAGCGCATATACATAAATATGAGTCCTGTACTTGGCCGGTGCAGATGAATGGATGTCCATTTTAGTTTTATGTGAAATTAAGAAATTGATTCTGAAGTTATCTTAAAGCAATACATTATTGTTTATTGCATTTGTTTGAAAGTTATATGCTGTGAATGGAAATATTCTTGTTCCAACTGTTGGAAAGATCTCCGATGCCGCCATCTGTCAAGCATGGTTGCACTACTTGATCGAATGCATTACCTCAAATGATCAGTAGAAATTATGAAATAATATCATTATGCTAATTTTAATTTGTAAGGACTAGGGAGTATTTAGCCTAATACTGAGTATTTTATGAAAGTACGTTGTTGGTGTTACAGTAAAATAATTTCCAGTTGTGAACTTAATACTCAACAAGTAACTTGGAGCTTTAGTGAACATGTAATTGTGGACCAATAAGATTTAAAACAATTAATGTTTTGTCTGATGGATGATACCATTATGATTGAGTTGGCGTTCATTTGGGCCGGGAGGTCTGTGACTAACAAGACACTAGGGGGGTAGGAGCTACTAACGAAGGTTTAATCCATGGATAATGGAGGTGGTCCGCATGGTTGATGCTAGTGTCAATTTGTTGAAATGCTCGGTTTATTCCACTAGACATTTCCTGCTTCTTTGACCATATATTTTAGGGGTGGTCCTTAAAAATTTAAATTAAGAAGAAGCATTATACATTGAGATTTCTAAATCATTTAAAGTATGCCCTTAGCTGGAGACATATATTTTTTACTCATGTTCAGAGAGTCAACTTCCTCAATATGGACATCTATCAACTCAATTTCATACTTGTGCACTCAATTTTAGGTGATAAAATCTATATCTATATATATATAAAGGCACAAGTGCAATTTAATGCTATTTTTCCCTCCAAAACATAGATGGTTCTAGAACATTGTTTGTGCTTTTAATGTTATTGACATGCTCGAACTCCAAGACTCCAATAATATAAGTAGTGATTATAGGTCACTAGGCTCTAATTATTTACACTAACTACCAACCAATTCAGCTTCTAATACTACTTTTTTATTAAAAAAATGTGTTTCTACAACAGTATATGTTATTTGTCCGCTATATATTACATTAAATTACAACTTTTCATTTAAAGTTTTTTTTTTCTATCATTTTAAGTTTAAGTAATAATTTTTTGAAAAAGTACATTATGCAAGTATAAAATAAAATCTGAAAATGTAAATTGACACAATTCATTTATGAACACATTATAGAACAAAAAGGTTATTCACTTTAGAACAAAAAAGTCATTTATTTTGGGACGGAAGCAGTAGTAATTAATTACTTTTTTAACAAAGCGAATAATTCATCGACTCTCCACGTTTCTCTCTCCTATGATACAACCGTCTTTTATATACGAGTATATATAGTGTATATATATGGTTTTTAGTTCTTTTTTTTTTTTGAAGTCATATTTCTTCTACTTAAAAAAAAGGTCATATTTCTTCTATCGTTCTCTTTTATTTGTTTATCTTACCGAAATAAACACTATCAAGAATTATATAAAAAAATTGATGTGATTTTATCTAGGACATTTTCCAACATTATCGTCAATTTATAAAAAAATATTATCTTAAAAATTATTATTTTTATCTTCGTCTATAATTTTTACATAGATAATTGCTTAAAATCTTAACTTTCTTTGAAATAGTTTTTGTGTAGCACTAGTTTCAATAACTTAAAGCTACATCAAAATAACTATGAGTTGCAACTTTTACGGCTTTAGACTACTGAGGAGAACTTAAAGGAAAGCCGAATTGGGGCTTGTTATGGGTGGAAAGTGGAAAGTATTATATATTGAGTTTGGACAACAAGAAAACAAAATTTAATTTGATCACCTTCATTTTGAATAGCTTGTACCAATTTGGAGCCAAGATATTCCTTTTAGGAAAAAGAGAAAAAAATGAAAGCTAAGTTGATACAAAAGAAGGGTAGAGAAGTTGGTGAAAGGTTAGTTGTATATGTTGGATTATGATGGTAGCTTAGAAGATTTCCCTTACGCAAGAATGGTGATTAGTACAACCTCTACTTCCAGGTTAAGTATCATGGTACTCTTGCCTTTTTTTACACGTATGGCATACATTTCCCTCAAAGTACCCAGCGACCCGAGTGCGAGATGAGATCTGAGTAGGATAGTTATGTAAGATGCTCAGACAACATTACCAATGATAAGGTCTCTACCAATTTATTGTGTACTGCTCTGGGAACCATTTGGAGGGAAGTCCTCTATGCTAGAGGTTAACAAGCTGGTTGTGGAGAGAGATCTTTATTGGCATCAGGGAATCAAGTGCAGATGGATGTCTTACCCATATGCATTCACAACAATCCACATGTCTGTGACGAGGATCAGAGTCATCAGATTGTCTCAAATATTAACTAAAGGTATCTGCTATTGCAGGAAATTTCCAGTTCAGTTTAAAGCCAACATATTTTTTCCCTTTTATCTTTGATAATGACCGTATCAAAAAAATCTTTAGTAGTGACCTCAAGAAAAGAAAATCAAGTTCTCTAAGAAATTATGACCTTTGCTATCTACCGCCTCTTGAATAGGTACATAATGGAATATTATTACTACACATTATTTTTCATTGAATGGAGAGAGCTGCTTTTGGCAAAACGCTAAGGGGCAAGTCAAATAATGCATATTTGATGAAATATTATTACTATTCATCATATTCATTGAACACAGAATGTTGATTTTGGCAAAACACTAATATGTAGAGTCAAATATTGAGAAGTGATCAATAAGTACTCTTGTTAGTGTTTGTGACTTGGAATAAGAAGTTTCTACCGAGATCATGCCCTTGAATATAGCTAGATCCAACTCAAGGTGGCAATATTATGATCATATCCCGGTGACAGTTGCCAAGATATTAAAACCCTTGCTTTTTTGTTGATTAAGGGTTGGTACTCAGTAGTAAAGCATTTTTCACCCTTGGGCAGTTCATTTTCATGAAATGGTAATTTCGGTGATGCGGCAGTGTAGAAATATGTAACTGCTTCTTATAAAAAAAGAGAAGAGAAAAAAAGAAATACATAACTGAATTTATCATATAGAGAACCAACTTATGTGACATTCATGTCCATCTATTCTACCTATAGATCCAACAACAACAACATTACCCCTGTGCCGCAAAGGTTCCCACCTGCGGTGGCTTAAGGGGGGTCGGATGTACGCAGTCTTGCCCCCTGTATTAAAGCATAGAGAGGCTATTTCCGAATAACCTATGATGAAAATTGCGTCGAAAATTGCATGGACTGACAGCTGATTCTCCGACAATCTATTTAACCCACTTGACTTGTGCTTTCATGCAGTATGTGTGTGCATTCATATTGCCTACTACCTGTCATGATGCTATCAACATGAGACAATCTCCACGAATAACGGGCTAGAAAGAGTGGATATCCCCTTTTTATTTATTTCACCTCTAAGTTCTTTTGCCCACCGTGTTGCATACCTTTTTTTACTTTCGTCCAATATTTGCAATTTACCTTTGTTTCTTCAAGTTCATTTAGGTATTTGTGGAAATTCTTGAAATAGCATCAGAAATGGTTGTATACTTCAAATAGTTTATGAATTATTATTTTTTTAATTTGAAAATATAATCCACTTCTCTACTGTATAATGTGAAGCCAGGAATTTGATATAAAGGGGTGAAGATTATATAGTGATAGAAATGTACTCTTTCCGTCCCACTAAAAGTTACACTTTTTGCCAAAAAGGTTTTTCCATTAGAAGTTGCACTTTTCCAAAATGGAAAATAAAATATACTTATTTAATCAATGGGGATCCACTTGCATACTTACAACAACTATCCACTCACTATTTCCTACCCCACTTTCTCTCTCCCACTTCACTTTTTATAATCACAACACTTACACCACTTACGCATTTTATTAATTCCCGTGTCCATACACAAAAGTGTAACATTCTGGGACGAAGGGAGTATATGGTAGTAGTTGAATTAGATCAAATTTGAGCAAGATTATAATACTGTTCTGTCTTTATCTAAATTAAAGTGGGTCAGAATTAAAATACTGTCATTAATTCAAAGGAGCTAAAGTGGCATATTTTCAAAACCAAAGGGGGTCAACTAACGCCCAATGATTGTGTGTGGCTCCTCCATTGTGATCAATTATGTGTCATGAAATGCCAAATCAATTTCTTGTCAACACTTATTCCCTTGGCTTAAGCTCATTAAAAACAATTGTGGTTCTCAGCTAATAACGCAAGAATGAGGCTGATACGGTTGTCAGAAGCAGTAGAGAATCTTCAGAGGCAGGCGGTTGTTAGCATCCAGACTGGAAAGGAAAATGATGCAAGGGAACTACTTTTCCAAAAAAAGAAGGTTATACAAGCTTTAGAAAGATCAAAGAGTCGCATTGAATTACTTAATGAGCTTTTGGCAAAGCTTGATGAGGTATGATATACGTTCAGTAATTAATTAAACATAATTTAGTCCGCTGTAAAGATTTTGTAAGCCTCACTATATTTGCTGTTTGAGATATAATTGAGTTATCATATAGCCTGGTTTGTGATTGTTTCATATTACAAATTTTTGCAAGCTGATAATTTCTTATTTGTTCCCTAAATACAGACGTATCTTCATCTCGGTTGTAATAAATATGATAAGCTGAAACAGAAAGCAAGTGTCATAACCTGGCATTATGAAAGTTACATCTCATCAATAATTACTGTCAGTATATCTCGGTTCCCAATATCCAGAAAGTTACTCACTACCAAGTGTAATCATAGAGGTAGACAGACTTTCTGACTGATGGCCAAGTACATTTGTCATCCGCAATACAATACTCTTTGTTATAAAAAAAGTTCTATTCTCCATTACACGTTACTAGGGTTGTTAAACGATTTGAGCTGCTCGACTCGAGTTGAGCTCGAGGTGTGACTCGACTCGAGCTCGAACAAGATTTTAGGCTCGTTTGCGATTGACTCGTTTCGAAGGCCAGGGAGGTTGGCGAGAGGCAAGCTTACAGTAGGTAGTGTCGCCTCTATTGTTCCAGGCAACAATCGAATTAGGCGATTTTTGCATATAAGTTACAATTTGACCCCTTGAAGTTTTGAACCATCGCTGCACTTATCCAAGGGCTTGATAATAACTTTGACGTTTTCAGACCTAAATTGCGTAGTTTGGATTAACAATATTGAAGCTCTAACTCGTCGATGTATATTGAATGCAATTGTGTGTGCAATTGAGGGAGAGAGATATTTGAACTGACGGCGGGAGGGAGAAAGAGACATTTATACTAACAAGAGAGGGTGGGGGGAGATATGCTGGACCTAGAGTCATCTGCCATTAAAAAAAAGAGAGAGAGAGACCCGACCTCAGCTGGATATCGTTTCTGCCTACGGCGAGCCTCCACTGCCCCTGTGAGTTCTATCCCCTATTTATTTGAATTTTCCTTTTTTTTTTTTTACAGAAACCTTAGTTTTAAATTTTTCTATGGCTTAGATTTAAATGTAGGCAAGACTTATTGCTGAAATTCTAAAAGGAACAATCCTAGAAGGAACTATGGAGGATGTCAATATGCTCCTTTTGAAGATGAAAACAACACAAATAATTCAATTTGTAATTTATGTGGGTTTACCGTTACTAGTGGGATATTCAAGGCTACATTGGGTTGGAGGTGATCCAAATGTGAGGCCATTTGAAAGAGTTCCAGAGAATGTGAAGGATGAGATTCCAAGTTATATTGATTCAAATGAAGCAAAGGAAAAAGTAAGTACAAAATCAAAGAAGTCGAGATGAGACTGGATGATGATGAGAAGCCAAAAGCAAGTGTATAGATTCAGTCAAGTAAGAGAGCCAAGGTATTTACAAAAAGGACCAATTTACTGTTTTGAGTTATGATGAGTCTCTTGTGAGAGATATGCATTAACAAAATGATGCTAAGAGGCGATTGAAGTGTTAAGAAGCTATCATGTTCAGCTGTTGCTAGATAGATGCGTGATGCTGAGATTTCATTTAAATGTTGTAATGTATGAGAGCTCTCAACAAATGAATAATGCAATTGCGATACATGGTCCAGGGATGAAGCTTCAAATTACCACGAGGTGCAAGTCCCCTTATGAAAGAGGTGGAAGCGGTACATAATAGAGTTATGGAAGACCACAAGCATGAATGGAAGAAATATGGTTCCTCTATTTTGTCGGGTAGGATAGAGGATAAGAGGGAGATGATATTGATTAGTTTCCTAGTCAACTGTTTTAAGGGAATCGTGTTGGTAGAAAATATTGATGCTTCGGAACATACGAAGGAAGGGGTAATGTTTTACTTGGTTGAAAAGCTCATGGAGAAAGTTTGGGCCGGTAATGTGGTTCCAAGTTATGGCCGGTGTTGTGGGCAGATTTTCTACAGGTCGACATCTTGAACCTAGCCAGCATGTCGACATCTTAAATATTTCTGCATGGCGACATCTTGAACCTCTGTAAGTAATGCATAATTTATATTATTTACTTAACTATTTTTACAGCAACTCCTGGAGATAATTTCGGGATATTTAAACAAACACAAGGACTCCCATCAAGACTTAGTCAAAAACGTGGAGAAGATAAGGCTTAAACCGAGATTGTAGGGATAGGTTGTTAAGTTGTTATCTTTTTCTCTATTTAAAGGGTTTATGGCTGGAACACTATTCACGCACTATTCATGCACTATTCACGCACTATTCACACACCACTTCTTGTACTCCGTCATAGCTCCACCACTTGTAACTCACTAAGTATCAATATTATCGTTTGGGAAGGTAGGTGCTCATAAACACCTCCCGAGGTTTTATGCCGGCGAGATAGTTGTCTCAAGGACTTTCCTCGTTATATTATCGTGTCAAACTTGCTCTACCCCTACACCGATTATACTCCATTGTGCCTTCCTTATTCTCTTTATCTAAGTTACTAATTGATTGTTTTTTACCAAAACAATTTGGCGCCCACCGAGGGGCCTTTGGTTTTTTAATCGGTTCAATTCTCATCATGTCTACTCAACCCATGACCTCTACCGCCGGCAAAACTATTGTTACTAATATTTCCACCGGAGGTTTCAATCCCAGCGTGTCGACGGCTGCAATCTTGGGGTCGTTTCTGCCACCGCCGCCTGCGGGACCTGGCAAGAAGCAGTCATCTCCAACGCCCGATTCTGAGATCAAGAGCATGCTCATGCAGATGAAGAACCAGCTGGACAGACAACAAAGTAATGCCTCGCTGATTGCTGACACCTTGGTGAAGATGCAAAAGGATCATAAGTTGCTGACTGAAAGAATGGATGTTGTCTCCCCTATTCGCCCTGGAGTCCTTAACTTTGATGCTGGGGGCAGCTCCCAGACCCTCGATGAATTCCTTCCGATGGCTCCAGCACCACAGATGACGATATCTCCCAAGATGACGACATCTCCAACGATGATGACATCTCCGATGATGACGACACCATTTGCATCCAGCATCTTCGAATTATCTTCTCAAGGAAATGCCTATGTCTCACCTTCTACGCATAACATCTTTGGGACATCTTCAGAGGGGGCAACCTTCACCAATAGTACCGTCGTGACATCCTCCGCAAATAACACTAATCCCTTTGCTAATATCAATACAAATTATGTTTTTGATAATATTGCTCGTACTACTAACCCTTTTTTGCAGGTAGCTACATAGCAAGTCAGCTTCAAGAATTAAGGGATATGGTCATGAACATACCTGGTGTCACTCCCCCCATCCAGCAAGTTTCACCGACATGCTACAATCATTCACGCTTTGTACCGGCTATCGCACATGTCGACATCCTGAAAGGATTTAGCGTTCCAACCATGAAGCTGTATGATGGAAGCACCGATCCTGAGGAGCATGTCGCTCATTACCAAGAAAAGATGGAAATTGTCCGTATACCTCTCCAATTCCGAGAAGCATGCTTGTGCAAAGGATTTGGTTCAACATTGGTAGGACCAGCTTTGAAGTGGATGATTCGTCAACAACCTGGATCCATTGGGTCGTTTGCCCAGCTTGTCAACATGTTCAACAACCAGTTCTCTTGTAGCAGACAGTTCGAGAAACTCACCAGTGACCTTTATTATATCACTCAGCAGCCTACCGAAGCGTTGAAAGACTACGTTATCAGGTTCAACAAGGAAGTCTTGGAAATTCCCAACCTAGATATGGCAACAACCGCTGAAGCCTTTAAAATGGGTTTGAAAAAGGATTCTCCATACTATGAGGAGTTGGTGATGAACCCGTGCAAGAGGATGGAGGACATCCGGAATAGGGCATTAAGATTCATTAGGTTAGAGGAAGATAAGATGCAGCAGACAAATCTTTCTGGCAAGGCGTCGACATATTTCATGTAAGCCGTAGCATATCAACTCAATTCAGAAAACAAGAAAACTCGAAACATTCAAATAGGTCACCTATGTTTCAAGATGTCAACATCATTACTACAGGTAGACGACATCTTAAGGTAATAAGCCAGGTGCGCATCAACCTTTGTTATTTAATAAATATTTATTTATTTCCTTTTTCGGTAAATAAATTTCCGCAAGGTTTATTTCTTATTCTTTCATTAAATAAAAGTGACATCAATCAAGATGTCAAATACTCTTACAATGTCATCGTTTTGCAAGATATTATTATTTTGGAACTTCAAGATTTTATGGGAACAACTGTTTGAGACTGGCCATCTCATCTTAAGTTTAAGGGTACTCAATCCCCTCAAAGGTTTAAAGAAATTACTTTCTTTCATCGCATTAAGGTTTATACATCTCGCCTGTAGCGCACGATTGTCATCCTTGATTGAGGTGTGGGATGGGCCCGTATGTTTTATATATACGAATTACCCATTTCCACTCAATCAAAGTGTATGACCAAAAGATTTTTACAATTGGTTATGACACATACGTGTCATCTAAGAACAAAAGGTTTTTGACATTAACATGTCAATAAAGCAAATGTAAGAATTTCTACATCCATCGCAAGGTGACAACATCTTCAAACATGTCAACATCTCAAAAACCAACAACCATAAATTGTTCTTACGACCAACCCGATGACACTTCTCCTGCATCTGCTACTCCTCTAGAAAGATCCTTAAGGATGGCACATTGTTGTTCAATATCCCACTCAACATGTTTGCCGTTCAGAAAATTTTCAATCATTTGTATCTTGATTTCCATCATGCTTTTAGCCGCAAATGCCATCATTCTTAAGACCCTTGGTCTCTTGCACATGAGCATCCTGAATTGAAGACACCCCCTTCATCAGACTCTCTACCTCATTGTTCAAACTTTCGACCTTCTCCTCAAATTCTTTAACCTTCTTCTCTAAGCTTTCCTTCTCCTTATGCCGCTTCTTTAGATGCAGCATCCCCAACATGAGCTTCCTATTATTCTTCTCCAAAGTAACCATCAGATTCAGAGCATTATTAAGAAACTTAGCCTTTTATCTTCCTTAAAAGGATAAGTTTGGGGGCAATTGTTGTGGGCAGATTTTCTACAGGTCGACATCTTGAACCTAGCCAGCATGTCGACATCTTAAATATTCCTGCATGGCGACATCTTGAACCTCTGTAAGTAATGTATAATTTATATTATTTACTTAACTATTTTTACAGCAACTCCTGGAGATAATTTCGGGATATTTAAACAAACACAAGGACTTCCATCAAGACTTAGTAAAAAACGTGGAGAAGATAAGGCTTAAACCGAGATTGTAGGGATAGGTTGTTAAGTTGTTATCTTTTTCTCTATTTAAAGGGCTTATGGCTGGAACACTATTCACGCACTATTCACGCACTATTCACACACCACTTCTTGTACTCCGCCATAGCTCCACCACTTGTAACTCACTGAGTATCAATATTACCGTTTGGGAAGGTAGGTGCTCATAAACACCTCCCGAGATTTTATGCCGGCGAGATAGTTGTCTCAAGGGCTTTCCTCGTTATATTATCCTGTCAAACTTGCTCTACCCCTACACCGATTATATTCCATTGTGCCTTCCTTATTCTCTTTATCTAAGTTACTAATTGATTGTTTTTTACCAAAACAACCAGTAAGTTTGACCGGAAGAGTTACAGAAAAACTAACTTTTTTTTCTCTATTTATTCTTTTATTCTCCTTTAAGTAAGGCATATTTAGGTTAAGGGGAAAGTATCCACATTTGTGTTGGGTAACTTGTGCATATCATTGCTTAGATCCGATGTTGGAAGACGTACTTGAAGATGAAAATTTCAAGGCAACTATTAAGAAGGCTATGAATTTTAGTAGTGTAGTCAAACTGATAGGGAGGTTTACAAATTGGAGCTAGGCGGACCTGCGAAGACTCATTTTCCATTTTTTCTCTCACTCTCTTTAAGACTTTTAGTGAAGAAGGGCTTGGTGGATATGTTTTTGTCATATTTTTTGAGAAATAGAAAATGGGCGAAATAAGCGAAGGGTCATTAAACTTTTCGTAGGATATACATGTTCCACGCATGCCTCACACATGTTGCCCCTTTTTTCGCGGACAGGTTTCTGTCCCGCGAATATATATTTTCCGTAGACACATCTCCGTCCCGCGGATCGACTCCCGCAGACGCATCTCCGTCCCGCGGATCGTCTTCCCGCAGACGGATCTCCATCCAGCAGATCGTCTCCCGCAGACACATCTCCGTCCCTCGGATCGTCTCCCGCGGACGGATCCGTCCGGTGGACCGTGCGGGGACACATCTCTTGTATATGTACTATGCACGTGCGCCTTGCACACTTCTTCCCACGTTTGATTCAGACGCATTAATGTTTTTCTAATTAGAATTATAGATTGAATTGTCCAAAGGCAAAGAATTATCTCGCATGTGACTTTCCACCCACATTCTTTCCTGCTAACGTACCTTTTCTTTTCAGTTATGCACTCCCGCAAACTATATTGGTGGGTGACCTAGTTAAATCACCCCTTCAAAATTTTCAATCATAGAAGTCTTATCATAAGCCACATAAAGTTTGGCCTCCTTGACTATCACTTCCATCAGCGCACTAGTCATCTTACCGCGAATATTTGCGGGCTAACCCACGACTTGTCTTGGAATATGTGCAACTAGTCATCCTAATCTACATAATTATACTATTTGTAGCTTGGAATATGTGCAACTACTGGTTAAAGGCACTAATGTTTTGTTGTATTGTCACTTCACACACTTCACACGTCGAAGCAAAATATATTACATTTTCGTTAGCACTCGAAACTCTCAAGAGAAATTTCCCACGCAGGGGGACTAACGTAGGATATATATGTTCCGCGCAAATGCCTGTTGCCCCTTTTCCCGCAGACCGCAAATATATCTCTTTCGCAGACGCATCTTCGTCCCACGGATCGACTCGCGCAGACGCATCTCTGTCCTGCGGATCGTCTCCCAGCGGATCTCCATCTAGCAGATCGTCTCTTGCAGATGCATCTCCGTCCCGCGGGAGTCGGGGTCGACTCGCGCAGACGTTTATCCGTCCCGCGGATTGTCTTCCGCAAAAGCCCGCGGATACGTCTTTTTGTCCCGCGATATGCGGGCTGTTATACTCTTAAGTAATTCCCACGATTAGACGTGGTCGGGAAAGTCTTTTTCACTTATCGGGATCGCCGAGGAGCAGTAGATTGCAGGCTATAATAGGAAGTTCGCCACTTGGTCCAATTAGTCCAATAATTGGGTTACATGTGGCCTTGTTGGGCTTATAAGGGAGAATTACGGGATGGTCTACCACCATGGACCATGTGCTGTGCACATGGGATTACTCATTGCCTGTAAATACCCCACTTTGATATTCATTTACACCAGGTAACAAGGGTCATCCTCTACAATATTTTTCTCTAGAGACATACCAACAAGTCCCGCAATACTTGTCTCTCCCAAAAACCCTCCTAGTTCCTATTTTCCCTCCTCCTTTTCATTATTTTTCGATGATTCGTGTAACGCCTCACTAACTAGAAATCTTGCATTCAATATCCTAAAACCCTAATACAACCCCGTAGGACTACCCTCCTACATTTAGCGACTCTGCTGCTGGGGAGGTATTCACGATACCCACGAAAAACACACTCCACCTGCCAGAAATCCCGGTTGTCATGGTCATCACTCAAGCGATATTCCACAAACACAAATCAAGCTTTCACAAGAAAATGGGGGATAAGGAGAAATCAGTTAAAAAAACGGTAAAGGCAGTAAACCAGATCTGGATTTATCAACTCCGGCGATATTTAACGTCGCCGGCTAAGCTCCGTCGAGACAAACAATCACCGGATCCAGATGTGCCCCTCCAAACGAAGCTAATGCCCTTAAAAACGTCACAAATGGAGCACATACAACCCACCTTGAAACGTCTTACAGTTTTTTTCGTCTCGCAGGCCACCGCTGGCTCCCGCAGCCATTGGCGTCGTTCTCGATTTCAGAGATGTACACCCACGCCGGCCAGATCTCGCCTACTTCCAACAAGTCAATTCACGCTTTTGACCTCGCAACATTGTAAGTACCAAAATCTGGACCGCTATCCATCCGAGCATGCGGGAAGGACACCGAGGGTCTACTTATCCGTAATCACAAAGTCCCGTGACTTTCCAATGATCAAATTGACCAAACAAAGCAAAGAAGGATCTTTTGTACATTAAAAACATCAAAAGGACCTCGCAGTAATGACAAAATTCAAAAAATACTGACATTGCTCTTTGGTCCGCACGGACCACCTTGCAAAAGGAAGAGTCTGTCGTGCGGACCTCCTTGTCATTTCCAGATGCTATGAATACAGACATCTTGCTCCTTCATTTGGAACATTGATATAGACAAAAACACAAAAACAACACAAAGATAAGAAAAATTTGAGAATAGTGAGCATTAGGGGACATTCTATATAAGTGAGAGCAGAATTCTCTCCTTCTTAATCACCCTAAGCAAATCACATACTTTTCCCACAACCAAAAATACAAGAACAACACAAGACAAGAAAAATCTTAGAAGAGTGAGCATTAGGGGACATTTTGCCTAATTGAGAGCAGAATTCTCTCCTTCTTAATCACCCTAAGCAAATCACATACTTTTCACACAAAATCAAACCCTAAGAAGATAGAAAGAACCAATATTGGTGAGATCTCATTCCAAACCCTAAATAATGCTTTAATCTTTTATTTCCAAGTCTTTTAATGTATTACGAATCATTGTTGTTGAATATATCATAATGTAATCTTTACTTGTTTTGTACATTGAACACCCAAACCATCTAAATGACCCTACAAGATTTTTCGTGTACAGTGTGCTTAAAAATGGAGGTCTAATGGTAATAGTGGTTTGTTCATATTCCATGCATTGTCTTTTCTTTATTTACTTTCAAAGTGTATTTTTTTTACTTCCTAAAGATCATCTTTTGATCCATTTCCTTTTCTTAGTTACAATGATACAAGTGAACCTAATCACCAATGTTAACTCATCACTCATGTCAAAAGATATGGTTCTAGGAATTATGGTTACAAATGTTGATGAAACTTAATTTCTTTCATTTTCTCTTAAAAGGTGACAAAAGTTCAAGTGTAAACCTTCAAAAGATTTCTTATTTCTTTACTTGGTGCTAACAATCTCCATTGTTGTTTATCAAGAAAAGCTTGAAACCACCATTATTGTATTACCCTAAGACTTGGAGATGACACCCTAAGATTGGACATTTCCCTCTTTTTTTGGTTTTATGGCCACTTTTCTGGACAATCCAGAAGCTGCCACATTTCCTGCTCAAGTCTAATCGATGTAACATCAAGAATTAAATGAGATACTAAAAAAAAAAAACAGTTTACTGCATACAGCAATCCGTACGGACCTCCTTGTAAAGAGGCATTGATTCGTACGGATCAGCTTGCAGCCTGTGACATTTGTTCAGTTTCCAGTTTTCTTTAGTTTTAGATTTGTTTTCAAACCCCCCTTTTATCAAAACAGACAGTTTCTTCTAAAAAACTGCACTGTTTTCCTTTTCTTTTAAAACTACGAGGCCATTTGATTTTGAACACACACAATTTTTTTTTAAAAAGGTTAGGAAGTCTCATGGACATGAGGTGTTTTGGGTGAGTACAAAAATCTCTTCACGAGGCGTAACGTGACCTCTGAACTCAAAATCTCATATCAAAAGTATGTTGTCAATGTTTTGGGCTCACAAAACGGCGTGTCGACTCTCTTTTCAAAGAAATTTATCCGTCCAATCTTTAAAACATTTTTCATCTCTCAAAAGAGGAAAGCAAGTCCGACGCGCATCGGGCGCGCCTGCCAGGATCGGGTAATTTCAGTTGGCGACTTTGCTGGGGAATAGGTCTTGTTTTAAAACTTCTTTAAAAAAAAGAGGGAGTCTTTAAAACGTTGCGCGGGTCAAACTTTCGTTTACCCCTTCTTTGATTGTTTTGTTGTGTGTTACTTTTCTTTTCCTTTTTTTTTCTTTTGCTTATTAAAAAAAAAGTGCCTCGTATATATCATGCTATTGGAAGTATCTCTTTTGTTGTGCATGTTTGGTACATAAAATGCTTTCATTGTTACTCTGTTTATAAAATGTTTTGAGCATCTCTTCTCTTTTTACTCATAAAGATGTTTGTGTACATATCTTTAAGACACATATTGCAAACTTCTATTTTGACTCAAAAGAGAATTTTAGTTACCGCACACTACGCGCACTCTTGCCACGAACACTTGCCACAAACACTTGCACACTACAACCCTGAACCCGGGATGGTCTCAGTTGCAGCTCGAAAGGTGTTCCTATGCCTCTCTTACGCGCACGGGATCATTACAAACAACCCATCTTCGCCGGTGTCAACCATGCACTACTTGCGTCACACTTTGTCCGAGACTTGGTTGATTTTTGACTCAGTCCGTTTCATGAAGCCTAAATGTATGTCCCATATCGATCATTTTCTGTGTCAAAACCTAAAAGTCAAGGTCCCTTACGAAAGCAAACTCGGCAGGGTCATCTATTGACCCTATCTTGATTTTTAGTGTTAAACTTAGACGCTAACCTATTTTGGATATACGTCAATGCCCAATGTGCACCATGTCATCGAGCCTTTAATGTCCTACCCATGACAAATACGACCTAGTAAAATCTGAAAGTCAAAGATCCCTTGCGAAAGCAAGACAAAGAAAGGTCACGCCAAACCTTGACTCGATCTTGACTTAAAGATATTGGCTTTGTTCGCTATTCACATGGCAGGGACATTGAAACTTATATATGACAGGCTCGGTCTATAAGTTCGTTTCTCTTTTCGGCTGGTGTAATCCACTTGCCCTATATAGGACCTTCGCTCAGGGTTGTCCGTCCAGGGAGGTTGAAGTATAGGTGAAAAACGAGGGGCCTATAGACGTAATGATGAATTTCAATGACCCAGGATTCAGAGTAGTTGCAAAAAAGAATAGGAGTATTTTCCAACCATTTAGGATTCTGAGAAAACATGTTTTAAGAAAAATTGAACATTTAATAACAATTGCATGGTCCCGTTTCTGGATTCTTTAATCCCGACCTTTCACGGTCCAATTTTCGATCTCGACCTTTCATGGTCCAATCTCTAATCACGACCTTTCACGGTTCAATTTTCGATCTCGACCTTTTACGGTCCAATCTTTAATCCCGACCTTTCACGGTCTGAACTCAAATCTCGACCTTTCACGGTCCAATCTTCGTTCTCGATCTTTCACGGTCCAATCTTTATTCCCGACCTTTCACGGTCTAATTTTCGATCTCGACCTTTCACACTCCAATCTTTAATCTCGACATTTCACTCTCCAATCTCCAATCTCCAATCTCCAATCTTGATCTTTCACGGTTGAATTCCCTCTCCCGACCTTTCACAGTCCATTCTCTAATCACAACCTTTCATGGTCCAATTTTCGATCACGACCTTTCGCGGTCCAATCTCAAATCTCGACCTTTCACGGTCCAATCCTTAATCCCGATCTTTCATGGTCCAATTTTTGATCTCGACCTTTCACGGTCCGATCTTTAATCTCGACCTTTCACGGTCCAATCTCCAATCTCCAATCTCGACCTTTCACGGTCCAATTCCCTCTTCCGGCCTTTCACGGTCCAATCTCTAATCACGACCTTTCTCGGTCCAATTTTCGATCACGACCTTTCACGGTCCAATATCAAATCTCGACCTTTTACGGTCCAATCTTTAATCCCGACCTTTCAAGGTCCAATTTTCGATCTCGACCTTTCACGGTCCAATTTCCAATCTCGACATTTCACGGTCCAATTTCCAATCTCGACCTTTCACGGTCCAATTCCCTCTCCCGACCTTTCATGGTCCAATCTCTAATCACGACCTTTCACGTTCCAATTTTCAATCACGAACTTTCACGGTCCAATCTTCGATCCCGACCTTTCACGGTCCAATCTCTAATCACGACCTTTCACGGTCCAATTTTCGATCTCTACCTTTTACGGTCCAATCTTTAATCCCGACCATTCAAGGTCCAATCTCTAATCACGACCTTTCACGGTTCAATTTTCGATATCGACCTTTTACGGTCCAATCTTCAATCCTGACCTTTCACGGTCTAAACTCAAATCTCAACCTTTCACGGTCCAATCTTTAAACCTGACCTTTCACGATCTGAAATTCAATCTCGATCTTTCACGGTCCAATTTCCAATCCTGACTTTTCACAGTCCAATTAAAGAGGCCATCTCCTGCTTTGCGCCAAGCTTGGCCACGTCCTTTACTCGGCCTCAAAGAGGTCATACCTCTTCGATCAATGGAACACCCTCGTTCGAATCCTTAGTCTCTGTGTTCCATCTACATCCTCTATCTTTATTTTGATTTCAGTCAAATAAAGAAATGAGATTTGTAAATTGATCGCGACTTCAACTTCATGAAAAGGATTTGAATTTCTTTTACAATTTGTTAATCGTCAATCACACGCCATGTCTCTGGTGACCCTCGATTACTTGACAAACAAGCTCGTGGCCCAAGAGGAGCGTCATAGTCGGGAAATGCAAGCCATGCTCGAATGACAAGAAGAGGGCCGTTTGGATAATGAGGGACAACTTTCTGATCAGCTGCAACAGATGGCTTTAACTATTCGGGATGGGTTTGATTCAGCAAGTAACATTGATTGAGCATTATCCAAAAGTTCACGCCGGATCCTCCTTTAGATGCTCCCTCTCTGATATATTGAGGCTCTTTTACGAGTGGACAAATTGACAAGCTTGAATTCTTTGATGATGGTCCAAGTGTCATCACTTGATACAGCATGAAGCACCCTCGGCCGTAATCGTAAGCCCGAAACCTTTCTTCGGCCGTTATCGTAAGCCCGAAATTCTTATCCTCGACAGTCACCGTAAGCCCAAATCTCTCGCTAAATAAGTGGCAAAGTATTTCCAAACAATATATCACGAACATCCCGAGGCCGTCGAAATCTCGTTAGGTTCTCGACACCTACACAAAACAAATCATTCTCAATTCAGGTCGAGACCCCTCCAAACAGTCTCACTCACTACGAATACCTCCAAATCATTCCCCACAAGTCGAGGCCTCTCCAAATTGTCCTCATACTCGAACTACGATTAGGCTTGATTCCCACTCGGGATACGTAGGAATCCTATCAAAGGGTCCAGCCATCTGACCGACTCGGTCGTTTATCTCTCCCTCCCGACGAGCGATCCAGATCGGGATTCTTATTTTTATCGACGAAATCACTTCCTTCGTAAGTGACGTCGCCGAGGGGCTTCTGTAAGTACCCCAATCCGAAGCGCTCTCCATCCGAGCATGCGGGAAGGACACCGAGAGTCCACTTATCCGTAATCACAAAGTTCCGTGAATTTTCAAGGATCAAATTGACCAAACAAATCAAAGAAGAACCTTTTGTACATTAAAAACAACAAAATGACCTCGCAGGAATGACATAAGTAAAAAAATACTACACTTCACTTTGGTCCGCACGGACCACCTTGCAAAAGGAAGAGTCTGCCGTACGTACCTCCTTGTTATTTTCAAAGGCTATAAATACAGGCTATTGCTCCTTTATTTGGGACTGGACATAAACAAAAACACAAAAACAACACAAAGAAAAGAAAAATCTGAGAAGAGTGAGCATTATGGGACATTCTGTATAAGTGAGAGTAGAATTCTCTCTTTCTTAATCACCCTAAGTAAATCACATACTTTTCCCACAACCAAAAATACAAGAATACAAGACAAGAAAAATTTAAGAACAGTGAGCATTAGGGGATATTTTGCCTAAATGAGAGCAGACTTCTCTCCTTCATAATCACACTAAGCAAATCACCTACTTTTCCCTCAAAATCAAACCCTAGAAAGATAAGAAAGAACCAATATTGGTGATCTCCTTCCAAACCCTAAATAATGCTTTAACCTTTCATTTCCAAGTCTTTTAATGTATTATGAATCATTGTTGTTAAATATATCATTTGTAATGTAATCTTTACTTGTTTTATACATTGTAGACCCAAATAATCTAAATGATTCTACAAGATTTTCTATGTACAATGTGCTTAAAAACGGAGGTCTAATGGTCATAGTGGTTTTTCATATTTCATGCATTGTCTTTCCTTTATTTACTTTCAAAGTGTATTTTTTTACTTACTAAAGATCATCTTTTGATCTATTTCCTTTTTTTAGTTACAATGATACAAGTAATCCTAATCAACAAGGATGAATTCATCACTCATGTCAAAAGATGTGGTTTTAGGGATTATGGTTACACATATTGATGTAACTACATTTCTTTCATTTTCTTCTTAATATGTGACAAAAGTTCATGTGTAAACCTTCAAAAGATTCTCATTTCTTTACTTGGGGCAAACAATATCCATTGTTGTTTACCAATAAAAGCTTGAAATCACCATTGTTGTACTGCCCTAAGACTTGGAGATGACACCCTAAGATTGAACATTTCCCTTTTTTTTTGGTTTTATTGCCACTTTTCTGGACAATCCAAAACCTGCCACCTTTCCTTCTCAAGTCTAATTGATGTAACATTAATAATTAAATAAGATACAAAAAAAAAAAACAGTTTACTACATACACCAATTCGTACGGACCTCCTTGTAATGAGGCATTGATCCGTACGGATCAGCTTGCAAGCTGTGACATTTGTTCAGTTTCCAATTTTCTTTAGTTTCAGATTTATTTTCAACCCCCCCTTATCAAAACAGACAGTTTCTTATAAAAAAAAACTGCACAATTTTCCTTTTCTTTTAAAACTACGAGGCCATTTGATTTTGAACACACACATACACACAACTTTCAAAAACGTTAGGAAGTCTCATGTACATGAGGTGTTTCGGGTGAGTACAAAAATCTCTTCCCGAGGCGTAACGTGATCTACGAACTCAAAATCTCATATCAAAAGCCTTTTGTCAATGTTTTGGGCTCACAAAACGGCGTGATGACTCTCTTTTCAAAGAAATTCATCCGTCCAATATTTTAAACATTTTTCACCTCTCAAAAAGAGGAAAGTAAGTCCGACGCGCTTGTTTTGGTCAAAATTTGTTACAGCTTCAGTTTATATCTCTTACTTAATGTCTTCGTTAAATCTCTTAACGGATTTCATCATCCTCCGTTATCTCCGTCATAATAACGAACTCCTTCTGATTCTACCCTTTATTAAATGCTTTATCATAACTTTGTTCAATTATAATAATTGCATGCTTAATAAATCCAAAATATATTTTAGCTGTGCAACATTATTATACATATGTGATAAAATAATTTAATACAACTCATCCATCATATGCCTATTTGTGCCACTAGCAATGATTAAGAGGGAAACACATTGTTTCAATTCGCTCAAGTATAAAAACGAAAATATGCTCTAAAAATAAGTAAATATTGTTATATTATACATTTACTTGCTCTTAAAATCGAAAGTGAAGTTGTCACAAATTGGATGGTCATTCCTATCTATACAACTTATATGCTTCTATACGACGTATTAACTTGCTTCTTGCATTTTCTTTCATATGACATGAAACCATTTGCCGCTAAGATATACACATCATATCATTAACATGCTACGTAAGAAAATTATAATTGTGCCATGATTTATTTTCCTAATTTTAGAAATCATTAAATTAGCAAATCGTGTGCCGCTATTATATGCTTAGTAATAATAAAGAAAAATCATTAATGAGTAATACTCCACATCCTCGAGACAAGCATCGATAATATAGAGTGGGGGGGGGGGCAATAGGGATAAGTACTTAATACTCTTTGCTAATATGACATTTTGCCAATTATGTTTTTAACTTATTTAACTGAAAGCCATGCTACAATATTATCATTGCATGATAAAAGAAATAAAATAGCACAATTCATAGTGTAAAGATCGCATGCTCACTTTGTTGCATACTAATTACCCACTACTAATTTGTATATTAGTAAAACAATGAAAGATCTATCGCACACAGTCAAATTGTGGCCGATGTAAGCCTAGCCTAGTTGACTATGACCACTTTCCTTATAAAATGTGCTATTTAACAAACTAAATGCGTTAAGTATACTTGCTTGTTCCTTAAAAACGTGTTATAACAATCTATTTGAACATGCCATGATTCTTTTCATTCTACTACCACTAGTTGATTATTTGCGAAAGTAAATTCTTCCTTTTCATTTTCTGCACGGAGAATACTACTTGAGCCCGCGGTATGTGCTCTCGTCGTCTTCCGTGTCAAAGAACATGCCCGGGCCCAACTGGCCGCGCGATCATCCATATATCCGCAATCGCCGCACTCTTTATACGGCCAACATAAGTTTCTTCCATCACTTCCACCGACGCATAACCAAGCCAGATGTTCCCGACTATAGTAACTTGCACAATCTTGGCCCCTGCACGCTCGCGCGATCGTCCACTCCGCAACCGTCGCATTTTACTACTTAAGATAACATTAACTCCACCAAGTCGAGCCCGCGCATGATCACTGGCTGACTTCGCAACATGCCCAGCTCCTGGACGGCTGCCGCGATCATCCATATCCGCAATCTCTACAGACTTTTATGCGCACAATCCTTCATAGTCTAAACCTGCTCACGACCCGCAAGAAGGTATCATGCCCAGCCTCCCGCACGGCTTGTCGCGAGATCATTCCATTTCCGCAATCGTCCTGCACCTATCTAAGCTTACGACAACGGTATAAGTCACATCATTTTGTAGCCTGGCTGCGTATGCTTGTCGCGATCAAGTAACTTCGCAATGCTTCGCTCCCGCTATCTGGGCTTGCGTACGATTACCAGCGATCTTGCATCATCCACAACCGTCGCATTTTTGCTCGAGATAATGCATAACTCAAATCTGCACTGATCTAAGCCCGCGATATGTTCGCTGAGTTTCAAGCATGCCCCGCCTCCGCAAGATCATGCTTCGATCATGCAAGATTGGTATCTAAGCTTGCGATGATCACCAGCTCTGCGTATCCGCAATCGCTCTTGCACTATTTATTGATAACATAAGTCCGCAATCACTCAGCGTAAACGCCTTGCGATATGTTCACGATCTCAAGAATCATGCCCAATTTCCCGCACGGCTGTCGCGATTATCCATATCCGCAATCGTCAGCATCAGTTTAGACAGCCTATGACACCATGTCCATCATTTCAGCTCGCTGTGATGTTTCGCGATTTCGCAATCATGCTCGGGGCCTCCCGCACGGATGCTGCGATCGTCCATATCCGCAATCTGTCGCGTTACAGAGCAACATAATTCCACGCATTAAAATATGCCCAGATGTTCGCATCTTCAAGAATACGCCTAGCCCCCCGCATCCTTTTGGACTGCAAGATTGTGCCGCGATCATCCATATCCGCACCCTCTCTGCACGATCCTTGAACATCAAAGATAAGTCCATCACTTCGAGCTCGCGCTATGTCAGCCACGCCCAAAGAAGATGCCCAGCCTCCCGTAAGATGTTTCCGCAGATCATCCAAATCAAAGTGAATCTTTGCATTTTTCTTATGGAGACAACATAAGTCTCCACACCGCGCGCGGTATGTTCACCGGCCAAAGCAAAGACGCTTCAACCCCGCTGCAAGAGCGCCGTGATCAACCATTTCCGCATTCACCGCATTATTAATGAACAAACTAAATTCAATTCATTTGGAAGTTATGCAGTATGCTTGTTGGCTTCAAGCAGTATGCTCAACCCCCGCAAGAGTGCATTAATTAACCCGATCCGCACTTAACACATTATTTGTGGATAAAATTAATCCACCACCTCGAGTTTAAGGCAGCAGACGCCTAACTTTCGTAATAATGCTTTGAGCTGGGCTCGATCCAAGCATTCAACGCATTATTTGTGGACAAAATTACTAACGAGACTTGCGCAACATGTCTAGTTCCTTCCACAATTTGAATTTGCGGCATATCCTTCATCGTGAGTAGCATGTTCCAGCTCCTTTTTTCGCAATATGAACTTGCGCATGGTCTCTCAAACGGCCCCAATCCTTTCGATTTCCCGGAGGGACTATCTTATTGGGATTATCTTATCTCCCGCATAGGGATTATCCTAACTCCTGATAGAGATTATCTTATATTTAGCTGAGAGGACTATTTTATCTCCCGCAGAGGGACTACCTTATCTCCCGTTGAGAGACTGGGAAGGGACTATCTTATATTCATGCAATAGGGATTATCTTATCCCGCGAAGGGAGCTACTTTCCTTAGAGGTAACATTTCCCGCTAAATTCTTATTGATGTGCGAAACATTTCTCAACCTCATTATCATTTGCGGACCCATTTATGCGGATAACATCCTCCGCGACACGCTTGTTCCTCGCATACCGCAAAATGCACATCATATGTTAAACCACCTACTTATACTCCCGCAATATCAAGGGAATCCGTTCCACAATTCTTTATAATAATGATGAATTAATATATGGTGACTTTACCAACTTGCATTCTCATCCTACACCTCCACCCTACTTATACTCCCGCAAAATCGATAAGAAGCATCCAAACTTCAATAACAGTGGGGACTATTATGGGATGGTTTTATTTACTCATTCTGTATATTCATCCTTTACCTTTATCTTGCGTTTAATTCTTGCAAAATCGATAATAAGCAAATTCGCAATTTCAAATCTAATAAGGTACCAATACGGGAGAACTTCATTTTCTCATCCCACATGTTCACCCCACATTTATATTATGACCGACAAGGCCCGCGTTCAAGAGCTCTTCCCACGATACAGGCACTATACCCCAACTATAATTTAGCGTCGCGACCTTTTAATCCGCACTAGCTTTCAATTCGATCTTTTTTGCCCCCAATAGAGTCATACATTTGGGTCTAAAGGGTTGACGTATCACTTTTATCAAAATCTTGAGACTAAGTTTTATCTTCCGCAACATTGCTTCCCGTATAAATTAATAGGTTCCGCAACGTTGCTTCCCACAAAAATTAATGGGTTCCGCATCATTGCTTCCCGCAAAAAATTAATGATTTCCACAACGTTGCTTTCCTCAAAATTAATGGGAAACAACTCCACAACTTCATTAGCCTTTATGATTCGGGCTCTATGTCACACTTTATCTAAGTATCGTGACTTCTTAGCCCACACTTACATTTATTGCTCAGACTATATACCTTAGCTTTATTTTAATCTCGCGGCTGTTTAGCTTACACTAACCTTCGTGACTTGGGCTCCACGTCCCAACTCTAACTTAGTATCGCGACATCATGGTCCGCACTACCTGTATTTCTTGAGCTCTGTGCCCAAAGTCAAACCTATTGCCACAACATTAGAGTCCATACTATTTATATTTCTTTGGCTCCATGCCCCTACTCTAACACAATGTGGCAACAACAAAATCCGCACTAATTATATTTCTTGGACTAGAGATGCTACAACCCAAAGTTTATGCCATGACGACAATCCGTGCCATCTCTAACATGCACAAGACTTTTTGAACAAATTTCATGTAGCAATAATCAATCCTTCGTATAATATCTCCAAATGAATTTCTCTGATTAGTTCGCATGGGAGAAATTATAATCCCTCCGTAATATCAAACAAATCAACCAAATTGCCTCCCACAGCCAGCCTACCACTCGCGGAATCACATCCCGCACTATTATTAAATGCAGAGTTATATTCCCCAAATACTAACATATAGGCCTACCGTATCCCATACTTGTTTGAACTTATCATATAATGCACTACTACTACTTCTTATAGCAGAGTTTCATCCCGCAACATTTCATACCCCTCAACTCGAGTCCATACTTGTCATATCGTCCAATACTATTACTTTCTCACGAGATTCTCATCCCGCATTACTTCTTTACATGAAGCCCCATCATGTTTAGATTCACTACATAAGTAATTTGAATCATAAATGTAGCACATACTTCATATTAAATCTTGTGATCACAAAACCCGCACTTTCAACTTCATATTATGTGCCCGTGAAACTTCCTTACAGGGGACTAATATGAGATATATGGTTCCCGTATGCACTCTACGTGCATCTCATAAATGTTTTAGTTAGAACTATATCAATTTGAAAATAGACAATATATCTTTCCCACTCTTGGCATCCCACCCGTGTAAACACGACATACAAAGTCTTAATCTAATAAATACAAACACGTTCATCTGCTCAGGAATCTTTCTATCGAAAAATCCCCGCAGGGGGACTAATGTAAGAGGATATTATCCACCCACTTGGCGTGTGCCTCACTTTATAACATATTATGACAAATTTTATTGTTCATTCACGTCATTTAACAGGCCTAAGAGAAATATATTATGCGGATGTTGGTAACTAATTTGTCACATCACTATTTTCATCTAACACCTTTGCATATGCATGTTCCACAAAAGCATATCTTGCATATGTACCGTGCACCTTGCACACTTCTTCCCACATTTGATTCACACGCGTTAATGTTTTTTTCTAAGTAGAATTATAGATTGAATTGTCTAATGTGACATCTTTCCACACACATTCTTTCCCGCTAACGTGCTTATTCTTTTCAGTTATGCACTCCCATAAACTATATTGATTGGTGATCTAGTTAAATCACCTCTTCAAAATTTTCAATCATAGAAGTCTATCATAAGCCACATAAAATTGGCCTCCTTGACTACATCAGCGCACTAGGCATCTTACCGCGAATATTTGCGGGCTAACCCACGACTTGGCGTCATCAATAGCATATCTCCATTAAAATAAAAAGTCATCCTAACCTACATAATTATACTATTTGTAGCTTGTAATACGTGCAAATACCGGTTAAAGGCACTAATGTTTTGTTGTCTTGTCACTTCATACACTTCACATGTCGAAGCAAATTATATTAAATTTTCGTCAGCGCGCGAAACTCTCGAGAGAAATTTCCCGCGCAGGGGGACTATTGTAGGATATACATGTTTCGCGCACATGCCTCACACGTGTTGCCCTCTTTCCCGCGGACATGTTTCTGTCCTGCAAATATATCTCTCCGCATACGCATCTCCGTCCCGCGGATCGACTCCCGCATATGCATCTCCGTTACGCGGATCGTCTCCCCCCAAACGGATCTCCATCTATCATATCGTCTCCCCGCAGACGCATCTCCGTACAGCAAATCGTCTGCCGCACACGCATCTCCGTCACGCGGATTGTCTTCCGCAGACGGATCTCCGTCCCGCTGATACGTCTTTATCTCCCGTGATATGCGGGCTGTTATCCTCTAAGCACTTTCCGCGATTAGACAAGGTCGGGATAAGTCTTTTCCACTTATCAGGATCGCCGATGAGCAGTAGATTGGATGCTATAATAGAAAGTTCGCCACGTGGTACAATAATTGAGTTACATGTGGCTTAGTTGTGTTTATAAGGGAGAATTGCGGCATGGTCTATCACCATGGAACATGTGATATGCACATGGGATTACTCATTGCCTTTAAATACCACACTTTGATATTTATTTGCACCGGCTAACGAGGGTCATACTCTACAATATTTCTCTCTGTAGAGACAGACCAACAAGTCTCGAAATACTTGTATCTCCCAAAAGTCATCCTACTTCCTATTCTCGCTCCTCCTTTTCATTATGTTTTGGTGATTCGTCTAACGTCTCCCTACCCAGAAATCTCGTTCTATATCCTAAAACCCTAATACAACCCCGTAGGACTACCCTCCTACACTTTCAAAACTTTATGATTGGTATCTCCTAGGAGACAACACAGGATAGCCGTGCAGTTGCCACTTTCCACTTAAGGTTTTCCGATTGGTTGGTGGTGAGAAGGCACCAGGCATGGGTTATATCTTCGAGGCTATGAACAGAGGAAATGAGGCGATTGCAAGAAGTTGATAGAATGACAAGAGTTGTAAAAAATAGATGGGAGGGGTGGGGGATCAGTAAAACTATCTGTTAAATGCATCGGTTATGACTTGATCCGATTATCTGTTTTACTCGTATCTGGCTATTGAGACTGATAAAAAGTTTCTTAAAGGATAATATGAAGTTTGTCAGATCGTTGGATGAGGAGACACAAGATAAAATTATGGATGAGTTGAGCGCTTATAGGAGTGCAGATGGTAACTTGGTTGCCTATGGCCATAAGGGGAAGAAAACAAAGTCTTCGGATAAGCTTAAGTTTATTTGCATATTTTTTACAATTTAGATGATTAATTTGGATACATTAGGCTTTATATAATAGCTGAATGGTAGAAGGTTTATGGCAGACAAACTCCACTTTTGTAATTGTACGTCATGAAGATTCCCACCTCGCTTGTGGCGCTTTTGGATGCGTGAGGAACTGCAGTTTCTTTGAGCATTTAAGTCACTTAGTACGTAGCAATTCACATATGATTTTGGAAAGTCTCACTTAAAAATGTATTTTTACTATGCCCTTATTCTATAAATGGTACATGAGATTTGTCAGTTGTATGGTTAAAAGAGGAATAGGTTGCCTCAAACTGCTGAAAGATTTGCTATTTGTGAAATTTTATCAAGTCTTAATGAGATGAATACCAGCTGCGATACATCATTGATCCAATCTTGTTGGATGAACATTGTGTGTTGGGACAATTGCCTTACTAAGAACTAAAATCAGCTTTCTCTTTCAACCGTAGCTAGGTCACACGTCCCACATGGTGATTATGTATGAGTTTCAATTCCAGCCAATGGACCTATAGCTGCCAGAGTACCCAAAACTGAGTCCATCTTGTGACAGAGTTTGAATAGTGAGGCAGCAATCAACTCGACCTCAAGGCCTCCAGAAATCATGCCAGCCATAGGTCAGGTCATCCTTGAGAATTTTAGTATAATAGGTATGTTGTTTCCGCCCCTACTCTTCTGCACAGATAGTTCCAACTTCCCTTTGCAGAACATTGAGGTGCTTTAGGTTGGCTTGCTCACTGAAGTTGTACTAGGTATTAGGGTCCTCGGTAGAGAGCATTGTGTCCCTTTGGTCAGGTTGTTGATGGAGACCAATGCATTAGACATGATGTGTCTTGACAATTACAGTCGCTCCCTTACTTGATCCACTTAAATTTTAGTTGTCTCTATGGGCCTAGTATCTTCATATACGTAGACTTGTATTTAGTATTTTGAGCTGGTGCAGTGATTGCATGGTAATCACGTAGAGTTGGCATACCATATGCTGTACTATAGTGATTAAGCATATACAATTATCTTTTGATAATCACTGGTGCATGTTCAAGTGTTCTTTAAACCTCAAGACACAAAATATACACATAGCACTATGTAATCCTGTGCTATTTCCTCTAATACCAACCACGTGCTTCCTGTCTCCAGCTTTTTCTTGTCTGTTTCTCTTTAGTTAATACTCTTTCTACGATCAGTTCCCTGCGGACCTCTTCCATTTTTTTTCCTGGCTGTAATTATACCGTACTCAAACTGGTCAAGAGTTCCATTAATGATAAAGCTTCTGGTTAGATAGGATCAAGATGTACACTGTCATATTACTACATCTAGACCTAACTTTTAAACTCTATTGGTGCTAATTGAAGGTGAAGGTGTTTTAAAGGTGAAAATATTCGTTCCTTTATCTGTGTCCAATATTCTTCAATGAAATACTCCACTGAAAAAAAAAAGAGGAAAATGAGACAAATCAAAAACGTTTTTTTTTTTGGATTTTTTTTTTTTGAGTTTAGGCTGGTATGGCCATTGGATGCTTTCTTCATGAACCTGAGTACTTCTGATCATATTTCTAATTGAATGTCAATATTGGAATGTGGATAATGCTTGATGTTCTTGTGCAAGAATACTCATTATTTGAACTTGAGTAATATTAGCAGCCATTTTGTTTGAGTCTATTTTGGGCTGTTGGTAAAACACCCCCTGCATTTTTTGAAGGTTTCATTTCTTGAAATTATTATAAGATATACTGTAATGGTTTAAGTCTAGGGGCATTTACCAAAAACTACTTTTGAAAGATGGATATTACAAAAAAAGCCACACATGTTGGATATTACAAAAAACTCTCTAAATATTACAAAAAACTACTCTTTTTTTTTTTCAATTTTATTCAACTGATAAATGCATTTATCAAATGTAAAATGCATTTATCAGTTGTTTAACCAAAAAACCAAGCACAAAATACTCTTTAAAAACTAATAAATGAATTTATCAGTTATAAACAACTGATAAATGCATTTATCAGTTGTTTTAACTTAAAAGGCAAAAAAAAGTAGTTTTTTGTAATATCACATCTTACATGTTTTTTTTTTGTAAATAGCATCTTTTTGAGGTAGTTTTTGGTAAGAACTCCTTAAGTCTATTATATGACTCGACAAGTCATTTTTGTCAGGCAATATCTGTTAGGGAAACACATCTGGTTGAGACTGCTGGTCTTGATATTGAGGTCAACTCAGAAGGTGCATCCGGTGAGGTCCGAATTGTGTCCCCGACGAGTGAATGTACAGGAAGCTCTGCAAATAGTAGAGATTCTGACACTGATTTGCTCAGACATACCAAGGATCAGGACTCAAAAAATCATGTACAAGATCAAACAAATTTGCATTCTAAAAATGATCTGAATCATGTTTTTGAATGTATTGTCGAGCCACAAAGTGATGATGATGAACCGAATATCTTTAAAGTACCTTTGGCGGGGAGCGAAAATAATGTGGTCAGTGGATTGAAGGGTTTATCCTCATATAACGACTTTTTGGAACATTTAGACAAACAGATGAAAAAAATTGAAGCAGAGCTTGTCACAGTTTTAAGGTTCTCGACCTTGATAGTGGAGGGTAAAGGCAGCCTAAAGGTGCAGCAAATAAGGCAAATCCTTGAGGCTGTTTGTCAGATTAGACAGAGGTATTAGATACTTGAATATTAATTATTTCCTTGTGCAGTCTTAGATTGGTGCTTTTGCTTACAAATTTTATGCACCCTGTGTCCAAAAATGAGTTTCCACTTTCAAGTTTTGTAGGAAATCAAGGATGTTGAAGTTATGCATTTTTAGTAGCACATATAATAAATACCCTTAAATGAAAAATAAAAACTCTTTTGATGTAATTGTTTCTAGCAAAATGTAACTTGTGTTGATATGTTTGCAGAATTGCAGGTTATATGGAAGCAGAGGTGGAGGTCAGATAGATATTCACTCCAAAGTAACAGTTTTGATGCCGTAGGTGTAAAAAATACACCTGCAAGTTTGCTATAGCAGCTTGTTATAACATCTTTAGGCAAAAAATATCAGAGGTTAAGAAAGCAAGTTTAATCAATCAATATGATCTTCTTGGATTTAATTATCTGACAGTTTGTATAGCAGGGAACAAATTGTTATGCTGTTTATTACAGATTTTTTTTCACGTTTGATGACTCGTACTATTTTTTCTTTTCATTGTTTTCTCATCGTTCCACTTATGTAAGAATGTTTTCAATCAATTGATCTTTGAAAATTACATTTTGTGTGATTTTTAGCTTTTATAGTAATATCTTTGAAAATGACATTTTGTGTGATATTGGCCTTTTCAATTGAGTGCTGGTAAAGCTGCTCTGTTTCAACCGGGACTTGTCACTTTGAACAAAAAGCACAGCCTCTCTACTTGAGGGAGGACTGGAGGAGGAACAAGTGTTTACAGCAGATGATTTCCAGACCCTGCAGTGTAGAGTAACATTATGCAGTCTGTATTGTCTATTAAGCTTTTCTTACATTTCATTGAGATATTCGTGCTTTCTTTCAACAGAAACTTGCCAAGAGTTTGAAAGGATCATCATTGCTTAAGATTGGCTCAGTGCATAAACAGGCAGATCACATAAATGTTGCTGAACAATTACAGATTTTTGGAATGTCTCAGTCTGACCCTCATTTAAAATAAGAGATACTTCATTTTTAATGTTTTACTACTAAATTTAGCTCGTTTTATCTGATAACTTTTCAAGTTTTTTTTTTAATAGATAAACCTTAACTGATGATTTCCAAGCGCTGTCAACATAATCTTCCAGAGACTTTCCGTTCTGAAGATCAGGTCTCCATGATCAGGCAAGTTGATATTACTAGAATTTGTATTTTCCAATTGCTTCCTTGTCTGTGTTGCATTATCAAAGTTACAAAGTAGAAGATCTGCTTTATCATTTGCCTGCTCTTTATGTGTTTGTTCGTCTTCAATGCATACTTTTTTTTTTTTCTACTCTTTCAAATTTCTCAAATCATGAAAAGGGACTTATAAATTGCCTCTGTTTTAGGGCTGTTCTAACCAATTTGTGAACCAACTTAGGCAGGGTATTCCATATTGAAACTTGACCCTAGGGTGATAACCTCCCGAGACGTGTGGATAAATTACCTTGTTGAAGCAAACACAGATCGAATTGTTCCACTTGAATCTCAGATCTGTTGCCGAGGTTAGAAGACGCGAAACTCTTGTTGTAGAGGGATTTTATTGTCGGGAGTAGAGATTTCAATGCTCTTTCGAGAAAAAGAAGAAATCTAGGTTCAATTGAGTGAGACCAGATTCTTTTCCATAACTTTAGTTTGCTGTTTTTGTGCTTGCGTTTAGCGAAATACAATCCGCAGTTTGTCTACATTTAGGGCTGAGGAATTCCAAACGATTTTATCTTCACAAGAAGTCTCTGGGAATGAATGGATAAGGGGCTTTCCTCAAACTTTGTTAACAGGATCGATAGATCTGTTGTAAATTCTATAAAATACACTCACATTTTTCCGAGTAGATTCCTTTTTCTTTCTCCTGGTATGGGTCCTTAAATCATTGTCAGAATTCTTAATGGAGTGGATGCCTTTTTGACTACTGCTGCTCTATGAGAATTATTTGTATTGTGAGTTCCTAATGTGTACTAATTGCTTTAGGCTTTCTGGCATCAACATATTTTGCTTGGCTTCCTCCTTCAGAGGGATTCATCTATGTTCCTGTTTTCCGGATATATATCTTGTATATATATATATATATTCCCTCAGTTTGTCCCACTTTGACTTTTATGGTCAACTCAATCAAACTTTAACCATAATTTTGGTTTGAAAGAAACAAGGAAGGATGAAAGGAAGACTTTTTTTTTTTTTTTAAAAGGATTGCAAGCATTTGATTCAACCTGCATGCAGAATATTGGGAAACATTTTTATTTGCTTTGGCTCAAGTAAAGTAGAATAAATATAAAGATATGTGATTTATGTTATTTGTTGAGAAAGGCAATTGGCATGAAGAAGAAAATTGTTGAGAGTTAGGAAATAACAAAACTACACATCAAATCTCAGAAGGGTTGTTGTTACTTAACTTTCTCCTAATCTTTCTCCCATTCTTTTCGAGTTTGTTTTATGCATACAAATTTCCTCTACTTAAGCACCTCTTAGCTATTCTTATTCTCCGGTCACCAAAAAGACTTATACAAGTCCCTAGATGACAAAGGAAGTAGACCCTAGAACTGTCTCTAACATGACCCTTTCTTCAGCAACGAGAAGGCCTCGTGGCAGGCCTGCAGGGTCCAAAAACAAGCCCAAGCCACCAATCATCGTGACCCGAGACAGTGCCAACACGCTCCGTGCCCACGCAATGGAGGTTGGCTCCGGGTGTGATATCATTGACAGCTTGGCAACTTTTGCCCGGAGGAAGCAACGTGGCATCTGTGTGCTTAGCGCCAATGGGTGTGTGGCAAATGTCACATTGCGCCAACCATCCTCATCCAATGCCATTGTCACCTTGCATGGCCGGTTCGAAATCTTGTCGTTGCTCGGGTCGGTCTTGCCCCCGCCGGCCCCACCTGGGGTGACGGGGCTCAACATATACTTGAGTGGGCCCCAGGGGCAGGTCATGGGAGGGAGTGTGGTGGGAGCACTTATTGCATCGGGTCCAGTTGTGATAATGGCTGCAACTTTCATGAACGCTACGTTTGATCGGTTGCCTTTGGATGATGAAGATGATTGTGAGGTGGCGGTTATGGCGGCTGCCACCCAAAATCAGCATTTTCCAGTGGTGAATAGTCGGCAAAATCAGCATCTTGGTTTGGATTTGTATGGAATGCCACAAAACATGCTCACTGGTGGTACCCTGCCACCTGAGATTTATGCTTGGGCACCTCCAAACACACTGTCAAAAACATAGCTAGGTTGATGTTTATTATGCTCATATCATTTCCTTATTTCTACATGTGATGGATAATGTTTACTGATTTCTCCTCGGTTACTGTTTATTACTTCCTCCACTCCCACAATAATAAATTTTCATAATAATAAATTTCATGCTTTCCTTTTTGGTTTATCCCATAATATAAAATAAATATCACATTCTTAAATAAGGAAAGTGTCAAAGTGCAATTTTATTTTTGTACGGGCAAATTTCTTACAAAAATATTTAAACTAAATGTAACATTTATTACGAAGCGGAATGGAGGGACTAGTTTGTCATTATATATATGTCCAACATAAAATACTAATCAAGTTTTGCCCCTATAATTATCAGATTGGGCAAAATAAGTGGTTATATGTAACTTAAAGTGGTAGAGACCATAGTTGTTGTCAATTTTGTAGTGGCTTTGCTCACTAGGACGATACATACCGTATCCGAAAATAATGACGCATCTTATCGGATTTACCATACTTTTTATTTTAGTTTTAATAATTTATAATATATTGTCATATACTCCCTCCGTCTCACGTGAATGCAAACTTATTTCTATTTTGTTCCGTTCCACGTGAATGCAAACTTCCCAAAATGGCAAAAAATATTCACTATTCCACCCACTCATTCTCTCTCCTACTTCACTTTTACACTCACAACATTCTCTCTCCTCACTATTCCTCCCACTCATTCTCTCTCCTATTTAATTTTTCATACTCACAACATTTAACTTTTTCTCTTTCTTACATCACTTTTCCTTAATTCCCACACCCAAAAAGTTAGTTTGCAATCACGTGGGACGGAGGGAGTATTATTTAACATATTTTTTTCATAATCCTATAAAAACCATCTTTAATATAAATTTGATAAAATACTAACATTTATTATTATGTTTAAAACTTATAAAATAATTTTTCTTAAAAAAATCATTGATAATTTTTTTTTAAAAAAGAATTGTGTACCGCTAATCGGTGTCTACCGGCCGGTATGGTTTCGTTTAGGGCGATACGAACTGATACAGTCCAGTTCAGATTGATACGTAAAAGATGATGCATTAGATTGATACGTAAAAGATGATGCATTATATGTTTCGCATCAATTTTAAATCGGAGCGATACATATCTGATGTTGCCAGGAACTTCCTCAACAGCAACACAACCGTTGTAGTCAATCGGGGATATCTCCGGCTCCTTCTTCTCGCCACTGCACACAATCAAACGTTAACTAAGCCGGGGGCGGCTCCGGCGTAAGCCCCTCCGGCGTGAGGATAAGTATTTGCTTGAGAGGGGGAAATCAACAATAGAAAAAGTGTTTGTGTGTGTCAATGAACATACCTCTGAATGAAGCCCTTCTCTCATATTTATACCCCTTCCCTCGTGCCTTGCATGTGACCTCCTCATGTTCCATGCCTCCTTATACGTGGCATCATCCCATTGGTCCTTTATAAAAGCAAACTCTTAACACGTGATCACCGATCCCAATGCATAACCGTTTAATGGGTCCCACTTCATAGATATTTATATGCCGCCTATGGTGAATAACATCAATTGGGATCCATCTCTCGCCGGATTAGGTTAACTAGGGCTCGTATCGCCTTACCATAATATCTCGCCTTTCATCTTTGTCGTTATCTCGCCGGTGTGCCTCATAATGTCTCGCTATTACTGCCTTGATCTTCCCCCATCTTACTAACTCTTAGCGGGATACATTCCTGTCTCGCTTTCTTATGATCCGTCTTGGGCCACCCCTACTTTTGTCTTCTTCTTGGGTTTCATCTCACTTTGGGCCTGCTTTTTACTTTCTCGCCCTTGGACTTGGATCAGGCCCATCCATTATTTTAGGGCAGCATCAGAAGCCCCTAAGTTTGTGGCGAGATTCATTTATGGTCTCGCCAAAAACTTGACGTTCATTTATTCGCCATCTTGCGACATACAGTTCCTTCTCCAAGAAGCCTGAAAGTTGATAATCTAAGCTTATACACGTGTCCATTTCCTGGTGATCCCCTTAAAATTTTAATGCGTCGTCATTTGGGAATCGTGCCAAATTGTTGAGGGGGAAATTTAAAATTTTTATCCCAAACGTCACGTCAATCAGTTTCCTAAAACCCTCTCTCATATAAATACCCCACTTACCTCCCATATCTCTCTTCTTACTCTTTTTTATTCTTGTTCAAAATCCCCCAAATTCCGGCGAACCCTGACCTTGATCCCAACCATTCTTTCTCAATTTTACACCGTTCTTTCGTGGTTTTGACCATAAACTTGTGTTCCAAACACCATTTTGTTCAACATTTGTTACTTAAAATCACTTTTGGAGCCCTTTTCCCTTGATTTCTCAAAGTTCCGTTCAATTTTCTCCGGTGTTTCTTCATCTTCTCCGACCGACCTTCGTATTTGCCAGGTAACACTTCTCAAACCCTTCGTATTCTCTAAACCCTTAGTTTTTGATTTCCATTTTTCTCCCGATTACTTGAATCTTGTTATTCTTTTTGCCCCATAAAATTTTTCCCAAACTACCCTTCATGGCTAGATATAAAAATTGTGCTAGGCGGGTTAGGTACGGTATATGCCAGGTTTCAGGCGGCTTATATAGACGCCTGCGAACCACTTGGGCGAGATTGCCCAAGGCCGACATAATCAGGCTACTTGTTGAGAATTGGGTGGATCCTTCGATAATCGACTCTCTCGAAATCCAAGGCCGCTTCTTTCTTTCACCTTCAGCCCCTATGTCCCGTATTTTTACTTCACACACAGAATTAGTACGATTTATCAAGGACAAGTATGAACCCAATTTAAGCGACTCATCTGAATCATATTGTGTCGCTGATCCTTTTTCCAAGCGTAGGATGCATTATAAATCAGTCCTTTCTTCTTCTTCTTCCAGTGATTCCCACGAGATGACTGATCAAGCGGCTTCTTCTCCCGCGGCGACCTCCAGCAACCCCTCTTCCACCAGGGTTCAAAATCTCCGCTTGACTGAAGGTACCATCTTCACCAATCCCGCCCATGCTGAGGCGGGATCTTCACTTGCACCCGATAAAAGTTCCCTCATTCCCAACCCCATTACAGATTGGCACAGACTATACCATATAGATAGTTCAATTTACCAAATTTCTGAATATCAAGGCGACACATCTCTCGCCCATTTAAGAGAAATGCGGGATGGGATAGTAGTTTTCCCTTCCCAACTTAAAGCAGGACTTAGAATTCCTCTTGACCCCTTCCTTTGTGAAATCTTATTCAAAGCCCAAGCCCTGATCACCGAGATTCATCCCAATGCTCTTAGAATTATTACCGCCTTCATTGTCATTTGTCGCTCCCTTCGCAAAGAACCCTCTATTACTGCCTTACTCACTTTATTCAAAGGCTACAAACAAACCAGCCAACTTGAAGATGAGGTAGTAGAAACCCGTCTTTCCCTCCAATACCAGAGAGGTCCCAAGGTCCTTACTCCCCTTCCTACAAAAGTTCATGACTGGATGGATGACCCACTCTTTATTGTCTCCCGCGTTGGATGGTCTCATCCCGCAGACCTTTACCCCATAAACCCTCAAATTGATTCCAAAGATACATCCGTTGTTGGAGATGGTGCCCTCATTGCCGCCATTCGCGCCTTAATCGCTCTTCCTGAAAATTCTCCTGATGGCACACCCCAACCTCTCATTTCTTGGAGAGGCATTTTACGAGATAGAGGATTACTCAACCAAGTGGGAATTGCTGACAACTTACCACGTGTCCAACCGCGAGTTCCCATAAGCCACGTTCACTTTGACGGGTGGGAGCGACACACTGAAAACAAGTATGCTTATGAGTGCCAGTCATGCAAGGGTACTCGTAACTGTTCAGCCATGAATACTGTTCTTTGTATGTTCCTTCTTTAACTTTGCTCTTTTTCAACTTTGATTTATATTGGCATTTTTCTAACTCTTAACCTCCTTTTTCTTTGTTTCCAGATCATCGAGCGAAATCAATGGAAAGTCGCCAGGCCGCCAACCTTGAGACTGACAACAGACGGAAAAGACTTGCGAGTGCTCGCGACGCTGCTCTTGCCGCTCTTCCTGAAAATCTTCCATTGCCCATATCCCGCGACGGCAAAGATACAGAAGAGATAGCCTTGGAAAAGTCACAAGGCTCATCCAAAGCCCGGGCCAAACCCACTAATCCAGACACTCACTCCAAGCGACAGAAACGAATTGCTTCTGTTTCAACAAAGGTCGCCCCATCTTCACAAGAAATCATCCCGCCTACTCCTGCCACCGTTTCAATTTCTCCATCAAATGAAGCTATTCTCCCGCCAGTCTCTACCCCAACAACAACTGATAGCAATGTCGCACCAAATGTCCTTCCTCCATCCACTGTCGCCCCAACGACTGAAAATATTGAAATTCTTCCTTCTGATCCTGTTCCATCCAATTCTCCCATTCTAGAGGCCAATGTTGTTGAGCCAAACCAATCTGAAATTCCTCCTAATCGCGACATGGAAATATGCGATCTAACAAATGTTTCCAGTTCTCCTCCCACTCCTCGCGACCCAAATACTTCAACCGCTCTTCCTCCTCCCAGTTGGCTTCAAGAAAATTTTTCTAAGCCCCTTGACTTTGAAGGGCTTTATGAACTTAGTAAAGAAGTCGCCAAAGTTCCCCGCATGAAGGGCCTGATTGAAGAAACTCGCAGTGCGGAAGAATGCATGTTGGGTAGCTCAGCCTTGATTAGAGCTAGTGATCAGCTCCAAGTTCAACGTGTCGCCCAAATGGATCCCAACCATGCCGCCTGTCAAGCTGGGCTTTACTTTTCACTGGTACATCGTTCTTTCTTTCCTTGACTAATCTTAACTTTATTTTTTGTTACTTTCTTTAACTTTCAATTGTTGCCTTTCCCCTGCTAGGTGCTTCCATCATGGGTATCAGCGATAAAAATACTCGTCTTGACAATGAGTGTGCTAACTTGAAAGCCACTAACCAAATTCTGAGGCGCGACAAAGATACCCTCAAAGGTAGAGTTACTCGGCGGGATGCTACGATCACCAACCTGGAAGGAGAGCGGGACAAGCTGAAGACTGACTTGACTACTTCCCAGAATCAACTTGATCGCACTCTTACCGATCTCAATGCCGCCAAAGCTGATCTCGCAACTGCTACCACTGAACTTGATTCTGCCAAGGAGAAAACTGCCAAACTTGCTTGCGAACACGAGACTTTGAAGAAAACTCATGCCGCCGACATTCAACTATTTCAAGGCGAGATTACCAAGTTGAAGGAAGAACTGGCAGGGAAAGTCGCAGAAAATACTTCTCTCCACGCCGATATAGCCAAATTAAAAGACGACATTATGGATATTGGCGATCAAACTTCTCTCCAAGTTATGCGAGCTGCAGCAGCCGACGCCCATGAGATCCCTGCCATTACCATTGAAAGGCTTGCCCATTGGGGTTCAGAGCCAATCTTTAGTGAGAAATGTCGCCGCGGCCATCCCTTGGTTCCTTATTCTCCCGAGGAACTTGCTGATCTTGCTGAAGAAGACGCGTTATTAGGTAAGTCGCCCTGGAATCCTCCTTGTGCCAAAGATCCCAACGCCGTAGCTTTGTGGGGCGATTTACTTGAGCAAAAACATAAACTCCTTGACGATGCCAAAGCTTTAGCTCTTGCGACTTCCAGCTCTGCTCAACAACCCGCATCAACTGACAATCCAAATGCCTCGACTTGATTTAACTTTTTAGTACTTAGCTTCTTTTGACTAACTCCAGTGATTTGCCTTGGTGACTGAAACAATTTGTTTTCTTTATTTGGGCCTACGTGCCTTTTGAACAATGTACATTTGCGGCCTTCGTGCTTGCCCCTTCTCTTTTATGCCTTACTTTTGCTTGTTTCATCGTTTATATCTCGCCCTTATTACTTTGTTTTGATAATTCATCAAAATTCTCCTTTTTCATGACAGGTACACCCTATACATATACTCCCATCGAAAAAGTGAAGTCGTCTTTAGGCGACTTTACTTACAACGCATACTATGCGACTCATGCTTGTCGCTAACCTTAGCTCTATTTTGATCCATCCTTGCTTCTTACTTATAATAATTTCCTTCTTACTTAGAATAATTTCCTTCTTACTTAGAATAATTTCCTTCTTTTTGCCTCATATCTTTTCTGCAGACTTTCTCATTTTTATAGTGGTCCCGCCACTTTTTCGTTTTTATAGTGGTCCTGCCACTTTCTCATTTTTATAGTGGTCCTGCCACTTTCTCGTTTTTATAGTGGTCCCGCCACTTTCTCGTTTTTATAGTGGTCCCGCCACTTTCTCGTTTTTATAGTGGTCCCTCCACTTTCTCGTTTTTATAGTGGTCCCGCCACTTTCTCGTTTTTATAGTGGTCTCGCCACTTTCTCGTTTTTATAGTGGTCCCCCCACTTTCTCGTTTTTATAGTCCTTAGACTTTCTTATTTATAGTTCAAAGACTTTCATTTTTATAGTCCGTAGACTGACTCGCATCTTTTATAGTCCGTAGACTTTTCTTTCACATAATACTTCGCGGCTTACTTTTCTTTCCTCTTTTCTTTATCCACTTGTTTCCATAATTCATCAAAACAAATATTTGTTTTGATAATTTATCAAAAACTCTTTACCTTCTTACCTTTGGCGAGATACCACCATACACATATACTCCCATCGAAAAAGTGAAGTTGTCTTTAGGCAACTTTACTCTAAGCGACTTACTTCTATGTTATTGGCGACTAATCACATACTGTTATGACATAATATTCAATCCATACAAGATAAATATGAGTAATAAAATTTCATACTTTCATTATATTCACATCATATTCAACCCATATTCAAAACATTTATATCTTCTATTCATAGATTCATGATTGAAAAAATTCATAGATTCAACAAAATTGCTATGAAAAGACATATATGACTTTCATTCATGATTGAAAAATTCAAAGATTCAACAAAGTTGCTATGAAAAGACTTTAATAAGAATAATTCCAAATAGACAAATTATCCTTATTGCTTCAATGATAATACCTCTTTAAATGATCCACACTCCATGCATTTGGGACCTCTTTGCCGCCTTCTTCCTTCAAATGATAAGTCCCTTCTCGCACAATCTTGGCAATCTGAAAGGGACCTTCCCATTTTGGGTCTAGCTTGGCAAATCCCGCTGTTGCTCCTTTCACCTCACGACTTCTCAACACCCAATCCCCTACGCTGAATGACCTCTTATTCACCCGTTTGTCGTGCTGTGCCTTCATCCTCTGCTTATAATTGATCATTCTCATTCTCGCCCTTAGCCTCTTTTCATCACTAAGATCCAGCTCGCAGCATCTTCTGTCGCCATTTATCACTTCATCATAATAAGTCACCCTATGAGTTGGCAAACCCATCTCAGCTGGAGCCATTGCTTCTGAACCATAAGTCAATGCGAAAGCTGTCTCTCCAGTTGATCCCTTCACGGTTGTTCTGACATACCACAAGGCCGTAGACAATTCCTCCAACCAAGCCCCTCCTCTTTTCTCTAGGTTCTTGCACAAAATCTCCAGGACTTGTTTGTTAGCGGCTTCTACTTGTCCATTATATTGCGGCCTATAGACTGCGGATTGCCAATGTTTGATATTCAAATTCTCGCAAAAACCATGAAACTTTCTTCTGAATTGTGGCCCGTGATCAGAGATGATTGCTTGCGGCATTCCGTGGCGACACAGGATTTCTTCCGTTACAAATCTAATAATTTGGTCTTCAGTGGTTGAAGTCAATGCTCTTGCCTCTGTCCACTTAGTGAAATAATCAACAGCTACCACCACCATCTGAGCTCCTCCTTTGGCCTTGGGGAAAGGTCCTATGAGGTCTATCCCCCACATATCAAAAGGCCAAGCCGCTATAATTGGTGTCTGTTCAGTCGCAGGCTGCCTAGGAATATTTGCATGTCGCTGGCATTGATCGCATCTCCTCACATATTCTTCCACATCTTTCTTCAATGTGGGCCAATAATACCCATGAAACATGATCTTATTAGCCAAAGTTCTTGCTCCTGAATGGCCACCACAAATGCCCTCATGCACTTCAAATAAAACATTGTCAACTTTGCCTGGTTCCACACATATCATCAGAGGTCGCGAGAAAGATTTGCGATACAAAATCCCATCCTGCACCGTAAATCTTGGTGACATTTTCTTAACAATCCTTGCCTTGTCTTCTTCTTTAGGCAACTCTTCCCTTTCCAGATAACCTTCATTTCGCTAACCCAATCTTTTTCACCCACTTCGATTTCCATTATCAGAGGCCTATCATACGCCGGCTCTTCAACGAACTCCACTACAATCTTTTTGGGCAATTCTTCAATTTTGTCGCAGGCAGCCTTGCTCAACATGTCGGCCCTTTCATTTTTCTCTCTATCGATCTGCACCACTTCCCAATAACTGAAGCTCTGAAGAATCTGCCTTGCCATATCACAATATTTCGCCAAAGTTGTACTCACTACTCCATACCTTCCTTTCACTTGGTTGACAATCAATTGTGAATCAGAATGGGCTACTATCTGCTTTACTCCAATATCTCGGCATAGTTCCAATCCCGCAATTAACGCCTCATACTCTGCCTGATTGTTTGTCATGTTGAACTTGAACCTCAAGGCTTTCTCGTATATGCAATCCTTCCCTGGCGAACTCAGCGAGATTCCTGCTCCTCCTTTGTCTTTGGCAGAAGATCCATCAACATATAACTCCCAACAACTCGCCGGCCTCTCTCGCTCCTCCTCAGCTTCTGGATCTTGCGACCTACCCTTCCGCTTCTTGGCCCCCTGAGTCTCTATCTCCTCCCTTTCATAAGTAAATGAGGTCTCGAGAATAAAGTCTGCCAACGCCTGAGCCTTAATGGCTTTTCTCGCCTCATACTGAATATCAAACTCCGTCAATTCAATCGACCATTTGAGGAGCCTTCCACGAATCGGTACATTTGTTGCAAAATCTTCCGCAAAGGAGCATTGGTCAAAACAGTAACAGGATGAGATAAAAAATAAGCCCTCAACTTTCGCGTCGCGATCACCAAAGCATAAGCCAACTTTTCCGCGTTGAAATATCTTGCTTCTACTTCGCTTAACGCCTTTGAAACATAATACACTGGCTTTTGCATGCCGCCCTCTTCTTTTACCAGTACCGCTGCAACTGCTAAATCAGAAGCCGCCAGATAGACATACAAATGGTCTCCTTCCTCCGGGCTACATAATATTGGCGGCTTTCCCAAATACTCCTTTATCTTGCGGAACGCTTCTTCACACCTTTCATCCCAAGAAAATTTCTGATCTCCTTTCAACACCTTGAAGAATGGCAAACATTTCTCGGCCGAACGCGACACAAACCGCCCCAAAGCTATCACCCTACCATTCAGCCTTTGAATTTCTTGGATAGTCCTAGGCGACTTCATATCTATTAAAGCCTGGATCTTTTCCGGATTTGCTTCTATGCCGCGACGATTTACCAAGAATCCCAAGAACTTTCCCGCCGTTACTCCAAAGGTGCATTTGCTGGGATTCAACTTCATTGAATTTCTCCTCAAGTTTTCAAAGGTCTCAGCCAGGTCTATCAAATGATCCTCCCCCTTGGTTTTAATCACCATATCATCAATGTAAGCCTCAACATTCCTCCCAATCTGCGACTTAAAAACCTTATTAACCATCCTTTGATATGTCGCGCCAGCGTTCTTTAAACCAAAAGGCATCATTCTATAACAAAAATTACCAAGGGGAGTTACGAGCATTTGTTTTGGCCTTGTCTTCTTCAAGCATCTTAATTTGGTGATATCCTGAATAGGCATCAATGAAACTAAACACTTTATGTCCCGCAATGGAGTCCACCAATCTATCTATCTTTGGCAAAGGATAACAATCCTTGGGGCATGCCGTGTTCAAATCTGTAAAGTCTATGCACATCCTCCACTTCTTATTTGCCTTCAACACCATGACTGGGCAAGCTAGCCAAACTGGATAAGTGATTCCTCAATGATTCCTGCCTTTAATAACTTCTCAACCTCTCCAATCACCGCCTTCTCCTTTTCCGCCGATAGGTATCTTACCTTCTGCTTAAAAGGGCTCTACATTTGGGTCGGCATTCAGACAGTGTAATGCGACCTTCTCATCAATTCCACACATATCCTCAGGTCTCCAAGCAAACACATCAGCGTTATCCCGCAAAAAATCAATCAACATATCTCGCTCATCCTCTTTCAACTGTTTCCCAATTTTAACCTTCTGCTCTGGATATTCGCCATTAACAATTACTTCTTCTAGTTCTTCTGCCGCCTGAATATCCGGCTCATCCCGCATTTGCAATGTATCAACCTCTATTTCGGCCGCCTTTTTCTTCTCGACACATCTCTTTACCCTTTTGTCGCTGCTTTCCCCCTTGTCTCCCCCAAAAAGCGACACACCTTCAGGGGTCTCCACTACAATTTCTTCATCACAATCTTCACTATCAGAATCCACTATTTCTTCAATAAGGGGCTCCTTCATCTTGACAAATTCTGCGGATCTTGACCAGGCCATTTCAGCTTGCATGACCATCAATGCCATCAAATTACCTTCTGATTTTTCCTGCACCATTTCTGTCTCTATTTCTCGCTCCTCATTTTCTTCCCGCATAACTTCATCTTCCCTCTTTTCTTCAATAACAATGATCGCCGACTTATTCTTCATGCTTTCGGTTTCCTCCCAGCTCTCACACCCTCCTAAGTCGGTGATCATGTTAATTCTCGCATCTCGCACCACCATTGCTGTAGAAAGTGAACTTGTGTTAGCTCTTGTCGCCATTTGCATTTCAATCTTCTTTTGAATCACCTCCTTAACTTCACTCTTCAAACAAGTAATTCCTTTAGGAGTAGGGAATTTGACTCGTTGATGCGGGATAGAAACCACCATTTCAAAAGATTGCATAAAAGGTATGCCGACAATAGCGTTGTAAGGCGACACCAAATCAATAACCATAAATTCCACTGTGCGAGTTCTCACCTTCTCATCTTCTCCTATTTCCACCGCCAAAGAAATTGTCCCCTTGACTCGCACCGTATGATTTGTGAACCCTTCTAAAAATCCTTTATAAGGCACCAGATTAGCCTCTGTATATCGCATCTTCTTGAACGCATCATAATAAAGGATGTTACGGCTAGCTCCTGAATCCACCAACACCCGATGCAAAATACTGTTCCCCGGAGCAATAGAAATTACAATTGGTTGGCACCCATGACTGGGAGTTAAAGCCAATTCTCGTCTCAAAAAACTGATCATCCTTTCTTCACTTGGTGGATAGGCGGGAATATGGCAAGTATGACATAGCGACATTATCTGGTTACTCAAATAAGTTATACTTTCTGGCTCATGAATCACCATAATTTCGTTCCTGTTACCGTTTCCTCCTTGAGCTGCCACATTCTGCTCTCGCCATACATACTCTTGTAACTCGCCTCTATCGACCTTTCCTTGAATTACTCTCTTCGAGTTATAGCAATTATGCGTATCATGCCCCTATCCCGATGATAATTACAGTACTGGTTCATATCAATCCTTCCTATATCATTCATTTCAAAAGCCGCCGGCAACTCAACAGCCCGCAAAATTTCACTTGGCGTAGCAGTCAACCTTGTAAATCTCACTATCCTCCTTACCCCGCGACCTCCATTACGACCTCCATTGCGACCTCCACCTCTGCCGCCAGCTGGATTCCCTCTACCTCCACCTTGAGCCGCATTCCCTTCCTTCACATATTCAATCCTGTCCTTAACACTTTTCTTTCCAGTGCTAGTTCCTTCTTCAATATCATCACCACCACAGTACGCCTTGACCCGCTCATGCAACTCACTCAAGGTCGCAGGTAGCCTCATCCTTAACTCCCTCTTGAAAGATTCAGACAGCAAGCCAGACATATACATCATTATGACATATTTGGGATCAATCTCAGAAATTTGATTGGCAATTAGCAAAAATCTGTTGGTATAAGTGACAAGGCCTTCTCCCGCCTTCTGCTTAATTCCAATCAACTCCTGTAGCATTACTGGTTGAGCTCCCACTGCTCCAAACCTTACCAAAAACTTTCTTTTGAAGTCTTGATACCCCAATATAGAATTAACAGGCAGCTGCACAAACCAATCCAAAGCTTGAAGTTCTAAAGTGCTAGCAAATGTCTTATATAGCAAAGCATCATCCTTAGTCAATATCGCCATTGTGACTTCAAATCCCGCCACATGAGTTCTGGCGGTAGTTACTCCTGCATACTTGGATAAAGCGGGCAAACGAAAATCTGGGGCGGGCTCAGCCTCCTTGATATATTTAGCAAATGGAGCGACAAAAGAATCCTTCTCATTATCAATTATGCTACCTATTTCCAACTCTGCCAATCTTCTTGCCATCTCGGCCATCTGTTTCTTTAACCCATCCTCCTCTCCAAAATGACTCACTCCTACACCTTTCCCCTTCTCTATCAGTTTAAATTTCTCGCCATCTCTAGAACTTCTCAACTCTTTCTCGCCGTCTTCTGCTTCATTTGACGCAGTATCATCATCCTCCTCTTCACAATAAAGAAACAACACTTGGGAAGTGTGTGGCCAATGATATACTTTAATCTTTCGCCCATTCTCCATGTATTCTCCTGCCTTACGTTTTTGTGACCCTTCTATTCTCGCCTCAGTTTCTTTAGGCTTCTCAGGCTCCATCTCCTTTTCTCGCTCATCATTCACCACGATTACTTCTTTGTTTGATCCCTTGTTTCCTTCTACTGTCGCCGTTAACAAACCCTGCGGGATTGGAGTAGGTTTCTTCTTCAGTGTTCTTAGTCGCTTGTTATTTTCAATCAATTGCAAAATCAAATTATTGTGGATCCTCAAACTTTCTTCCTCATTCTCTACTTCCTCTTCTGTTGGTGGCGGCATTACATTTCTTTCTCTGTCATCACCAGTATCTCGCTCTGTCTCCTCCGGAATCATTTGCTGCGAGGAAGAAGTATCTCTCGCTCCGCCCATTCCTATACTCCCAAACCCCGACATAGGTGTAATAAGGTTCCTTCCTACCACAGTTTTCTGGCCCACAATACCCTTCTCAGGGGTTGACATTCCTTCCACCTACGTAATCAAACTGATGAACTTCAACTTTGAAAATTCTTCAAATCTTATGAAGATTTGAAGATCTTGCTCAGAAACTAAGAAATAACAAATACCAACACAGCACCAAACTTTCAATCCCAACAAAATACTCTTAAAAAACCTTAACAAATGTTTTAACGCCAAAAACACCAAGAACACCAAGATCTACATTAACCAAAATCAAGTGATCTTTCAAAATCCAAACCCAGCAGCAAATTCCAAATCTCACATTCAAACCCAATTTTGAACAAATCTTAACAACAACTTCCACTCCTCTTCAACTCCAACAAAACACTTTATAAATCAAAAATCAACACCCAACCAACTTAAACAAAATCCGAATCTCCAACAATTTCTACCCACAGAAAACTTATGAACAACAATCAATTCCAATAACAATAAGAACAAGCAAACTTCAACTTACAAATTACAAACAATAAACCCAATCAACCGAAAACTCTACACACCCGACGAATCTTCCACAACACGAACCCAACTTTCAAATTTACGAACAACGCTCCGCAATTACCACTCTATCGCCGGCAAAACTCCAAATGATGAAGAGAATCAGTCCCGACAACGGAACCAATTGATGTTCCCAGGAACTTCCTCAACAGCAACACAACCGTTGTAGTCAATCGGGGATATCTCCGGCTCCTTCTTCTCGCCACTGCACACAATCAAACGTTAACTAAGCCGGGGGCGGCTCCGGCGTAAGCCCCTCCGGCGTGAGGATAAGTATTTGCTTGAGAGAGGGGGAAATCAACAATAGGAAAAGTGTTTGTGTGTGTCAATGAACATACCTCTGAATGAAGCCCTTCTCTCATATTTATACCCCTTCCCTCGTGCCTTGCATGTGACCTCCTCATGTTCCATGCCTCCTTATACGTGGCATCATCCCATTGGTCCTTTATAAAAGCAAACTCTTAACACGTGATCACCGATCCCAATGCATAACCATTTAATGGGTCCCACTTCATAGATATTTATATGCCGCCTATGGTGAATAACATCAATTGGGATCCATCTCTCGCCGGATTAGGTTAACTAGGGCTCGTATCGCCTTACCATAATATCTCGCCTTTCATCTTTGTCGTTATCTCGCCGGTGTGCCTCATAATGTCTCGCTATTACTGCCTTGATCTTCCCCTATCTTACTAACTCTTAGCGGGATACATTCCTGTCTCGCTTTCTTATGATCCGTCTTGGGCCACCCCTACTTTTGTCTTCTTCTTGGGTTTCATCTCACTTTGGGCATGCTTTTTACTTTCTCGCCCTTGGACTTGGATCAGGCCCATCCATTATTTTAGGGCAGCATCAATATCGGCCGATAAAAACCGGTGAGATTGACATAGTTAGACGGTAGTGACGGAGAGAAACCTTGGATGTAGCAGACTAGCAGTGTAGGCTTGGTATAGAAAATCAACTGGTGATAGATGGACTAGCTCCATATATTGTTAATTAGTCATTGTGAGATTGACATAGTTAGACGGTAGTGACGGAGAGAAACCTTGGATGTAGCCGTGTAGGCTTGGATGTAGCAGTGTAACACCCGTGTGTAAACGCATAATTTTTTTTTCATTTAATTCTTATTTAAATTTTTATTTACAAATATGACTTATTGTTCAAACTTTTGCCCAGAATGTCCTACTTTTTGTAAATCGCTACACCATGTAGCGATTTTGACATTTTTAATTTCAAACTCGCCAAACCATTTAGCAAGTTTATTTATTTTTTATTTCCATTAATTATTTTCTGTAATATTAAAAAACAAATTCCAAATATTAAAAAACAAATTCCATGGAAATTAAACTCGCCATTTCATTTGGCGAGTTTAAATGTAATTAAAAATTGCCAATTCAATTGGCGAGTTTACGTTGAATATTCAGATCCCCAATTGGCGACTTTACAGTCACAGAGATAGAAGAAAGAAAAAAAAACCAAGGAAGAAGAAGAGAGAAGGAAGAATGATTTTTCAAGACATCCAAATTCAAAACCCCTCTATTCAGTGATTCTTCAATATTGTTAAGTAAGTTTTCATTCTCTTTCCCATATTTTCATTTCTTGAAGGTTAGAATGATTTGTGTTTGTGAATTTAGAATTTATGTTTGAGTTTGAATTTGATCATTTTAGGTTTAAATTGAACGAATTTTGGAGTTTTGATGTGTTTTTGATTGATTTTTTCTGTGGTTTCTGTATTCTGTTATGGATTTAAGTTGATTAATTAGCCTAGTTGATGTGGGCATTGATTGTTTTTAACAAATTACTGATATTTTTGTTCTTAAAAAATGTTCTGGATCCGCCACCGAGTATATGTATATATTGTACACATGTATATGTACATATATGGATATGTATATATAAATTTTTATTGGTACACGTATATATGTGTGTATGTGTGTATATATATGCGTATATATATACATATACATATACATATATTTATACACACATATACACACACATATATATACTCCCTCCGTCCCATAAAACATTACCCCTTTACTGTTGAGAACGGAAAATAAGGAATAATGTTATTAAAGTAGGTGTTGTGAGTGGGAGGAGAGAGAATGAGTGGAGAGAATAGTAAATTTGAAAAGTGTTGTGAGTATGACAAGTGGGTCCCATGAATAAAGAAGTATTAAAAAATTTCCTTTTTAGGAAAGTGAGACTTTAAAGTGGGACGCCCAAAATAGTAAAAGGGGTAATGTTTTGTGGGACGGAGTATATATATATATATATATATATATATATATATATATATATATATATATATATATATATATATATATATATATATATATAGAGAGAGAGAGAGAGAGAGAGAGAGAGAGAGAGAGAGAGAGTTTTCCAGCCAAACCTAATGTACCTAAATTGCTTCTGTATTTGTTGCCTTAGTTCAGGCCTACTTTGGCCCTGCCACAATTTAGCCTCGTCAAATGGAAGTGGGCATGCAGCTTGCAGTTTGGGATTATAGATTAATTGTCGTATTAGGGAATGGGCTTTTAGATCCTCCACATGGTTACCAGAATCATACTCAGCCTGCTCCAAGTAAGGTGCTGCCTGTAAAATGCATCACAAACAACAATTGCTACTAAATAAATGCCAATGTGATTTGACTTTAGCGGAGTTCCTTAAACAAGGATGTGTACTGTACTCACCTTAGTGACAGCTCTAAGAACAAAAAGGAAAGTGAAGTACATATTTCGAATAACCCTTATTTCTTCAGTTCTGTTGTTTCAACTTTACTGATTGGTGATTCTCTTAATATGGGGATATGATATAATCGTTAAGTTACCAACTCGTCTAAAAGCTTAAGCAGATAGATATGGGATCAACTAGCCTTAACAATAAATATCGAAAGACAAAGTGGCCATGTTTCTATGTACTCTCTCCATTCCAAATGAGTGTTTGTTTGTTCATGATCGTCCCAAAAATGAGGTTTCATTTTTTGTTCTAACTTGTCTTTGGGAGGACGGAGTAGTTTCTGAGGGTGAACAAGATAAATAGAAGAGAATGATCTGATGATTGTGACTGAATGAAATGATTATTTTTGGTTTTAAACATAGTTATTCATTTTATTTGTCAAATGAATTTAGAGTATTGATTTGTGAACATAACACTTCCTAGAGTATTTGATTTGTCAAAATAATACTTGTGTTTGTGTTGTTTTGATTAACAGATGGATACTTTTGTTGATCCTGGGCCCTTTGATCCTTCTGTGTTGACTTTACAGCACTCCCATCGAGCCCGATATATTTGGGCAAATCGTGACATTTCGAGTTTATCATTTCGTCATGGTGAAACCGTGCCAGATGTTATAGTTCCCGTTATCCAGGAGAGATTAGCAGTGGCTGGGTGGTTAGGAGTTCATTTCATCGGGAGAGTGCAGTATGACTGGGCATTATTTGAGGCGTTGATTGAGAGATGGCGTCCGAAAACCCATACATTCCACCTCCCTGTTGGTGAGATGACCATCACATTAGAGGATATCGGTATGCTGTCGGGGTTGCCGATTGATGGGTTACCCGTTACCGATTCAGGTTCGCCTGTGCTTCCAGTTTGGCGGGTCTTATGTGCGGAGCTTCTAGGTGTTGTTCCACCTGATGCAGCATTTGATGGTAGTAGTTTAAAGATTAAGTGGCTGAGGACACAATTTTCTGAGTTTGGTAGCCTTCCTGCTGATTCCCCCCCACACTTGGTTGATAGGTATACGCGTGCCTATATTTTGATAGCCCTTAGGGCTAATGTGATGCCAGATCGTACTAACAGGAAGGGGAAGCTATTTTATCTCCCTTTACTTAGAGATATTGAGAGGATACACATGTACATCTGGGGCAGTGCACGCTTAGCCTTTTTATATAGGAAACTTTGCTCTGCCACTCACCTCGACACTAGCCAGTGTGGTGGATTTCTAAATATTCTGCAGGTATGCTATAACATTTTAATTAAACGTTATGAAGTTGTTCTCTTTTTTTTTTTCTATTTTTTTTTATTTGAAATCATATGTTTTGATAGTATTTCATATATTTTTTTTGATACAGCTTTGGGCATGGGATAGGTTGCTATGTACGCAACCTATTTCTCTTAGGCCAAATGAGGATCAGGGCAACCTTCCCTTAGGGTGCAGGTATACATTTATTAATGAGTTTTCCATCTGAAATGTTATTGTCACCTACTACATATTGAAACTTTTGACTTATACTTCTCAATTTATTGAATTTCAGGTGGATTGGACGGTTATCTCTGAAGTATGTTACTGCACACAACCTTCGCAGCTATTGAGACCAGCTAGCACACTTGACTGATGATCAGGTTGTGTGGATGCCATATAGAGATCGAAAGGCTCCAGCTTATTGCCGTCAGGGAGAGGCTATTTGGAGGTCTAGAGTCCCTTTGATCTGTTTTGAGAAGGTAGAGTGGCACCACCCTGATCGCGTGTTGAGGCAGTTCGACTTGCTGCAGGGGATCCCAGAACCGTATGACATAGGGGAGGAGTTACACAGGGTTGACCGCCGCGGGAACAACCATGTCGTTTGGGGTTCCCGACACCAGCGATTTATAGCAGCTTGGGAACAACGGCGGGATAGAGTGGTGTACGGGCAGATGGGGGTTCAGGCCATGCATTATACGCATCCTTACATGATTTGGTATAGGAGGATCACGTGCATGTTTGTCCAAAACCCAGTGCATGTAGAGGAGATTGGTTACCGAACGATGGCCCCTTTCTTGGAGGGTTTGGTAAGCATTTCTTAAATTGTTCTCATTATAATCACCTTACTTTTTTACTTCAAATTATTAAATTATGTCTCATTCTCATAATTTATGCTATAAAAACAGGTACAAAACTTACATCATGTTCATGTGACAAATGAAGCTGACATTACTAGGGATGAGGAGCAGTAAAGTCCACCGTGTCTGTCCCGATTTGAGGTGCGGAGGGTTGTCAGACATACTCTCACGCATGTGAGAGAGCAGGAGCGGCTTGAGGCTGAAGCACTTTCAGTACCGGTTGATCGCGCCCAGGGTGTGGTACCTAGACAGCCTCGTAGACGTGGACATCGTGCACCCAGACAGGCACAGCCGGGGATGAACTTACATGATGAGCCAGACCCACAACCAGAGCCTCACATCGACCCACAGCCACAGCCAGAGCCCCAAGCCCAGACCCAGGATGATGGGCTATTTGAATGGTCGTCACAGTGGACTCAAAGTCAATTTAGTGGGAGTGGGAGAGGGAGTAGGTGGGGGGATGGGAGTGGGAGTGGGAGTGGGTGGAGTGCCCAACTAGACCCTCCCCCTGAACCCACTATGGGTTTTGGACAATATTCGAAGAGTGGAAGTACCTTTGGGGTTCCTCTATCTACGTCACAAGCATCGTTCCAACCCTTCTCCGATCCGAATTCGACTTCTTCTGGTGGGACTTACTTTGAGGGAATTACACAACCTCAGAGGGAGGAATTTTAGAGACAGGATGACATAAGAAAGGGATCTAGGTCGCGACATCCGGTAAACAAATTCACTCCATCTACATATGATAAAACATATGAAAGAAGGAAGAAGTGAGATTTGATTAGTTTAGTAGTTTTTGTAATGGATATTTGTAGTATATTATAATATTTTTGTAATCGTTTGTTTTTTGAAAGTTTTAGTTTGTTTCTATATTTGTTGTTGTATATATGAGTTTTATTTTGTTGGTTTTGTTGTTTGTGTATACATATGTTTCGCAGGTGGACAGTAAACTGAACTGCTGGTGTGTAAATCTGGTTTTTTACAAACTCGCCAATTGAATTAGTGAGTTCACCTTCCTTTAAACTCGCTAATTGAATTGGCGATTTCTAATTTTGTTTAAACTCGCCAAATGAAATGGCGAGTTTAATTTCCATGTAATTTGTTTTTAAATATTTGGAATTTGTTTTTTTTAATATTAAAGAAAATAATTAATGGAAATAAAAAATAAATAAACTCGCTTAATGATTTGGCGAGTTTGAAATAAAAAATGTCAAAATCGCTACACGGTGTAGCGATTTACAAAAAGTACGACATTCTGGACAAAAGTTTGAACAGTAAGTTATAAATGTAAATAAAAATTTAAAAAAGAATTAAATGAGAAAAAAATGGTTAAACGCACTACCATAATACTTTGACAAAAACAAAGCCAAAAATAAAAAAGTCAATATAAATATAAGGATAAATATTAAATTGACTCTTCTTTTAGAGGTCGTCTCAAGAATATTTTTTGAGAAAATGAATTATTAAAATTTATTAAAATAAAAGTACAACAAAATATTTCAAGTGATATAAAATTTATAAATTATATCCGATATTGCATGACCAGTACAAATGTGGTGATCATTTTAACTTCTACCCCTTGTAATATTGTGTTGTAGATACATATTTTTTTCACTTAAATATATGAATCAGATATGTTGGAAGAATATAAAGAAAACTATAAATAATATAGAAAAGATATATAGAAAAGAATATAATATCATATACCACTTTTAAAAAGATGTTTCACATAAATGAATTTATTTATACTTTTTTTTAAAGATGTTCTAACTTATTAGTTATTATTCAAATGAAATGGCAAACAAATGAAAAGAAGAACAAAAATCAGTAATTATTTAAGCCCCAATAGGCCCTTTATAAAGTTCAAGCCCAATTGAATTAATCAAAAAAAATAACATTCAACTTAACCCTTAAACAACCTTATACCCAGCGCTGTCCCATGTCTTCTCTCTCAGAAAAACAGATCGTTATGTTCTTTCTCTCTCTCATCTCTCTCTCTCTCTCTCTCTCTCTCTCTCTCTCTCTCTCTCATTTTTGTCTCTCTAACCGATAACAAAAATCCGGATGCATTAACGCCGATGAAAGTCCCCTCTCTCCTAGTTTCTTCATCGAGTCTACACTTCGATGATTTCCTAGAAGAATTTTCTTGCCATGGATCGGCCTAGCATCCAAAATGAATGGCTTTCGAAAGGCCATTAAAATCTGACATCTTGATTTCGGTAAATTCTATAATTCTAAAATCTTTGATTATTTTGTTCCATTTTACTGTAAAAATTAGGCATTAATATATTATTTTGATCTGAAATCGTCTCTTAATTGAAGCTTTGTTCTTGTATATTGCATTCATATATGAATGGTAATAGAAGAATCAGATCTTTTTATGTTTTATGTATTTTTTGTGATTAACTAATATTGGTTTAAAATAATTTTAGATATAATTGTATTAAAGTGTGATTTCTTGAATTTTTATTTATTTATGTATAAATCTGAAAAATCATAATAGTATTCCTTATATATTTGATGAAAATATGTTAATTTTGTAATCAAGCGATTACATGGCTTGCTTCAATAAGAAATACAGTGATTAGCTTAAATGGGGTAAGTAGAAATGTCCTCCATAGCTATTCAGAAACATTCATGAAATTTTAGAAAAACCATTAGTAATAAGTATCAACAAATTCTTTATACAACATTTATGCTGGTCAAACACAAGCCTAATAATACAAATGTAGGTCTTTGCTTCCTGCATTAGTTCTTAGAACTAACTTCAAGATGAAGTTCTTTTTCTAACGAAATGAGGAAAGTGATTTAATTAACTACATACATACACCAGTGGTTTGTGAGGACAGTCAAACTTATCATTTCATAATCTGTGTAAGATTGCACCTACTGGACATTCACTTTTTCTGTCACTATTCAGATAAATAATTAAAACATACTCCCTCTGTCCCACATTAGGTTACTCATTTACTGTTGAGAACGAAAAATAAGGAGTGAATATATATAATGTTATTAAAGTAGGAGTTGTGAGTGGGTAGGAGAGAGAAAGTGGGGTAGAGAATAGTAAGTGGATAGTTGTTGTGAGTATGACAAGTGGATCTCATGAATAAAGAAGTATTAAAAACATTCCTTTTTAGGAAAGTGTGACTTTAAAGTGGGACGCCCAAAATAGCAAAATGGGTAGAGTTTTATGGGACAGAGGGAGTAGAGGATAAATTCAAACCTTTGTAAACTACATTATATTATAAATTTCATGTTTTATAACTAATAATAATAAGGAACATTAAAATCACGTCTGAAAAGTCAAATGATCAAGCCCAGTTGAAGCTCTAACCATCCCTCGGATGCCAAAAATCTACTCCATGGTCATGGAATAAAACCAATAATTAAGACAATATTTTTTGACAAAAACGCTTACACATGTTAATGAAAACAGCACGATTAGTTACCCTTGATAATGCAACATAAAGCTGACCATGACTAAATACCGGTCTTTTGAGGAAAAGGCCAACATGAGAGAGTGATTGACCCTGACTTTTATTATTGTCATTGCATAGGAAATAATCAACGAAAACTATCTCCTTTGAAACTTGAAAGACAACGATAGATCCGAGGGAGTCAAGGACATTCTGGGAACAAAAAAAAAAAAATTCTTCGACATTGCTTCCATTTAAAATTTTAGCCTCAACCACATGATTCCCAAGTCTGGTAATGATTAGCCTAGTTCCGCTGCATAACCCCGCACTATGGTCAATATTACGAAGTAACATCACTGGGACACCAACCTTGCGCTAAAGCTGATGATTAGGCAAACCAGAGCTCTTTATAGTATTCAAAAACTCGGTCGAATGAATTTCACTAAAGAAGCTCGAATTTTTTTCAGAACGACATAGAATCAGAACTCAAGTAAGTTCTTCCCTCAGATTGATTGTAAGAAACCATGTACTCATTTATGCTCTCAACAACATCAAGTGTTGGAGCAAGAATAGATCTCCCTTGTAGAAAAGTGACATCATCAAAATGATTATGAAAAGATGGATATGTACTTTGAACTATAGACTCAATCATATCATCAGATGAATCCACAATCAAGTCATTTGAAATTTCTATATTAGCAACACCATCATTATTGCCGCCAAAAGTACCATCGCCGATACTCAAGATCCATTATGAAAATGCCTTAATCTCAAGTCCATCTTGATCTTTATCAATAGCATGAAGTCTCATATTCTTCGTAAGCTTTAGAACTTTGCAGTGTCCCAAATATATGAAGAATTGATTGTAGCCATGACGATATCTTGTCTACTGCCTTTGGGAATAACTGTAAGGATTTGACGAAAGTCTCCGCCCATCACAATAGTTTTTCCCCCAAAAGGTTGATTGAAACTATCTGGATTTTCGAACCTCATGATATCACTTTTAAAGTTTTGTTAAGAGCTTCAAAACAATGCTTATTAACCATTGTTACTTCATCCCATATTATAAGTTTAGTTCTCAACATTAGTTCTGCAAGTGAACTTCCCTGCTTAATGGTGCATGCTGATTCTTCGTTTAAACTCAAAGGAATAGCAAATCTAGAATGACCAGTTCAACCACCCGGTAATAAAAGAGATGCTATGCCACTGGAAGCTACATTTAATACTATGTCACCTCTAGATCGATCGCAAAGCAGCAGACAATATCCTGCATAAAAAGGTCTTACATGTTCCACCAGAGCCATATAAGAAATAAACTCCTCTTCGACCATGCTCAACATCTTGGATAATTGTGTCATAAGCAATTCTATGCTCATGGTTACACATACACAGTAATCTCTTACATTCATCAGCTAATGCACTTTTGTCATATTCCAACTCATCTAATATAAGTCGATTGTTGAGCATTGATAAATCACAATCTTCGGGACAAAGCATAGTAGGAAAATCACGAAGCCCCTTACCCCTGCTTCGCAATATCTTTTTAATTTCTAAGAGCGTGCAATTCTTGATTTCTTCTTTAGAAAGTTGTAGTCCTATTATATATATAAAAAGTTGTTAAAAAGTATTAACAAAATTAGGAGGGGGATATGAACATGTTTCATAAAAATAATGAGAGAACTGTGCATTACCTTCATGTCCTAAAAGTCATCGACGCTTATATAGAATGTCTTCAGACAAATACTCAAAGCAGCTTTCCAAAACAAACTCTGGTCTTGACAGATATCCTGATATCAACAATGTCACAAAAAGACCTCTCAATTGCATCCCAGATCCCAAATGGCTTGCTTCCTTGATTCCGTCAATATACTCTTTATCGTCGTCAAGCAGACCCAAGGCATAACATGCATCTTTAAAAGACTCATATTGAACATCATTGGCGCGCCTTATATCCTCAAAAGAAGTTGGTCCTCGAACAATATTAAATAATGTTCTTACGTAATATAATTCTCCTTGTCCAGGTGCAACATAAAAAATGTGACCTATTTTGAAACCCTTTTTTCTTGGTTTCCACTCTCCTATATGATTTTTCCAAACAAATTTAGTGGGAAACTCAACATATGTCAATTTTTTTATCTTCCTCTTTATGTTTACCTTTATTTGCGTCCATCTATGCTAAAAACATAGTATATCTGGATGTCGGACGATCAAGAACTTTTTAAACATTGATGTGAGCACCATGTTCCATCAACAACTCACGATTGTGAGGGACCACATATCTTGTCAAGAGTTATTCCCTTTACATCTGTTGTACAACCATTGTCAGGACATTTGCAACTTGGATACCCCTCCTCATCAACTGATGTTGTCTCATTAAATTTATTTGGAAAATACTTTGTACAACGACCTTCAGACATGCAAGGAGAATTAGGTCAAGCTTTGCCACAAGGTCTATGGATCATCAATTCCTTCACAGCAGTATAGTAATGCGGATCAATATACTCGTCAGGAATTTCTGCTGCAATGATGTTATCAATCCTTTCTACAGTCGGGTGTCTTGCATCATTTTCTAACTGTAGGATAATGTGAACATGTGGTAAACCACGCTTCTACCACTCAATTGTGTAAATAACTGGAAAAAGAGTATGATTAAATTTTAAAAATAAATTCATAAAAGAGTAATTAAAAGATAAACATACATAAAAAAATTATATATAATTACCTGCTCATACAGAACCAAAAATCTTCTTTTCTCGAAGATCATTCATAAGGATATCCAATATAGCTTTAAAAATCCTGCACATAATATCAGGTCTATCTTCTGGTTGCAGAGATTTGCTTAGTAGAAATCGAACAACTTCAGGCCACTTGGGATTACATATAAATGTAATCAATAAATTAGGATAACCAAACCATCTACAGATAGCCATTGCATCTTGATAGTTCTGAATTATATATCGAGCACTTCCAACATAACATGATGGCAAACAAATTCTTTTACCACGAGAGGCGGGATTCCTCTCACCCTTGAGCAAGGCATCCGCCAATCTTCCTACATATAACGCCTCAATTGTTTCTGATGAGTTCTTATATAATTCAAGCGGTCAGTTTCAACCATTGTCCATGAATAAACCAAAAATTGCTGAATAAGCCATTTAGAAAATAGAATATTCATCGATTTTGGTTCCCTTTCATGAATTCCGTATGCGAAAAATTCTCTCATACTAAGCTTATAGCAAGTTCTATTTGATGGCTCCGCATCACAGTTTCGAAGCAGAACATCTTCTCTATAACATCTTGGCCAAATAAAAAAAGCAACGGATATTGCAACCCTAAGTATGAGGGATGCAATTCTGTAATTCTCTGTAGCAATCCTGTTTGTGTCTCAACAATAATATCCATATCACCAATCAGGTTATCAAAATCACCAACTAACAAAAGTGCTACATCATCATTCACTGGGAGATTGTAACATCTACTGTCAGTTTTTTGCATTCCTATGATCCTGAGCTTAACATCGCCAATTTGATTTTGTTGCATCGAATCTCGAACCATTCGAAAAGACTTACAAGAACATTATGCTCATCAAGATTTTTTTAAATCGCTGACAATTTTTTTCATGCAAATTATTGGTCCCTGCCTCCTGTCTAAATTTGAATAAAAATAAATCAACTTAGTTAATTTGTTTTAAATGTGGCAATTTAATTGAAAAAAATTAATATTGTAACTTACGTAAAATAAGGCATTCGGTTCTCCACTTAATGTTCGGTGTCATATATATAAAATTGTGCGAACATAGGAGCCTTTCCATTTGGTGGTACCAAACTTCCAATAAAGTGATGGTTATGACCATATAACCTGAACACAGGGGTTCTGTTTCCTCCATTAATGCCATAATCTATCTTACCTGCAATCTATCTTACCTGCCATCGAAGTAAAGGAAAACATCATGTTGTAAGAACGGATGTTTGTTGTAAAAAGCCTACTCTTGTCACTTCTTTCGTACAACAATTCCTTAAACAAACCAGAGGATTCAGGCATAGGAGGCAATTGAACTTTTTCGAGCATGCAACATGAAGAGAACTTTGTATTCACGGTTGTCTTGTAACGCTTTTTTGATCTTTCTTCAAACCAAGAAATAGCATTGCAAAATTTACATTTGCTAGAAGGATCACCCAAGTCTATATATTCTGTTTCATATACGGACCAAATAAAATTTAATTATTATTGAATATTTTGTTTAAAATTAAAAAAAATAATGATTATACCATGTTCATATAATTTTTTTTTTAGCTAAATAGCACAAATCCATTATTATCATAAGTTTACATTCAGTGAAATATGAATTATTATATGTATTCATAGTTGTATCAATCACTACAGCAGATACACTTGATCCTGTCAAGTTATATAAGAGAAAAATATTCTCAGAAAATATATATCAAGATAATATTGCACAAAAATTATCCATATATTTAAAAAATAAAAAATATTAAAAATTATCATAATCCTTTCTTTTACTCTTGCTACTACATTTCTTCATACTGCTTGATCCAACTTCTTCATTTGTTGAGTCAACTACTTTAATAATAGTTCAGACTAAAAAGATATGATAAAAAATAAAATAAATATATATCCAATAAAATATGGTAAGGGTTGTAAAAAATATTATAAATAATTTTAAAAGGAAAACAAACCAAAAATGATATTATGACTTAAAAAATTATCGAACCCTAGAAAAATAATGTTTAGATTATATTTGTATAACTTTATTTTTTATATACATAATATATATAAATTGTTATCATAAAAAGAGATTTTATCAAAATAATATTGCACAAAATTAGCCATATATTTAAAAAATAAAAAAAATAATTAAATTTACCATCATCCTTTCTTTTTCGCTTGCTACTACATTTCTTCATACTGCTTGATCCAACTTCTTCATATGTTGAGTCCACTATTTTACTAATAGTTGAGTCTAAAAAACATATGATAGAACAATTAAATAAATATATATGTGATAAAATATAGTAATGGTTGTCAAAAATAGCATAAATAATTTTAAAAGAAAAACAAACACAAAATGTAATTATAAATTAAAAGAAAACAAAAACAAATTAAAGAACGTTATATACCATTTCGCTTTGTTTTTCTATTATGATCAGAAGCAGTAGCATAAGTCAAAACACCCTCTTCAGCCGTGGAGTCACTTATATTCATACCATCTTTTTGTAATTTTTTAGTGACATTATCTTGAACAATGGAATTTGAATTGTTTTCAGAGTATAATGAACCGAGAACTTGTGAATGAAACGGTGTTGAAAATGACGAAAATCGGTAAAAATTTGTCCTTGTAATACTTCTCAGAATACCATTTTCTGCATCAAAATTTATTATTTAAAAATTTATCATATCAAAATATACCAAATGAACATAACATTATTAAAAACATCATACCGTTTGATATGTCAGATAGCGATTGAAACACAAATGGAGAACACTGTAATATTCCAGATTGTCTTGATAAATGTAGATCAGAAGTAACATTTTCTGCTTCAAGTTTTTCTAGATAATTAATTGAATAAAAAAAACTATAACCTGAAAAAATATATCATCCAAATCTAATCTAATAAAATAATTATTTAGAAAAAAATGTTAAAAATAAAAAGGACAACTAATTTTCAACCTATCTAATATGTTTGTTCCAATTTCATGTTCAACAATACTATTTAACATGATTTTTTTTAGATTATTCAATATTTGTTAAATATAAGCTCAGATCTGACTTTGCATGGTTGATTTTTTTTTTATATATAATAGTATATAGTGTGAAGAAGTAAAAATTGTACTCCATATATTTAATATACTTAATAATGTATAAAATATAAATTGACTCTTTTTTTTTTTTAAATTAGAAACACAAATATATATATTTGACTCATTAATTAATACTTTGACTTCCTCTTGCTCTGCTCTTTCACTTGTGTTTGGACTAAATACATCTCTTGATAAATTTTGAATAGTATCTCTAGCTTGTTTTCTACTCTTAAAGTCGTTTTGTTTTGTAAGAGAACTAGTAAAAGCCCGTGTCCGAGGACACATTTTTTTTTAATTAAGCCCGTGTCCGAGGACACGTTTTTTTTAAAGCCAAAGAAGGGTCTATAAATTTCATTTCCAATTTTGGCTCCTCCCATATTGTCCCAGACCTTTCAAGAACTGATTTTTAGCCAAAAAAGGATGAATCAAATCGTCGCCATGGAAAAATCGGTTCGATTGCAAAAAGATAGGAGAGACCATTTTCTCTCCAATCTTCAATCTTGGATGAGGTATAATTTTCAATTTCACAAGGGACTTTTCGATAACACTTTCAAGATCGAATCTTTATGGCGTTTGAAGGATCTCCCGCCAAGATTGGGACCTTTTGAGAACAGCAACAAGGTTTTGGGATGTTCGGAGACATGTCTATTCTTTTTCCTACAATGAGATCATTCCCACCTTCGAGGACTTCATAGCACTAATTTGGGGAGAACCTGATTCTGAACCTTATATACAGAAAAGCTGATATATAATAAGCCCCAAAACTGAAATTCCAAAACAATTGTCAAAGTGACCAAACCTCTCTTCTGAGGATAGATGTGACTTAGCGAAGCCCCCGATCTGAGGGGAAAACTTTGCAAATCCCCAGGTTATATTAAAGCAAGGAAAGATCCCTTCATTGGCAAAGCCCTGGCTTGCAGAGATGACTTGGTAGAGCTTCGATTGATGGTCTGATCCAAGACAACGACGAAGCACCAAACTGACTAGTCATCCAAAGAGAGAGAGAGTCGTGTTTGAAGCGACCTCAAGGAATCCTTGAACAAAACTTTCTCCAAATGACTTGTGAAACCCCCGACTTGAAAAAGTATCATGGGGAAAGCCCGAATGAATTGATTATAAAACCAAACTGGTTGGTCAAACATGACAGATCTCAGAATGCACTTAATGCAGCCCCAATCTGTTGAAGTATAACGTTACGAAGTGTGAAACCCATCATGGATTCCAAAAGAGATTCTTATTCTGGTTGGTGCAATGGGTTCTTGTAGACTCGGCTCCCAATGTTGGACTTAAAGTCATTACTAAGCCCGATCCTGATTACAATCTCATTCTCGAACTTGGACACAAAGGATTTGCTCGTGGCAGGCTTTCAACAAACAAAACTTCCCTTTGCTTGGCAAAGCCCCGGTTTGATGAATTGAGTAGGCGAAGTTTAGATTTTGAAGAAGTGACTTGGTGAAGCCCCAATCTTATGACCTAGCAAAATCCCAATCTGATTGGTACTACAAAAGTGATCTTGAAGTTCATCTGACAAAGACTGAATCCATCTCGTAACATAGTGAAGAACCCAATGCAGACCCAAAAATGACTAGAGAAGCCCCAATCTAAGGAAATGGCTTGACGAAGCCCCACCTTGAAGAGTTTCAATGCAGCCCTAATGCAAATTGAATCATCATGTAGCAAAAGAAGAAAACCCATCCTTTTATACTTACTTTCTTATTTTCTTTAGTCAATCAGTCAACCGCAAGAAGATGTAAAAGAAAGGAATTTTAGAAATGTATACATGCAGGGGCATATTTTTTGAATGGTGGGAATGAATCCCGATTTTGTGTTATTTTGATGGCCTCATTCGACGTAGGCACAAGAACTTGCTTTGGGTTTGACTCTTTTGAGAGAGTATAAGCGTAGAAAGGTTTGTAAAAGTGTATGGAAGCCCATGCTGACATAAAATCAGTGTTTAGCACTATTTTTCCTATAATGTAGAAAAAGAAGACTTGTCAAGATATCTGAAAACTTGTTTTATTTACAATGATCACAAGATTGCTTAAACCCCTTTATTAATGTTCGGGTTATTCAACCACTAATCTCGATATGAACAAACATTTTAATTAATCATGAGGAGAAAGTCAACCAATGTGAAGAAAGTTTGTGTATGGGAGAGGCCATTGATGAGACCAAATTTTCTGGAATTTGAATGTGTTTATGATCGGACCATTTCTGGTTGCCTACGTTCCCCTCATTGTGAGGAGCTCAGGTCGCCGTAGTTCGGTCTTGAAATGTGTTTGGCTTTGGAAAAGGGTATGAATATTTGTGGTCCATTTGCTGAAAAAGCTCGGATGGGAAGTTTGGATGATGAGGTACGGGTCTTGAGATGTTCCTTGACAAGTCATTTTTTTACGGCTTCTTCCGTGATTCCATTGCTTCTTGATCCTTTCATCGGGGGAGAAAGAATTTGAATATATCATAAGGGCTTATGATGTGTTTTTGCCTTCGCTTTGACTGTTCCCTTGCTATCAACAACTTCCATTCTTCAAGCTTTGAATTTGCCCATCTATCAAGCTTCTGATCGGTGGGGTTGGGTCCTTAGCTTCGTTTTTTTTTGAAGCTCCTGCTTGGGCTTTCTTGATGTACATGAGGGCGATGGCAAGCTCCTAAGTTGATGTCGACATGGGGTCAATCTTCCGATGCTGAGTGACCTTTTGTTGTTCCTTGATTTTGTTGCCGTCGTTGACTTGGTCAAGGTGATGGTGGGACATGATTTGGAAAGTGTATGGCTTGATGGAGGCCTTTGTGAGGTAAGGAAAGTGTATGGGGAGGGCATTAGTTGACTTTCTCACACCGATTAATTTAAATCTTAGTCATTTCAAGAGATTATTTGTTGAGCAATGCAAGTGATCATATAAAATAAAGCCATTTCATTAAATATAATGTAGGTTTGAAAATAATGTCTTGAGTCTATCTAGAAAAGAAAGAAAAGACTTAAAGAAAGTTAAACATTTTACTACAATGTCCAAGGAGGACTTGATTAAAAGTAAAGCACTAGAACCTACGAAGGTTGACTGAGAGACTGTTTTATCCTTTTAATTTTGTTTAAGGATGGGTAGCCCCTAGTCTAGCTACTCTTTGTTGGTTGGACTGCCAGGGCACTTGAGCTTACCTTCGTCGATCAAACCTTGGACTCCTTTCTTCAAAGTCAGACACTTGTCGGTCGTATGACCATGATGATTGTGGTATTCACATAACTTGGTCCAATCAAGGTTACATGGGTTCCTTGGCTTATAATTCTCGAGAGGTTTGAGAAGACCTTGTCTTACCAAATCATCAAAAACTTTGCTCATTGGCATCCCAAAATCATCAAAGTGACGTTTCTGACCTAGCACTTCTTGATTTGAGCTTTTACCATTATGAACATGGCTTGTTGTTTTTGGCCCGTTGAGGCTCTCAAGTTTCCTATCTCCAATTGGCGCTTGGATTGCAGGCCTTAAGATTATGCCGCCATTTGGCGAAGGAGGAGATTTAGTCTGGGGGGCTTGTATGAGTATAGAACGTAGTAATCGAATTTTCCCGAGGGTTCCCCGAGTGTCCCTACGCTGGTATCTCCGCCCTCATATTTTTCTTTCAACTTTTGCTGGGAGGAGGATTTTCCTTTCCTCTGGGAAGAGTCTTCACTTATTTAGTCCTGAAACTCATCTTCTAAACAATCCGTACAATCACAAACGTCATAATAGATGTGTGCCTTTGGCAAAGGAGTTGGGTCTGAGTTAACTGGCCCTGCTTCCCGCTCCACGACATTCATGTTGGCATTGTTTGGGGAAAGATTGTTTGATGCACGTGGGCATTCAAGTGTCCCATCTTCTATCAGCTTTTGGATCTCATGCCTCAAATAGTTGCAATCATCAGTGTCGTGTCTGTGGTACTGGTGGAAAAGACAATGCTTAGACTCATCCAACCGAATGTTAGGGTTCTTGGGCTTTCAATTCTCCAGTAGCTTTATCAGCTTTTCTTTCACTAGTTCTTCCAGCATCTTGCTCAAAGGCGTCTCCACATTGTCATAATGAAGGGAGCGGTGTTTTCGGGAGGCACTGTTGTTCCCAAGAATTGGATTTCCATTGTTCAGTTTGTTCCATTGTTGGATCTGTCTAAGGGAGGCTGTGGCATTTTTTTCTTTGTGAGGAATCGATGCTGAGTTGGGTGCAGTTGCTGCTTGGTACTGATAGTACTGGGTTGTGTTTGAGGCTGGTTGTGTCTTCGGGCCTTTCTCAAGCTTAGAACTGGCATTGGCCAAGCGAGTTCCGGGGCAAGTTTTCCTATCAGGTTCTCTCACTTCGGGCATTTAAATTTTGCACGGCAGAATCACTTCTTTGCCTGGTTTGATATCTTGGGTCGAGGGAGTACTGGTACTCATCATGAGATCAAGCCTTTCTTGCATTCGTTTCACTTGCTCCATTAATATCGCCACATGCGGGTGTAAGTACCCAAATCCGGATCGTCAAAATCCGTTAAAAGTTAACTGAAATCCGTTAACTAGCCCTTTCCTGGTTAACTGGAACCCGTTAAACTCCCCATTCCCGAGTCAACGAGACATCCCAGGACTGCCCCGTGCATCCCGACACCAAAGTGTACTCAACACACGTTATCACACGTAAAAGTACCACTTTCCTCAAAAAATGCACTTTTCGGGACTTTTCGGGGGCGTTTCGGACATTTTCCGGACAGTTATTTTGAAAACAGTCAAAACTGAGATTAACGGGACAAAAACCCTAGCTTTGGTGACTCACAGGGACACATGGCACGCATGAATGGCCTCTCCCATCCCCATCAATCAAATTCAGGGGTGAAAAATACCAAAATACCCCTGAAATTGATAGTTAAGCCGTCCGACCTGTTTTACGTGTAAAACCAGAATTCTCATCAAGTCCCTGCACTTTCCAAAATACCCAAAACCCTTCAAATTGAATCTTAGGCCGTCCGGCCTATTTTACAAAATTACCCCTATAAATACAAGGGCTGTCATTCAGTGAAAAAGGGAGAAAAATATTACCCCTCTCCCAAAACCCCACGGTTCTAGGCAGTTTAACCCCCTCCCGAGCCCCGTTTCATCTTGATTTGCGTGAAAATCCCGTTTTTCGACCAAACACGAGCCAAACACTTTCGAAACACCTCCCAAACACCAAATCGTATCCCGTATACGTCTTTTCGAGCGAAAGAGTCAATCCCTAGCCATAGGTAACACTCTCTCTCTCTAAAACTCCGTTTCGCCTCGATTTACGCGTTAATCGCTATTTTCGATCCGATCGAAACTCTCAAAATGTAGACGTAACGCCGTCTACGGGACTCGATACGTTTTAGTCCCTAATCATCTTCTCTCCCGTAAGAGAAGTAATTTCGGGTTAAAACGGCATTCCAGTCCCGTTTTTACGTTTCTGTCATTTACAGTCCGGATCGTTCGATCCGTTGATTCGCTTTTTACCGTCCGAACCGTTTGGTTCGTGAGAGTCATTTACAAAGTCCAGATCGTTTGATCCGTTGATACTGCTATTTAATTTATGCAACTTTACAAATCCGAGCCGTTTGGCTCGTCGATCGTATCTTTACTGTCCGGATCATTCTATTCCGTTGATACCGCACTTTAAATACTGTCATTTACAAGTCCGAGCCGTTTGGATTGTGATAGTATTTAGTTAAAAAAGTCCGAGTCACAAAATGACTCGTTGATCGCATATCATTTACTGCCTTTTTTTCATAAAATTGGTAACAATGTAATGCCCGGTTCAAAACCGGAGTTCGTCATTCGAACTCCTTTTCAAAACAACGCAAAACCCGACGTTTGACATTCAAACGCTCTTTTTATTAAAATCAACGTTTGTCATTCAAACTAAAGATTCAAGTTCGTCCTTCGAACTCCGTTTTCAAAACAACTCAAAATCGACGTTTGGCATTCAAACGCTCATTTCTGACTCAAAACCTGACGTTTGACATTCAAACGCTCTTTTCTTATTAAAATCAACGTTTGTCATTCAAACTAAAGATTATCATCATTCGAACCCTCTTTTCAAACTCAAAACCGACGTTTGTCATTCAAACTAAAGATTTAAGTTCGTCATTCGAACCCTCTTTTCAAACTCAAAACCGACGTTTGTCATTCAAACGCTCGTTTTTATCACAAATCAACGTTTGTCATTCAAACCAAGATTAAATCTTGTCATTCAAGCTCCTTTTCAAAATGCAACACACACACACACACACAATTTCGAGAAAGGTTGAAAGACTCATCATACGAGGCGTTTCGGGTGATCTCAATATACTCTTCCCGAAACGTAACGTGACCTCCGAACTTAACAATCTCTGGTCCTAAAAGCCTTTTTTCAAGTTTTGGCTACCAATCAAAACGTTCCCTTTTCAAAGCATTTTCCATGTTTTGGCTACCAATAAAAAAGACACCACTTTTCAAAACTAGCTATTTTCAAAGTTTGGGCTCATAATACAAAATGGCGTGGAGACTTTCCCTTTCATTTCCGGTGAGGCCCTAAGTTTGCGCAAGCCGCTCGCCGCGTCCCCGCGCGCGATCCGGGTAATTTCAGTTGGCGATTCCGCTGGGGATAAAACAATGTTTTTTTCAAAACTCCCTCGTTTTAAAAAAGCATTTCGTGGGTCAAACTTTCGTTTACCCTTTTCTCGTTTTCATGTGCGTGTGTTGTTCAAAACATCAGGCTGTTTTCGAAAAGAAAAAAAGATATTGCATTTTCATCTCATTCAAAATCATAACATGTTCGTGCATTTTCCGTTAATATTTGATTTTCATACAATATTCTGAACTGCGGACAAATTCTTTAAAACGCATTCTGAAAATCTCTATTTTACTCAGAAAAAGAATTTAGTGACCGCACACTACTTGCACTGCTGCCTCGGTACACCGTACGCTACGCGCACTTGCTGCCTCGGTACACTGCACACTACAACCCTCAACCCAGGATGACCGTTCAGTTGCAGCTTGATTGGTCTGCCAGACACCTTTCGAGCGCGCACGGGGTCGTCCCAAACAGCCCATCCTAGCCCGTGTAATCCATGCACTCTTTGTGTCACACTTCGTCCAAGACCTTGGTTGGTTTTTGGCTTAGTTCGTGTCATAAAGCCTAAGTGTATGCTTTTACGCCGATCTCCCTCACAAGTCAAACTTAAAAGTTGAGATCGAAGGTCGTTCTCGACCCGAAGTCTTAGCTTTTCAGCCTTGACTTTGACGCAGAGCCGCGCTAAAAACATACCCGAAGGTTCAATGTGACGCCGTGTCATCAAACCCTCAACGTATGCACCATGCCAGCCACAACTTGGCAAACGCCAAAAGCTAAGGCCCCTCGCGCAAGCGAGTCAAGAGAGGTCATGCCGAAATTTCGGCACGATTTCTGCCTTAACTTACGGACGTTGACTTCGACCGTGACCCACATGTCACATACGTTGAAAGTTTACATGACCAGCTAGCCTTAAGTTCACGTTTTCCTTTGTCGGTGGAACTCGCTTGCCTTATAAGACCCTCGCTCGGGATTGTCCGTCCCGGGAAGACGATTTACAGGTGAAAAACGAGGGGCTTATAAACGTAGTGCCGAGATCCACTGATTCAAGCCCTAGGTTAGTTGCGAAAAAGAAGATACGATCTTTTCCAACCAATTAGGACTCTGAGAAAATGCATTTTAAGTAAACATTAAGCGGTAACTGCACATTGCACAAGCCCGAAACCCTGAGCCAAATACCCTTTCCGAAACCTAAACCCTGCCTTTCGTTCCCTAGCGCCGAGCAAAGTGGTTCGACTCGGCCGCCTCGCTGTAATTACGCACGGCCGCATCAAACAGTTCTTCGGTTCCCTCAGTTCCTTCAGCCAGACTCTCCGACATGTCAGACTCTCCGACATGTCAGACTCACCGAGAAATCGTGATGGGAATGAAACCCCCGCCACCGATAACAGATATGACAATGGAAGAAGCCATCCGGGCCTGTGAGGTTCACAAGAGGCAGAAAGAAGATCAGCAGAATTTCGTGGTACAGCTTCCGAATGAACGGGGTATAGCAGCTATCCCCTAACCAGACGGTACTTTCGTCCTAATCGAGGATGACGATCCTCCCCGATCAGCTCCTCAAACCTTCAACCAGGTTCCTCCCCCGCCAAATTACGGGATTCCTTCAAACCAAGGAAACAGTCGAACGAGGCTTCATATTGCCACCTCTCAAGGCACCCCCATCATATACGGCCAAGATAGTACTACCCCCATCACTCAATACAACTAGCCCAGTGCTGGGCCATCTCAAACAGATATCAATATCCTCCAATACCCTCTCGGGTTCAACCCGTTGCCCATACACGAACCTCAAAACATCGGGGACAAACCCCGATACAATCTAGAAAACGCCCCCATATATCCACATTTATCAAGCCTCCCACCTCCAAATACTGCCTCTCATATGGCAGCACTCGGCACCGAGCCTCAAAGTCCACCACTGGACCCAGCCCTGGCCTGGATGGTCGAACAAATGAAAGACCTAAAAGCCAGCATAGGAAGCTCAAAGCAAGAAACGCTCAGATCTACAGATCCGGGAATGGTCACACCTCTCCCTGCCAAGTTCAAAATGCCGGAAATGGACAGATTCGATGGGATCGAATGCCCACAGACACATGTTGACACCTACATTCTCGGCATGAGAGCAAAAGGAGCAACCCTCCAGCAAATGGCCGATCATTTCCAACATACTCTCAAGAGTTCAGCATTACGGTGGTTCCTAAGGGTCAAGCCTGCAGATCGCCATACCTGGGATCAGATTAGCAACATCTTCCTGGAGTGGTACCGATCCAACCTGAAATGGGAAACAAGTCGTGAGGACTTAATCACCACCGAGTAGAAAACAGACAAAAGCGTTGGAGAATTCTACAAAAGGTGGAGCTGGAAGCTCTCCGAAATCATGGAGCCACTCTCCAAAGACGAGCATATGCGGATCTTCAAGTCCTGCTTGAGGCTGTCCATCAGGACGCTCATCAGCCATCACTTCTTCCCAGATCTCCGAGCCATGGTCAATGTTGGCTCACAGTTCGAAAAGGATCTCAAAGAAAAGCTGGCTACAGTTCCGTCTTACAGATACAGATCAACAACCGCATTCAATCCTGCACCAGCCTCCGGCAAAGGGAAAGATACTTCTGTCAACTACATCCATCAGGGACAACAGCCAAGCAACAGAAACCTAGCCCTGCAAAGCAACGACTCCTCTAAGAAGCAACCTTTCGTACGCTTGGACAAGCTGGATATGCTCTGAGTAAAATGCTGGAAGGACTAATCAAGGAAGGCCTCCTCAAGCCTGTTGAAAACTACAAACCGAAGAATCCTATAGTTAATGCCGACAAAAGCAAGTACTGCGCCTTCCACCAATACCACGGGCACACAACTGACAACTGCCTGGGGTTACGGTATGAGATCCAGAATCTGATAGAAGAAGGAAAGTTGGAGCGTCCCCGTGGACCTAATACATTCAAAAACCCTTTTACGAACAACAACAATGTAAACTCCATTGAGTGGGTGCCAAAGAAGATTGCCGCAGAGCCAGTTCCTCCACCTCTTCCTGCCAGTCCTCATCAGACGTCCACATCTGGTACGATGTATGTGATTGCCCCGAATGCCTTGAATACAAGTTCCAGGACATGACCAGGGGCAATTCTCCCAGAAAGCAGAAGAAACAGTCTTCTAAGCAGAAATTGAAAGAAAGATATGAAGCCAGAGACACCAGTGTGGGTACACTCGGAGAGCCATCCGGGAAGTTCAATTACTATGTACTCTACTCCAGCAAGTCCTCTCTTCCTTCAAGGAGCACAGCTTTAGAGCAGACAAGGGTGGGAAAGCCGAAATGTCCTGCTGACACCAAAGCTCAGGCCTCAGGACACCGGAATATCTCAAATCTTGGCAACCTTACTGCCAGCCAGAAGCCTAATCCCCCGCAGGATCAGCCAAGGTTCAACTTGCCCAACTTCAGAGCACGGGCCGACAAAGGAAAGTCAAAGTCATCTTGGCACTTGCACTAAATCAACGTGCTAACCAAGGGCGGCCACCGCCACAAGAAACCTCGACACAATCCCGAGGCACCACCAAAAACTTTGCCTCTCAAGAGGAAGACAGGAAATGGATGGCTCGATGATTCTCCCACTTTAGAAAGAGATCAGATCTACGATTCCAGACTTTATGGCAGTATGCTCACCTTCTGTGACAAAGACCTACTGAAAGGGGCCTCGAGACACAACGAAGCTCTGCACATCACTGTTCGGCCAACACTATCTCCCTCCCTGGAGTATTAGTAGACAATGGATCAGCAGTCAACGTCCTTCCCCTCAGCATGATGCGAGCCTTATGCATCGATGAAGGCCATATGATCCCATCTGCCTGAACTATCAAAGTCTACGACAGCACGTCTCGTCCCATCCTGGGAACGGTGACTCTGGAGCTCTGGTTCGAAACTCAAATGGTGCCAGTAAAGTTCCACGTGATGGACATTCCGTCCGAATTTACAGCTCTGCTGGGACTCCCATGTGTAAGTACCCAAATCTGGCTCATGCCTTCCGGTTAAATTTCCCGGCAATTTCGGTAAGTTTTCCGGTAATTCCCCAGACCTTCCTAGTGTTCCGGAAACATTCCGGAACTGTTTTTAATTAATTAAGGGCTGAAGGGAATCCTTCCTAATTAAGAAACACGTTTTTCTTAATTAGGAGGAAAGGTTCTAGAATTTGCCACCTTGCATGGTTCTAGAAGTGCCGAGTCATTATGGATAATGCCGCACGGCCGCATTAGCTCGCGCCCTGAGCCGCACGGCTTCATTCTCTCTTATCCAGATTACCTATAAATAGAGGCCTCCTCTACCCATTTCAAGACACAATATATGACAAAAACACACCCACACACATAATACGTGAAGAATACTCTCAAGGGCCGCCGGAAGTTCAAGAAGGTGAAGAAGAAGGCCAAGAAGCTCCCTCCTCCTCCTCAAGATCCAAGATCAACCTCTCCTCCTAGCTCCATCCAAAGAAGAAGGAAGCCATTGGTAACCTCGCACGCCCTAACCTCGCATCCTAATTGCTTTATAAATTGCTCATTGCATTGCCTTTATATTGCTTGGGACTTGGTAGATTAAAGATCATATCTTTATATTCCCCTTCCCCTTTTGCATGCATTAGACATCATTTGTCATTAAAAATGTAGTCTTTTCCCATAAAGGTGCATCCTTTGCACCTAAAACCCCCATTTTCCAATAAAATGTCATCTTTATGCATCCTTTGCATATAAAAATCAAATCTTTTTAATCAAAATGCATCCTTTGCATTCAAAATCTTTTTTCCAAGCATCATTTGCTTTAAAGACCATGTCTTTACCATAAACTAGCATCCTATGCTTTTTCAAAATGCAATCTTTATGCATCATTTGCATAATGAATGCCAATTTCTTTATAAAAATGCATCATTTGCATAAAAATCATATCTTTATGCATCATTTGCAATAAAGATCATTTCTTTAAATAAAGTGCATCATTTGCAACCCAAAAATGTCATCTTTTCATTAAAGTGTCATTTTTACATACATTTCCCCCATTCCCCCATTAGTAACCTAGGAACGGACCGGTGTAAAAGATCCTATCTTTACATCGTTCCTTCCATAAAGGTTTCATAATCTCTTTAGAAAAGGGACACCTTCGAACCATATATCTCCGATTATCACTTAAGATGAGTATGAAGCATCTATACAAGCTAGATCATCTTAAAGTGTAGGATTGATGGGCTAAGGACCCTCCTTTTCTAAAGAACCTCATCTTTGACTACAAAGAGAGTCATTCTCTCGATCACGCAAGTCCCAAGGTCCAAAAAATGCGATGATCACAAGTCCAAGATGAGGACGGGATCATAATCCCGAATACATAAAATCCAAGAAATCCCGAGCGACAACCAACAAATGGTTTGTACGTCCGGAAGACGACTTGGGACATTCCCTCCTTATTTTCAAACACATGCACACAAGAAAGCACGCAAGCAAGCACGATTAATGAAATCATGGGAGACTTGCTCCGGCAAGGCACCTTGGGTGAACGCCAAACGTTCTTCCCAAGGGGTAACTTAACCTCCGAACCCATAAAACCTTTTTTTCAAAGTTTTGAGGTAATCAAAATGGCGTGGCGACTCCGTTTTTCAAATTAAACCGGATGTCTTCAAACTCGCGTGAATCCAACAAACAAAAATTTGGGCACACATTCACAGTTTGGCGACTACTGGGAATCCCAAAGGAGAAAAGCCTTATTTTCAAAACAAAAAATCGATACTCGGTATATAGGTGGAAACCACTTACCCTTCCTGTACACTCCCTGATGTGGGAGTTGGGATAACCGGTGGTTTAACAATCCCACGTACCAGTATCCCTTTTCGAATTTTTTTTTTGAAAAAATATAAAAAGAAAGCTTTTCCCTTTGAGCGGGTTAGACTCCCGTCGCCGATTTCATTAATCATGCTTGCTTTCTTTACCATGCATTGCATCATTTGCATCTTGGAATCTCGTGCATACTTTGAACGGAAACAACCCGAAAAATAGCAAAAGGAGTGGAACTTGGAAAATTGATCCATGCGCCGTACGGCTCAATCCTCCTTGGATTCTCGACCGGGCGACCTCAATGGCAATTCCACCAGAAAATCATGGTTAATCCGGGGCCCTAGCAGCTTGGGGCTACTCACTCTCCATGATCGATCCGGGGCTCCTGTAAAATTTACGTGCTTATGTGTTGCATTTTCCCGTCCCGAAAATCATTCCTTTAAAACACATTTATGAAAATCTCTGTTTTAACTCAAAAAGGAACATTTTTAGGAGACCGCACACTACGCGCACCCGATATATCCCGTACACTTTGCACGCACGTCCTTCAAACCCGAGGGTGGTTCCGCTGCAGCCACGGACAGCCTTTACGATGCTCCCGGCGCGCACGGAATCATCCCAACCTCCCCATGGGCAAAGGTCGACCAATGCACACCCGTGTCACACGTTTCAAAACCGTGACTTTTGGTTGGTTTTTGGTCTAGTCCGTGTCATATAGCCCAGCTTGCATACCCCGTAAAGGTCAAGCCTTAGTTCATAACGGAAGAAGAACTCGCCAAAATTCCGACAAGGAAAAATTGGCGAGATCTCGACTCCGACATTGACTATTGACCTTGACTCCGCACGGAATGCGTAAGAGTCAAGACCGAGTCTTTGCCAACAAATCAAAAGATCTTTCGCTCAAGCGAAGCTCGCTAAAATTCCGACAAGGAAAAATTGGCAAGATCTTGACCCGGCATTGACTTCGATTCTAACTCACGCCCGCGTATGCAACGAAGTTCAATGTGACACCGTGTCATCCGGCTTTTGCCGCCCGACCCATGCCTATTATCTTCTCGAACATTACCGAAAGTCAAAACGTCATTCGCTCAAGCGAAATTCTCGCCAAAATTCTATCAAGGCGTAAAGACGAGACTTTCCCGCATTGCCTTGACTATAATCCGCATCGCTCGTGCGTTGAAAGTTCCTATGACCCGCTAGACCCGTTAGGAGCGTTCTTTACTCCTGGTCGGTGGGATCCGCGTGCCCTATAGGACCCTCGCCCGGGCCTTCCACCCCGGGAGGTCGAAATACTGTGTGGAATACGAGGGGCTTATAGACGTAGTGACGGAACCCACCGATCCAGATCTAGAGTAGTTACGAAAAAGAAGGGCAAACCCCTTTTCCAACCAAATAGATATTAATAAAAGACACTGTTTTAAGTAAACCGGAAGATTCTAATTTGCATATTGCCCGAGCCTTCACCTAAACACCTACCCCGAGTCTAAACCTTTCCTATCCCTTTCCCGTAGCCGAGAAAGAAGTGGGTGAGAACACCGGCCGCCGACTTGTTAGCGTTGAATTCTCCTTAGCCGCGTAATCCTCGCTTTGGTCCGCCCAGAGTCGAATGTCCGATTCGACAGAGAACAAAGACCGGTTTGGGTAACCAGATGACTAGGGAAGAAGAGCTAGCCTTAGCCTTGGAAAATAGTCGTAAGGCCCATGAGGAACAAAGCAGCCATGCTCATTGATGCGCTACGCCGTCATGGGGTCCAGATAGTGGTAGAGCCCAATGGTTCCTTGGTTATGGTAGAAGATGAAACTCCGTATAACCATCTCAAATTTCCTCTAGCCTATAACCAAGGCCCTCCTCCATCCACATATGAGCCTTTGCCAAAGACTGTCCCTTTTCAAATCTTTTCCTCCGGTATCCCAAGCCATTAGTGGTCCCAACACCCTCTCCTCCTCATAAGACCCAGCCTTTGTTCCCTACCAACAGAGAACAAACGCCACAGCCTATTCCCGTAACGCAGCCTTTGCATTACCCTATGGGATTCGCTCCTCTCCCCGCAGATGGGCCATCCCTGCACAACTTCCAGTGCCTCGTAATCAATCAAGTGACCTTTTCAACTCCCGCCCGCCACGCAGATCTTCCACCCCCAACCTTGCCAATAGGATCCCACGAGGCTCCTTTTTCCTACTTCGCAACTATGAGCCTAATTCCTATGCCTTCCGGTCAGCCTTCAGTGGAAACACCGGACTGTGCCAAGTTTACACCTATTTCCCTTCTAAAGACTCCCAAGCCATGGTACTAGCTACCACCGTGCCACCCATAATCCTCGCCACTCAAATCCGACAAGCCTCGCTTCGTAGTCGAAACCGTCCCCGATCCCAACATGACTTGGTTGATGGAACAAGTTAAGTCCATGCAGAGAAGTTCTGAGAACCGAACACCAAAAAGGCGGCATATCGATTATCGATCCTAGCAAGATTGTCCCTCTTCCTCCAAAATTCCGGATGCCGTAGATTGAAAAGTTCAACGGCACCGATTGTCCCCTGACTCATATTGAAAGTTACCTTCTTGCCATGAGAGCCAAGGATCAGACACACATCAGCAAATGGCCGACCATTTTCGCTTGTCATTAAAGGGTTCAGCCTTAGATGGTTCCTCGCACGTAAAACCGTAAGCCCGAGCCACCTGGGACCAAATTAAGGAAGCTCTTCCTAGAGAAGTATAAGGCCAATTTGAATTGGGAAACCAGCAGAATGACCTACAAGGCACTCTACACGCCAGACGAGCCAAGAGTGAATTTTACAAGAGATGGAACCGGAAGCTCAGGAAATGATGACCCCGCCGAATGAAGAAGAACAGATGGAGATCTTCCAATCCCGCTTAAAGCCTCAACTAAGGGTCCAAATTGGCAATTATTATTATCCCGACCTTCGAGCAATGGTAAATGCCGGTACCAAGTTTGAAAATGCCTTCAACATGGCCCCACCCACAGATCGCCCAAACTCTTATCGCTACAAAGCACCAGTGTCAAACACCCCTACTGTCACTATAAAGGGAAAAGAAACGGCTCGCGCCGTCAATTACATCCGTAATGAGAAAGTGGGACGTAATTCAAGCCAAGTAGTTGCGAAACCGAGACCTCGCTTTCTATACCGTAAGATTTTGGAATGCCACTAGAGAAGGTCTTGACGGTTTGGTAGCCGAAGGACTCATCAAACCTTGGAAAACTGGAAACCCGTAAAACCCTAATGTCGTAATGGACGAAACTAAACATTGCCGCTTCCACAAATATCATGGGCATAACACCAATGATTGCACCTACTTGAAATTCCCGATCTCTCGCCTAATTGAAGAAGGCAAGTTGGAACCACCTCTGGGTCCTAATGTGGTCAAGAACCCTCTTCCAGCCTAACAATCGTGTCAACATGATCGAGTTCGGGAGACAAATGCAGCTAACTTTGGAAATCCAGAGATCATAGACATTCTCAAGTTCAATGTTCCTTATGCCGAATTGCAAGGAAAGTGGAAAGATTTGATTAACGCCGCCGCCATGGAAGGACAGCTTGGGCCCATAGTCGGAACCGATTTTGTTAATGTTGTCGAGCTCACCTCTTTTCTATGACATCGAACTAGTAACCATGGTCAAGATTACGTAAGAAAGGCTCACTTATGAAGACTGCGAGTTTGAAGTGAAACAAGCCATGTTAATGAAAGTTTCTTCGTAACCCTTCATCACCCATGATGAGCATAATGTATTTGTAATGGCTCTTACCACTCCCGAGGATCAGCCCAGCCACTCGTTTGGGAAAAGGTGGAAAGAAGAGTGAACCGGCGAAGACTTTTGGGATGAAGAAAGTCAGATCTCGTATGCCGAAAGCACAACCGGTCCTACGCCCTGCAGGTACCGATGTATAAAGTTAAGTTCGTAAAGGAGATTCCGCTGTAACAGCCAGTATTCCCCATGGAAATGGTGTCAACAAAGGCAATTATGATCCACAGGATGAGAACGCCGACAAGACTACTACTCCCTGTGGCAACAAAGAAGAAGGAGCGAGATCCCTGGTCCAACCTTTGTCAAGCCACCCTCGAGTCAATAAGTAGTGTAGGTCCAGAGTCGCAGCGTCTCGTTCGCCTGGAGTCAGAATCTTTGAATTCCTGGCCCCTCCGAGTCATCCGAAGGCCTCACGCCCGAGGACTATCAAAATGTAATCGATGTCATCTTTCCCTTATTTTGAATGAAATGACAGATCTTTCGAGTATCCTCTTATTGCCAACTTAACAAATGATAAAATTAACTCAAAACTCAACAACGCTTAATAATGAATCATTTGAACAAGATGCAAACACACTAAATGAACAATACATTAAAGAAATCTTTAAGGTGTTTCAAAAGAGGAAAACCGGGCCCAAGCCGCGAGGAGGTTTTGACAAGTGTGAACTTGGGTACCGTCGAGGAACCTAAAGAGACACAGATCGAAACTTCTTCCAGGGGTTGAACGGACAGCATCGATCGACCGCTCAGTGGAATACATCGACGTGTTTGCATGGTCATACAGGATACGCCGGGGCTAGACAAATGATAATAGAGCACGTAATCCCTCTAGCACCGTATGCTAAGCCAAGAAAGCGTAAACCGAGGAAGATCAAGGCAGTAATGGTCTCTACAGTCAAAGAAGAAATTGAGAAGCTAACAAGGGTAGGATTCATCGTAGTCATCGAATATCCGACATGGTTGTCCAATATTGTGACCGTCACCAAGGCCAATGGGAAGGTGCGCCGTGTGTGGATTTCCGAGATCTCGAACAAGGCCGCCCCAAGGACGATTACCCTTTGCCAAACATAGACATCTCCGGTGGACTCCACCGCCAACTACGAAGTCAAATCCTTCGTTGATGGCTTTGCAGATACAACCAGATCAAGATGGCCGAGGAAGACCAAGAAAAGACAGCCTTCACCACGCCGTGGGGAACTTATTGTTATACAAAGTGATGCCATTTGGGCTTAAGAACGCCTGGGGCTACTTACCAAAGGGCAGCGACCGCGCTTTTTCATGACATGATCCACAAGGAGATCGAGGTCTACGTAGACGACATGATAATCCACTCCAAAGGCGAGGACGGGCAAGACTTTGTTGACTTCGCGGAAGTTCTTTGAGAGACCGAGACAACATTCCATGAGACTAAACCTCGGTAAAATGCACCTTCGGAGTGACAAGGAGAAAAGTGCTTGGGTATATGGTCACGGAGCGAGGTATCGAAATTGACCCCCAAAAGATCAAAGCCATTATGGATATGAGGCCACCTCGACCCGCATTAAGTCAAGAGCTTTATGGGAAAACCGCAAGACATTAGCCGTTTCGTCAATCAGCTGACCACTATGTGCGAGCCCATCTTCAAGCTCATGAAGAAGAACGTAGACACGTAATGGACCGAAGAATGCCAGATGCTTTTGACCGCATCAAGGCATACTTGGTACATCCCTCCTGCTATGCCCCCCACATAGACAAAACCTCTTTTGCTCTATCTCACCGTCACCGATACGGTAGCCTGGGGCTATGCTTGCTCAGAAAAGAAAGACTCTCTGGGTAGAAAACGCCATTTACTTTGTCACCTGAAGTCAGTGGAAGTGAGCTCAATTACTCAAAGATGTGAAAAGACCTCAGTGCAGACTAGTCCGGGTAGTCGGCAAGTTGAAGCATTATATGCAAGCCCACCCCGTGAATTTGGTCTCAAAAATGGACCCCATCAAATACATCTTTGATAAGCCTTCCCTCTCGATGCGTCTAGCAAAGTGGTCCTTCTTCTTAGCAGAGTACGACATCAACTATGTGACCGTAAAGGCTATCAAAGGTCAAGCGTTGTCGACCACCCGGCAAACTTCCCCAAGAATGAAGACAGAGGGCCCGAACCCCAATTCCTGCATGAAGGGATCTTTGCAGCCGAGCCTAAAAACCGATGGCGCTTGTTCTTTGACTGAGCCGCTAACAAAAGAGGAAACGGTATCGGGATGCTACCGGTCGATCCGAAAGATGAGCATACACCCATAGCTCCTCAAGTTGAACTTCCCCGCCACGAACAATGTTGCCGAGTATGAAGCCCGCATTGTCGGTTTGGAAGCCGCCTTAGAAAGGAATGTCAAGGAGCTAGAAGTTTACTGAGACTCGCCCGATCATCAACCAGGTTTCCAACAAGTGGAAGACTGTGGACCCTAACCTGCAGCGGTATCATGCCCATATGGAGGAGTTGACTGGACAGTTCAGAGAAGTGACCTTCCACTACTTGCCAAGGGAAAAGAATAGATTCGCAGATGCCCTAGCTACTCTAGCCTCATTGGTAGAGATCCCCAAGGGAAAAGCCATAAAACCCTTCCGAGTAGGTAGAAGAGAAGCCCCAGCTTTCTGTTGTGAAGTAGACCTGGGACCCGAGCCTATAAAGGAACCCTGGTACAATCAAATTTACCAGTTCCTCAAAGATGGGGAGTCAGCTTTCAGAGACAAAGAGGGTAGACCAAAAGAAGGTGTCATAGCCAAGAGCTTGCAAGCCCTGAAAAGTTTGGCCTCCCATTATGTCATTCTAGGAGGCAACCTATATAAGAAGCGATACCAAGGACCACTCCTCTTGTGCGTTACTCAAGAAAAGGCCAAAGAGTTGATGACTGAAGTCCACAATGGTCCCTGCGGTCCTCATATGAATGCCAGAGCCCTGATGCAAGTGATCCTCGTAATGGGTTACTGGATTTCCATGGAAATGATCGTGTCCAAAGACGTCCGAGCATGCGACAAGTGCCAGCGGTTTGCCAACCTCAACCATCTCCCGCCTTATGACCTGTACTGCATGATGACTCCTTGGCCGTTTGCAACTTGGGGTATTGACGTGATAGGGAAAATAGCCCCGGCAGGAAGCAATGGGCATGAATTTGTGCTAGTAGCCATCGACTACTTCACTAAGTGGGTAGAGGCCAAGTCTTACAAGGTCCCCACTTCCAAAAAGTGGCCCAATTCATCAAAGAAAACATAATGTGCGTATATGGGGTGCCCAACGAGATCATTTCCGATAATGGGTCGCACTTTGAAGGGGACCGCGATAGATTGCCGTCGTAATTCCGTAATCACTCGCCACAAGTCGTCTCCATACAAACCTCGACTAATGGAGCCGTGGAAGCCGCTAATAAGACGCTCGAACGGATCATCCTAAGATGGCCACCCGTGGTCGTGATTGGCCCGAAAAGCCGCACTTGGCACTCGGGGCTACGTAACGTCTCTGTAACAGCCTACAGGAGAAACTCCTTTTGCCTTAACCTACGGGATGGAAGCAAAGTGCCGCTCGTGGAGTTGGAAATCCCGTCATTAAGGGTCCTCCTGGAAAACAAAGTGTCAATGAAGTAGAATGGTTGCTAAATGCATGATGAGTTAGCCTGCTGACGAGAGAAGGCTAAAAGCCATGGAACACACCCGAGCCTACCAGAGGCGGATGGCCGAGCGTTTGATAAAAAGGTCAAGGCCAGAGACATCAAAGAGGGTGACTTAGTGTCGAAAGTGAAGCCCCTACCGAGACAACCCTCGGGAAAATGGGAACCCGTTTGGATCGGCCCTTATGTGGTGCAGTAAGATACTATCGGGAGGAGCCATGAAGCTTGCGCACTGGACGGCAATCCCTTTGTCCACCTGGGCCAACGGTGATAAGCTCAAAAGATACTATGTCTAAAAATAAAAAAAATAAAAAAAAGTGCAAAAAGAGTAATACCCACTAGGGCCGAAAATCCCCAAAAAGGGCGGTCTAGGCAAAAGACAGGGTTGCACTAAAAAAAGAAAAAATTTTAGTGCAAAAGAGTAATGCCCACTAGGGCCGAAAAACCCAAAAGGGCGGCCTAGGCAAAAACAAATGGTACGCACATAAAAATAGGAAAAAAAGAGAAAAATCTATATAGTTCACTGTAATGAACTACGAAGACCTGAGCCCCTTAGTCTTTCTTGTAAAAGGGGAACGTAGGCAGCCATATATGGTTCGGTCTAAACAATAAAAAGGACGATTAAGTTTCCATGAAATGCGTCCTAAACAATAAAAAGGACAATCAAGCTTCCATGAAGTATGTCCTAAATAATAAAGGGTATTTCAGTTTTCATAAAACGGGTCCCAATAAATAAGACATTTGAATTTCCATGAAATGTGTCTTGACTAATTTTTAAGATAATATTTCTTGTTCATTACAAGTTAAAAACTTCTTGATGAGTTCAAGCACGGTCTACCTCTTGACTCTGCTAACCTGCTACAAAGATCTAAAATACAATAAAATGCCTAAATAAACTAATGTGTTTGCAAAATGGCAATAAGGGAATCCTAAGAAAAGATTTGTCACCGTCATTCGCCGAGTCTTCTTTGGTCTTCTTCCCTTTTCCTCGGCCCCATCGAGTCTTCTTCCTCTTTTTATCTATGATGTCGGTATCCCTCATCCCAACCTCCGGTATCCTCACTGGAGCCTCTACCAAACCTGTGTCAATAAGTGCTCTCTCTATCCGAGCATGAGTCCGCACCACCTCCCTCTGAGCCTCAGTCAAAGGAGCGACCTCGGACAAACTCTTGTACCGAGCCTCCATATCCTTGACCAAGTCACCTGACTGATTATGGCGACTCGCCTTAGCCTCAGTCTCCCTCAAAGTCCCGCCGAGTCAGCCGTCGCCCCAATAAAGCTCGACGTCTCCTCCAAGATGACCCGAGTCGCTCCCATCTCCCTCTCGTACTCGCCCAAGTAGACAAGTGGTCAAGATGGTGCTCTTCCCGCTCCCGAAGATAGCCCCGGGTGGGAAAGCAAAGATATGTCCAAGCCCTCGAGAAGAAAGAGAAGCCGGGCCGGATCCTCATGTCCAATGACGCCACCTCCATGGTCCGGATGTCCTCCCAATCACTCAATGGATCCTGTAAAGCCCCAAACCGCCCGGATACTAAGGTGGTATGTAGAAGGATGACCAGCAGTATCTCTGGAACCCTCACATCATAGGACTCCTGAAATATCCTCCCGGTCCGCAACCTCCAATGAGGTATCCACCAACGGATGTCCGAAGTGGATAGCCCAGCCATCCGCTTCTCGCCCACTACTCTCTGGTCCCGTTGCCTCGGTGCACCTCTCTAAGAACTCACCCAAGGGCACTGATTCGGCAAAGCCCCTTGCAACGCCCCGAGCCTATCCTGCAGCCATAAGGTCCACACAGCCACCCTCCCGGATCTCATAAAATGGTCTCCCGAGCCATCCTATCAATCCCATGAAGTGTCTCTCCCAAAACCACGGGACAATATCCTTCCCAAACTTTGCAGCCTCTAACCATGTCCAAGAGACCACTATGACAGATCCCCACTGACTCAAGCAGCCGAACAGAGCAGTAGAATACACAAAGGGTGAATGCGTCCATAGCCACCGTGGTCGCAGCCATATCTCGGAGACCCAAACTCGCCCGGGATATCGAAAGGTCAATCCTGTCCGGGCTACCATCATCCTCTCGCCTCCCCAAAGGAATCGCAGAAAAGATGAAAGCTTTACCGTCACCGGCACGTCTCAGATCAGCGGAATAGATATAGCCTCAATCTCGGGACCCCCAATCAAGGCTCGGAAGTCTTCATGCGTAGGGACAATCTCGTTATAAGAAAAGCAAGAACATGTCTCCGACGTCCTGTAACTTTGCCGCGGCTCTCAAAAGGTCCCAATCGGGCGGGAGATCCCTCAAATGCCATAAAGACTTGATCTTGAAAGAAGAATCAAGCAGTCCCCTATGAGATTGAAAGTTGTGTCTCACCCAAGATTGAAGATCGGACGTAAAACGGTCTCGCTTCCCCTTTGCAATCTAACGGGCTTCTCCATCGCAAAATGATCAAAGGTGGTGCTTTTAGGTCCAAAATGTGCTCGGGAACAATTGGGACAAGTCTAAGTAGAAAATGAAATGAAATGGCCAAGCCTTGCTTTTATTCGTAAAATAACCAGCTCGTACAGAACCGTGAGCCGCACGGCCCTATTTACCCTCAGACTCCGTCCGCACGGCTACATTAGCCCTCTCGTGAAAAAATTCTGCAAAGAACCAAAGTTGCTGCCCAAGGGAGTTTTCACCCCACTTTTTCAACCAAAACTCGTACAAAAACATATCCGTAAGCCATTCAAGCATTTATATACCATTATAAATCATTTTGGCCCGCTTCAGCCCCCCAATTCCAAGCAAAAAAGTTGCCCCAAGGCTCGTATAATATGCAAATTGAAAAAGCATGAATTAGAAAAGCAAATAAAACATAAATACAATGTCTTCGCCCCATCAGCGCCAGAATAAAGCAATAAATAAACAAAGTGTGCATAAAAATTGTTCATTGTTTGTTTTTGTTCCAAATCTACTCTAGAGACCTCCTAGGCCTCCGATTCTTCTTCATCCTCATCACTACTGCCTCATAGATGCTAGCCTCCTCATCAGTCCTCCCGGTCGCTCACGTCGACAAATGGACATTATCGTGCCCATACTCGCCCGCCCGCTCCAGAATGTCGCCATGGGTCCCCGCCCCGAGGCATGGCACCGGGAAGAGTACTCCAAGGCCGATGAGGTAGACGCCGTGCCCCCGACATGCCGTCTCTTGCGCCTGTGCTCCCTGTGCATCCGCCGCCGCTTCAAGCGCAGCGCCTTCCTCGAAGGGACCGGCACATGTCCTTCCACCCTATTCCGCCCGACCACCTATCATAAGTGCGAGCCGGAACCCGAGAAAAGAAGAGAAAAATCTCGTAAAAATCTCGAAGAAAATCTCAAAAGCAAAGAAAGCCGCAAAAGGGAAAGACCCTAAAAGTATACTTACAAAGGTTGCCAGCGACAAGGTGTACTGGGGCTCCCTAGCGTCGGGGACAGGTATCCTCATCCTCCTCGGTACTCTATGGACCACGTAGGACAGATGCGCAGGAGGGATCGGAGGGTCCGCAGGCTCATCCTCCCCATATCCCCGAGTGACCGGGCCTTCACTAGCTTCGTGGCGTCCTCAGCGCCGCTCCACAAACACAGCGTAGGGGGTGTCCATGTCAAAGTACTCCTGGCGGCCACGCCCGCCCGTACCTAGCTATCTCATCCTCTCGGCCAATCCCCGGGCCGTAGCATCCGTGGCCGGGAGGATCATGGGGAATAATGGCGTCCAATGGAGGGACATGGCCATACCGCCTCGAGAAACGGTCCCCCAAGTAAATGACATCACATGTCGCCCAGCTGAGCCATCTCCTCTCGCCTCGTCGCCTCAATGGCATCTCCCCAAAGAAGATCTCCGATACTCGCCCCAAGGGTAGAAGTCCACTCCGTCGTGCCCATCCCTGTTGATGACCGGCCTCACCATTTTGTAGTCGAAAGTGGTCCGGGTCTTCCCCGTGAATTTATCCCTCGCATCTCCCCTCCAGTGAACCATAGCAGGGAAAATGGTGATATCACTCTGTTGGTTCCAAGGGAAGAACCCGATCACCTCGCAAAACCAGGCCTGCATGTTCAAAACATCAAAAGGTCATTCTCTCTCCCATAAAAGTCTCAAGACAGAAAAGAGAAAAGAGAAAAGAAGAGAGACTACCTCAAGGGCAAATGAGAAGCAGTCCATGGAAGCAGCTTTGTTCCGGCTGTACATGTCCAAGGAGAAGTAGAGCTCCGCCAATCCGGCCTCTCCCCAAGAGACCGTCCCTATCCCATCCACATCCTCCAGAGTCGAGGAGGCAAGTCATGGCCGGCGTCCTGCAATTAGCAAAAATAGTGACCGATAGCATCAACCACACAAATGCTTTCTAGCTACTGCCAAGGCCCACATCACTAACTGAAAGTTCCGCATGCAAGTCTCGAATCGCCACCTCGACATTCCGTGTCTCCATACCCGGCCACTTGGGAATCAACTCAAACCCAACCAAAGCCTCGGAACTCCTCACCGTAATGTGGTCTCTCCAAGTCACGGGCCTCTCGGTGAACTCGTAGGCCGCAATAGCCGTGAAATCGGCAGAGTCACCGCGCTCTCCCTACCAGGTGAAAGCTATGTGTACTGTCCCACCAGAACTCAGAAAGGGCCTAGATCAAGCCCTTGCTCTTCGAGGTGATGTGTACACCCCTACCGATAGCCTCGACGAATGAATCCAGGCCGGTAGCCCTCACCAAACCCTTGGGGTTCACCCCATTCTTCTCGAAATCCGGCATCCTCTTCCAAAGCTTAACTGCAATCTCTGATGGTCCTCTAGACTTGTTCTCCTGTAGACAAGCACAAACAAAAAGAAATGTGTCAATCATTCATCATTTTCAAAAGCATGCATATATTCACAAAAGTGCACATATTTTTCAAAAGAAAAGCATTCACAAAAGTTTTTTTTTAGCATCATTTGCATCAAAAAAGCGTCTTTCATTACTTGAAACGTGTCATGTCAAGTCCCATTGCTTTCCTAAAGCACAAAATCACAATTTTCACAATTCTTTGCACATAAGCATTATTCTTTCAAAAATGGCATGCATGAATCCTTTTCATCTTCCAAAATCATGTTTAATCAAAATTTTGACCTAGTTCTAGCACATGCAAGAACTCCGTCTCACTTTAGACAATTTTTTCATTCTTACTTTATTTGCGAGAAAAAAGTGGGTCATTCCAATTATTTTTGTCAAACAAATTGCACATTGCATATTCTTAGCCTCATAGGTTATTCACCAATATCTCAAAATCATTCAAAAATCCTAGGAAAATCCTAGAAAATTTCTAAATTCGGGTCAAGCCCTAAGTCATTCAAAATTCAATCAAAATCGACGGAATTGAGCAAATTAAGAATGCTTACCCCAACTGGACGCGGGTTCGTTGATTTATGCTCTCTTCTCCCCGGGTAAAGCTCCGACGGAGGCGTAAGAAAGTCATACTTTCTTTCCGTTCGCACGAGCTCCTTTCTCCTCCTCCGAGCGGCCGCCAAGATGTTTCTTCTTGCTTGCCTCGGTATGGGATTGCCCTCCGGATCCATCTCAAATCAAAGGGAAGCAAGGGGATTGAAAGAATTTCGAAATTCTCCTCCTCTCTTCTTTCTCTCTGCGTTCTTGGGCGGCAACACAATGCCAATGGCCCGTTCAAATCTGATTTTAAATAATCGGGAAAAAACAAGTCTCTAGCCGTACGGCTCCTTTTTCTCCATCTCATGCCGGGCGGCCTCATTCGCCCGAGCGTAAAATTACAATCCCGCCCGGACCTTCCACTTGGGCATGCAATTTCCGTTATCTTTTAACCAAGATAACATCTTTTTCAGAAGATATCCCTTATCTCTTAAGCAATTAAGCTTTCTTCCCAGTCGCCTCCGTTAATTCCGTTATAACGGGATAATGCTAGGTGACAACCTCCGAATTGTCAAAACTCTAAACTTAGCTTACCTCTATCCCGGATAGCGACGTATGCTAAGTTCTCTTAACTTAAGCTACCTCTATCCCGAATAGTGACGTATGCTAAGTTCACTCAACTTGAGCTACCTCTATCCCGGATAGCGACGTATGCTAAGTCCTCTTAACTTAAGCTACCTCTATTCCAGATAGTGACGTATGCTCGAGTTCCTCTTAACTTAAGCTACCTCTATCCCGAATAGTGATGTATGCTCAAGTTCCTCTTAACTTAAGATACCTCTATCACGAATAGTGAAGTATACTTAAGTTCTTCTAGCTTTAGCTACCTCTATCTCTTTCAAAAAGAGATAGCGCCGTAAGCTTTAGTCTCCGTTATTTCCGTCATAAAGAAATAACGTCATCTAGCTTTAGCTACCTCTATCTATGTCAAAAAGAGATAGCGCCGTAAGCTTTAGTCTTCTTTATTTCCGTCATAAAGAAATAACGTCATCCAGCTTTAGCTACCTCTATCCCAGATAGTGACGTACGCTCAAGTTTCTCTCAACTTTAGCTACCTCTATCCCAGATAGTGATGTACGCTCAAGTTTCTCTCAACTTTAGCTACCTCTATCTTCTCGATAGTGACGTAAGCTCTAGTTTCCTCAGGTGACAACCTCCGAATTGTCAAAACCCTCAAGGATCCTAGACATCGTTCCTAACTATCTAGTGATGCTCGAACTACGATCAAGGCTTGATTCCTCCGGGATACGTAGGTAGCCTTTTATAAAAGGTCCATCCATCCGACCACTTTGGTCACCCTTTTCCTCCGTCACTCCTCAGTGATGAAGTAGTCTCTCATAAGAGACTTTGTATCTGACCACCTTGGTCACTCCTAGCATATCCCCAGTAGGATCAATTGCTTGACCTCCTAGGTCATTTTCTCTTCTATTTCCCCAGCAAGAGACCAGTTTCTCTTCTCCATTCCCCAGCGGATCTATTCCGAACTACGGCCTGGCTTGATTCCTCCGGGATACGTAGGTAGCCTTTCATAAGAGGTTTAGCCACTCGACCACCTTGGTCACCCAATCCGTCTCGGCATTCGCCAGATCGGATCCTTTTCTATCGACAACCCCACTCGCCTTGCAAGTGACATTGCCGAGGGGCTTCTGTAAGTACCCAAATCTGGCTCATGCCTTCCGGTTAAATTTCCCGGCAATTTCGGTAAGTTTTCCGGTAATTCCCCGGACCTTCCTAGTGTTCCGGAAACATTCCGGAACTGTTTTTAATTAATTTAGGGCTGAAGGGGATCCTTCCTAATTAAGAAACACGTTTTTCTTAATTAGGAGGAAAGGTTCTAGAATTTGCCACCTTGCATGGTTCTAGAATGCTGAGTCATTGTGGATAATGCCACACGGCTGCATTAGCTCGCTGTCCTTAGCCGCACGGCTTCATTAGCCTTATCCAGACTGCCTATAAATAGAGCCCTCCTCTACCCATTTCAACACACACAATTGACACAACAAATCACCCACAAACACTCCTAATACGTGAAGAATACTGCTGGAAGTTCAAGAAGGTGAAGAAGAAGGCCAAGAAGCTCCCTCCCTCCTCCTTGAAGATCCAAGATCAACCTCTCCTTCTAGCTCCATCCAAAGAAGAAGGAAGCCATTGGTAACCTCGCACGCCCTAACCTCACATCCTAATTGCTTTATAAATTGCTCATTGCATTGTCTTTATATTGCTTGGGACTTGGTAGATTAAAGATCATATCTTTATATTCCCCCTTCCCCTTTTGCATGCATTAGACATCATTTGTCATAAAAATGTAGTCTTTTCCCATAAAGGTGCATCCTTTACACCTAAAACCCCCATTTTCAAATAAAAATGTCATCTTTATGCATCCTTTGCATATAAAAATCAAATCTTTTCAATCAAAATGCATCATTTGCATTCAAAATCCCTTTTCCAAGCATCATTTGCTTTAAAGACCATGTCTTTACCATAAATTAGCATCATATGCTTTTTTCAAAAATGCAATCTTTATGCATCATTTGCATAATGAATGCCAATTTCTTCAAAAATGCATCATTTGCATAAAAATCATATCTTTATGCATCATTTGCAATAAAGATCATTTCTTTGAATCAAGTGCATCATTTGCAACCCAAAAATGTCATCTTTTCATTAAAGTGTCATTTTTACATACATTTCCCCCATTCCCCCATTAGCAACCTAGGAACGGACCGGTGTAAAAGATCCTATCTTTACATCGTTCCTTCCATAAAGGTTTCATAATCTCTTTAGAAAAGGGACACCTTCGAACCCTATATCTCCGATTATCACTTAAGATGAGTATGAAGCATCTATACAAGCTCGACCATCTTAAAGTGTAGGATTGATGGGCTAAGGACCCTCCTTTTCTAAAGAACCTCATCTTTGACTACAAAGAGAGTCATTCTCTCGATCACGCAAGTCCCAAGGTCTAAAAAATGCGATGATCACAAGTCCAAGATGAGGACGGGATCAAAATCCCAAATACATAAAATCCAAGAAATCCCGAGCGACAACCAACAAATGGTTTGTACGTCCGGAAGACGACTTGGGACATTCCCTCCTTATTTTCAAACACATGCACACAAGAAAGCACGCAAGCAAGCACGATTAATGAAATCATGGGAGACTTGCTCCGGCAAGGCACCTTGGGTGAACGCCAAACGTTCTTCCCAAGGGGTAACTTAACCTCCGAACCCATAAAACCTTTTTTTCAAAGTTTTGAGGTAATCAAAATGGCGTGGCGACTCCGTTTTTCAAATTAAACCGGATGTCTTCAAACTCGCGTGAATCCAACAAACAAAAATTTTGGGCACACATTCACAGTAACGAGTTCATGTAAAAATCATTTATCATGAATAGAAAAGATGGGAAAAGACGACCTGGCGGAGGTTAACGATATTCCGGATGGATTCAACATCAAGGCTGTCTCACGCTTGTCCTTCCCATTAACTTTTAACTTTCTCCATCCACTTTTCCTGTCTCAAATTCTTAGCCCAACAAATAACAATACCATTTTTTCTACTTTTTGTTGCATCAAAGTAAAGGCTACCATGAAAAAAGGAAGAGTTGACCTGATTTATTTGGCCGGCAATCATTGCCTCCGGCGGCTTCCCTTTTCCCGAACCAACTTCACGGCCCTACAGATAACAAAGACTCCCAAGAAGGCATGCAATTCGCTATTTCTTAACCAGGAATACATCATTTAAAAAACATAAGGTTAATATTGGCAAACTATCTTGAATATAGAACTAAACATAAACTTTCATCCGTTGCCATATATTTCTTTCTATTCTCTTCATATCATATGAAGTCGCCGATTATCAAAATATTATTTCAAAATATACTTTTAACCTTTTCACGGAGCCTATTTCCGCTAGATTATAACCATTCATATTCAAGTTCTATATTCCCTTATCTCTTGTTAGGAACAGGAAATAGGCAAGTAACACATTAAGCCTATTTATTCTATCAAGATAGCATAGTAAATAGAGAGCATATTTGATTTTACTACGCACCAGAATTTCTAATCATATATTCATTTACACACTATTTTTCCCGTGTTTTACTTTCCTTTCCTTCTAATAACTAGACCAAATTGCACGGCACATTTTCCACCTAATGACTCTTATTAATTGATCTCAAGATTTAATATTTCTTAAAGTAATATCAAGTTAACGCTCCCCATTTAACATGATAAACATATTTCAAAAACATTTTCATATCTTTATTAAAAGCATATTTGCATGTACCGGTCATTACTTTACTAAGCATGCGATATCAAACATTTATTCACTATATATGGCAGAAAATGGAAAGAAGCGACCTGATATGGATTTGCGGCAATTTTGACGAGATCCGTCAAAGAATTAACGAACTTTTAACGGCTGGCCCTTAATATATCTTCAAAGTTAACAAAGCCAATGCCCCAACTAGAAAAACCCACGTTCGAGCTGACCCTATTTATTCACCATTTATTCAGCTTGTGGCTGAGAATCATCTTTAACTTTCTCAACCCCTTTCCTGAACCAAGTTCATCGCCAAGCAAAAGAAGGAATACCACTTAAACAATATTTAATTCACTTTCTTTTTCTTTTTCAATTTACTCTTCAACATTTTCCCTTATCCAGTACCATTCTCAAGCCAATCCAAGGAAATCAAGGACTCCAGTTCACCAATTTCCGTTCGAATCCCATTGTTCCCGGTGACTTCAAGCCGTGCCGGCCATGGCGACATCAATTCTCGTTCCCAGAGATCTCCATCCACGGGGACCTCAACTGGCGACAAAAATCCGAAACGGCGACAGCCCATCGCCGGCGAGATCCTCGCTTGGCGACCACTCCCAATCGGCCTCCCTTTCTCAGCGACAAACTCCACTTGGTCGATGGCTACCTCAAGGTACTTCAATCTCTCCCGGACGACATCTGAATTTTGCATTTTCCGCTATCAATTTCTGATTTTACTTGGCGATTTTGATCTCTACCTAGCGACCGCCAAAGCCGCTGCATCTTCATCTTTTCCTTTTCTTTCCACTTCAATTTCTCGAACTTGCGACACCCACAGCCACGGTTACTGCAGGCGATATCTACAACTATTTTCATTGCCGGTGACATCTCGAACCGGCGACAACCCGAAACACGGCCTCTGCCGGTCACATCAAAACTGTCGCCGATCTCCCCTTAGTTGACACGTGCTGGATAACGTTGCTAGGCATTTGACACGCGTCGGACAAGGCTACTCTCCCGTTGACACGTCTCTCCTTCCACTGTTCATCACTGTTCACTACAGTTACTTTCTTTCTCTAACTTTCCATTCTATTTTCCAGGACAGCTCCTCATCTCCGGCGAAGGACACTTCCCCAGATATGCTTTTCTTTCTTTTTCCTTTTCTTACCCAGCTCCTCCTCTTCTCTTTCTATTCTCTTACCATCTGAATTACCAGACCTGGAATTCCAGACTTTGCTCGAAAAAAGAAAACTGAAATTATTGATAACCGAATTCCGGCGAACTCCGATCTGATTTCCCTCTTTCCAGCCAAAACGGAAACTGTAAATTAACCCTTCCGGATAACTCCGGCAAACTCCGTTGATACCCCCCAACTGTTGCAGCCTTATTGATACATACGGCTCCTCTATTACGGCACGATCCGTCGGAAAATGTCAGTCCCGGCAACGGAACCAAGTGATGCTGCCATAAAAAATGGTTGCACAGGAAACTGACCGGGGTAGCAACGGTGACCGATCCGGATAAACACGCTCCTCGAGGTCCTAAATAATATGGGACCTACAAGAGAAAACACCGTTAGGGTGGGGGGATTTTCCCCCCAAAAACCCTTCGGCGTAAGAATCATTAACCGGCACATAACATATATCACGATTTATATATATAGAGAAAGAGAGAGAGAGGAGAGAGAAAGCTTTCTATCACATACCTAATAAAATGAAATGGGGGGAGTATATATATCCAGGGGTGATGTCATCAATGACATCACCATCCACATCATTTTCCTTTGCCACGTGTCACGCCATCATTGGAGGGAAATCTCTCCTGAGATTACATTTGGATAAGGCCAAGGCCCTTAGACTTGACAAGGTAAGGTTCTCTCCCGGAGACATCAGCATGCTGCTGAGAGAACCAAGATGCGACATGCGACATCCGACAGGAGACATGCGACATGCAACCTCCGACAGGAGGCATGCGACATGCGACCTACGACAGGAGACATGCGACATGCGACAACCATATGAGACATGCGACATGCGACCTGAGACATTCAAAACTTAACAATCATAACAATTGCAGCATACAATCATGAGACATGAGACATATATTATATAACACATCATACGCAGCATATAACACATAATATATAATATGCGGCATATATCACATAACATATAATATGCGGCATATAGAATATAACACGGGGGAACCAAACCATAAATATAACTTTGACAATATTCTCATAAAATGTGGACCCCCTATAGATCATAAAATAGGGCCCCCCTATCCTCATAATGTAGGGCCCCCCAAAGACCATATATTCGGGCCGGGTAAACATTTAACAGGAATAATATTTTGCCCTGGCGCATCAAAAAGCCCTAGAGGCTAGAGGCTAAACACTCCAAAAAGCCATCAAATAACCCAAGGTTGTGCGCAAAATAGGTCTTAAGATAAATACTTTGTATGGGTGAAAATACTTCCATCAAATACCCCAAAACTTATCTTTTGCTCATACTCGAGTAAAACAAAAACTAAAATCAAAATAAAACTTCTAACTATCTAAAACAAAGAAAATATTTTTGGATTTTTCAATTCATACGAAAGGTTGTTGGCACAAGAAAGTCTCAGTTCTTTACAACACACATAATCTACAAGTATATGATGAACATGGGATTATATTTACATGGATGCATCTAACATATAATTCTCAACCACAATATGATAATATGAATGAATATATGGGAGATCAATGTTACAAAAGTAAGATATTTTATAGGGTCACTTGTGTCATGCTCTAACTCAATGATAATAGATATATTTCTGCACAAGACACACTCATATGCATGTTAAAACAATACTGTCAACCCGGCTACTTTTTAGAAATCAAATATGTCTTATGGCTTGTAATTGTAAGTACCCAAATCTGGCTCATGCCTTCCGGTTAAATTTCCCGGCAATTTCGGTAAGTTTTAGGTAATTCCCTGCATTTTTCCAAAATGCTCCGAAACATTCCTAACTGTTTTTAATTAAATAAAGGCTGAAGGGAATCCTTCCTAATTAAGAAACACGTTTTTAATTAGGAGGGAAGCTTCTAGAATGATGCCACCTTGCATGGTTCTAGAATGCCGAGTCATCATGGATAAGACCGCACGGCCTCATTTGCAAAGGGCTCGCAGCCTCGCACGGCTTCATTAGCCTTATCCAGATCGCCTATAAATAGAGCCCTCCTCTACCCATTTCAACACAGAACATATGAGAAAAATACTCAATCCACTCTAAAAGACGTGAAGAAACTGCTGGGAATTCAAGAAGAAGAAGAAGGAAGGCCAAGAAGCTTCATCCCTCCTCCTTGAAGACCAAAGATCGACCTCTCCTCCTAGCTCCGTCCCGAGAAGCAAAGGAAGTCATTGGTAACCTCGCACGCCCTATCCTTGCATCCTAATTGCTTTATAAATTGCTCATTGCATTGTCTTTATATTGCTTGGGACTTGGTAGCTTAAAGATCACATCTTTATCATCCCCTTCCCCTTTGCATGCATTAAGACCTCATTTGTCATAAAAATGTAGTCTTTTTCATAAAGGTGCATCCTTTGCACCTAAAATCCCTATTTTCCAATAAAAATGTTATCTTTATGCATCATTTGCATATAAAGATCAAATCTTTTTCAATAAAAATGCATCCTTTGCATCAAAACCCCCTTTTCAATGCATCATTTGCATAAAAATCAAATCTTTATGCATCATTTGCATAAAGATCATTTCTTTCAATCAAGAAGCATCATTTGCAACCTAAAAATGTCATCTTTTCATTAAAGAGTCATTTTTTTATCATGCATTTCCCCTTTCCCCCAACCTTGGAACGGACCGGTGTAAAAGTTCTCATCTTTGCATCGTTCCTTCCATTAAAGGTTCATGATTTCTTTGGGAAAAGGATAACCTTGAACCCTATATCTCCGATTATCGCTTAAGAATGAGTATGAAGCCTCTATACGAGCTCGACCGTCTTAAAGCGTAGGATTGATGGGCTAAGGACATTCCTTCCTAAAGAACCTCATCTTTGACCCAAAAGAGAGTCATTCTCTCGATCACGCAAGTCCCGAGGGTCCCGAGGTTTAAAATGCGATGATCATAAGTCATAAGATGAGGACGGGATCATAATCCCAAATACATAAATTCCAAGGAATCCCGAGCGACAACCAACAAATGGTTTGTACGTCCGGAAGATAACTTGGGACATTCCCCCCTTCATTTTCAAACACATGCACACAAAGAAAGCACGCAAGCAAACACGATTAATGAAATCTAGGGAGACTTGCTCCGGCAAGGCACTTTGGGTGAACGCCAAACGTTCTTCCCAAGGGGTAACTTAACCTCCGAACCCATAAAACCTTTTTTTCAAAGTTTTGAGGTAATCAAAATGGCGTGGCGACTCCGTTTTTCAAATAACTCGGATGTCTTCAAACTCGCGTGAATCCAATAAACACAAGAATTTTGGGCACACATTCACAGTTTGGCGACTCCGCTGGGGATCATCCCAAAGGAGAAAAGCTTTATTTTCAAAACAAAAGTCGATACTTGGTATATAGGTGGACCCCACTTACCCTTCCTGTATCGCTCCCTAACCCGGGGCTTGGGATAACAAGGTGGTTTAACAATCCCACGTACCAGTATCCCTTTTTCGAAAAAAATAATTTTAAGAAAAAATATACGAAAAAGCTTTTCCCTTTGAGCGGGTTAGACTCCCGTTGCTGATTTCATTAATCGTGCTTGCTTTCTTTTACCATACATTGCATCATTTGCATCTTGGAATCTGTGCATACTTTGAACGGGAAACAACCCGAAAAATAGCAAAAGGAGTGGAACCTGGAAAATTGATCCATGCAGTCGTACGGCTAATCCTCATAGGATTCTGACCATACGACCTCAGTGGCAATTCCACCAGGAAAAATCATGGTTAATCTGGGCAGTCCTAGCGCCTTGGGGCTATTCACTCCATGACCGATCGGGCTCCTTAAAATTTACGTGCTTACGTGTTGCATTTTCCCCCGTCCCGAAAATCATTCCTTTAAAACACATTTATGAAAATCTCTGTTTTAACTCAAAAAGGAACAATTTTAGGAGACCGCACACTACGCGCACCTGATATATCCTGTACACTTTTGCACGCACGTCCCTCAAACCCGAGGGTGGTTCCAGCTGCAGTCACGGACCGCCTTACGATGCTCCCGGGCGCGCACGGAATCATCCCAACCTCCCCATAGCGGCCGGTGTCGACCAATGCACACCCGTGTCACACGTTTCAAAAATCCGTGACTTTTGGTTGGTTTTTGGTCTAGTCCGTGTCATATAGCCCAGTTGCATACCCACGTAAAGGTCAAGCCTTAGCTCATATCGGAAACCAAGATTTTCGCTCAAGCGAAATTCTGCCGAAATTCCGACAAGGAAAAATCGGTGGGATCTTGACTCCGACATTGACTATTGACCTTGACCCGCACGGAATGCGTAAGAGTCAAGGCCAAGTCTTTGCCAAAATAAAAAGATCTTTCGCTCAAGCGAAGCTCTGCCAAAATTCCGACAAGGAAAAATTGGCAAGATCTTGACCGGCATTGACTTCGATTCCGACTCGCGCACTGCGTATGCAACGAAGTTCAATGTGACACTGTGTCATCCGGCTTTTGCCGCCCGACCCATGCCTATTATATTCTCGGACATTACCGAAAGTCAAAAACCGTCATTCGCTCAAGCGAAACTCTGTCAAAGATCCGTCGAGGCAGAGAGACGAGACTTTCACGGTATTGCCTTGACTATAATCCGCATCGCTCGTGCGTTGAAAGGTCCTATGACCCGCTAGACCCGATAGGAGCGTTCTTTACTCTCGGTCGGTGGGATCCGCGTGCCCTATAGGACCCTCGCCCGGGCCGCCCACCCTGGGAGGTCGAAATACAGGTGGAATACGAGGGGCTTATAGACGTAGTGACGGAACCCACTGATCCAGGATCTAGAGTAGTTGTGAAAAAAGAAGGGCAGAATCCCTTTTCCAACCAAATAGATATTAATAAAATACACTGTTTTAAGTAAACTTGAAGATTCTAATTTGCATATTGCCTGAGCCTTCAGCCTAAACACCTACCCCGAGTCTAAACCTTTCCTATCCCTTTCCCGCAGCGAGAAAAAGTGGGTGAGAACACCGGGTCGCAACTTGTTAGCGCAGAATCCTCAGACAGCCGCTGTAATCCTCGGTTTGTCGCTTTTCGGTGTCAAAATGGCCAACATGGTAATCCACAATGGTAATGACCAAGCTGGAGGGGCTATCCCAGCTCAACCCAAGCCTCACATCCGGTATGATGTATGTGATTGTGAAGATCGCCGAGTATGAGTATCAAGAATGGATCAATGAGGACGGCTCCTTCAAGGAAGAAGAAGAAGAGAAAGTCCACACAGCAGAAGCTTAAGGAAAGATATGAAGCCGGGGACAAGAGCATAGGAACTTTAGGAGAACCCTTCAGTGCAAGTTCGACTACTATGTCGCTTATGCCAAGGAACCCGTCAAAGAACCCGTCACCCCAAGCACGGTCCACTGATATCCCCATGTACAAGTGATCCTCTTGAAACGTAAAATGCTGAATTTGTGGCCATCGTGAAGTTCAATGAGAAGCTATCGTATCTCGGCGTAACACGTAAAGCCTATTGAATACGTAGCTACCAAGGAAGAATTAAGATCCTCTCGAAAAGACTTCATCAAGATTATCCAGGCCAACCCTTCTGTTGGCTACACCGACAAAGTCGTGGTGTCCAAGATCGCAAGGAGAAAATGAGTTATCGCAATGCATTGATAAGATGAGCGAATTCTTCACTAATGAGTCCAGTCGCTACGGAAGAGCTAGCTGAAAGATTGCAACAAGTTACTTTAGTTCCCTCACCATCTTTCCATGATGTTAGGCACGTTAATGATTTCCGGCAAGCTTTTGATCAGCTCGAAGTCTCCAACTTTCGAAGAACGCCGCAAGACTGCTACTCCCTGTGGCAACAAAGAAGAAGGAGTGAGATCCCTCCCAACCCTTGCCAAGTCCCCCTCGAGTCAATAAGTAGTGTAGGGTCCAGAGTCTATGTCGTCTATTCGGTTGAGTCGGGAATCTTCGAATTCCAGCCTCGTAGTCATCCGAAGGCCTCACGCCCGAGGATTATGAAAATGTAATCGATGTCATCTTTCCCCTTATCTTGAATGAAATGACAAATCTTTACGATTATCCTCTTATTGCCAACTTAAAAAATGATAAATTAACTCAAAACTTAACAACAGCTTAATAATGAATCATTTGAACAAGATGCAAACACACTAAACGAACAATACATTAAAGAAATCTTTAAGCGGGTTTCGTAAAAGAGGAAAACCGGGCCCAAGCCGCCGAGGAGGTTTTGATAAGTGTGAACTTGGGTACTATTGAGGAACCTAAAGAGACACTGATTGGAAGCTTCTTCCGGGGTTGAAAGGGACAGATTGATTGAGCTCGGAGAATACGTCGACGTGTTTGCATGGTCATACAAAGGATATGCCGGGGCTAGACGGTTCGATAGTAGAGCACGAGAATCCCTCTAGCACCGGATGCTAAGCCGGTAAAGCGTAAGGCCGAGAAAAATCAAGCCGGAATGGTCTCTGCAGTCAAAGAAGAAATTGAGAAGCTACTTTGCGGGTAGGATTCATCGTAGTCATTGAATACCCGACATGGTTGTCCAACATCGTGACCGTAACCAAGGCCAATGGGAAGGTGCTTTGTGTGGATTTCCGAGATGCGAACAAGGCCGGCCCAAAGACGACTACCCTACGCCAAACATAGACATCCTGGTGGACTCCACTTTGCCAACTACGAAGTCAAATCCTTCGTTGATGGTTTGCAGCTACAACCGAGATCAAGATGGCCGAAGAAGACCAAGAAAAGACGGCCTTCACCACACCGTGGGAACCTCTTGTTATACGGTAATGCCATTCGGGCTCAAGAATGCCGGGGCTACTTACGAAAGCGGCGACCGCGCTTTTTCATGACATGATCCACAAGGAGATTGAGGTCTACGTAGACGACATGATAATCCACTCCAAAGGAGAAGGTGGGCGGCACTTTGTTGACCTACGAAAATTCTTTGAGAGGTGAGACGGCATTCCATGAGACTAAACCCCGCCAAATGCACCTTCGGAGTGACAAGGGGAAAAGTGCTCGGGTACATGGTCACGGAGCGAGGTATAGAAGTTGACCCCAGAAAGATCAAAGCTATCATGGATATGAGAGGCCACCTCAAACCCGCATGGAAGTCAAAAGCTTCATGGGAAAATTGCAGTACATTAGCCGTTTCGTCAATCGGTTGACCACTATGTGCGAGCCCATCTTCAAGCTCATGAAGAAGAATGTGGACACGAGAATGGACCGAAGAATGCCAAGACGCCTTTGACCGAGATCAAGGCATACTTAGTGCATCCCCGGTACTATGCCCCCACATAGACGAAGCCTCTTACGCTCTATCTAGCATCCTGAGACACGGCGAGTTGGGGGCTATGCTTGCTCAAGAGAAGAAAGATTCTCGGGTAGAAAGTGCCATTTACTTTGTCGGCCGGAAGCTACGGGGAGTGAGCTCAATTATTCGGCGTGTGAAAAGACACTGTGCGGGAGGCTAGTGCGGGTAGTCGGCAAGTTGAAGCATTATATGCAAGCCCACCTGTGAACTTGGTCTCGAAAATGGACCCCATCAAGTACATCTTTGACAAGCCTTCCCTATCGATGCGTCTAGCGAAGTGGTCCTTCTTCTTGGCGAGAATACGACATCAACTATGTGACCGGAAAGGCCATCAAGGGTCGAAGCATTGTCAGATCACCTAGCAAATTTCCCCAGTAATGAAGACGAGAGGGCACGAACCCCAATTTCCGAGATGAAGGGATCTTTGCGGTTGAGCACGAAAATAGATGGCGATTATTCTTTGACGGAGCCGCTAACAAAAGAGGAAATGGTGTGGGAATGCTATTGGTCGATCCGAAAGATGAGCATACCCCCATAGCCCTCAAGTTGAACTTTCACGCCACGAACAATGCCGCCGAGTATGAAGGCTTTGCATTCTTGGTTTGGAGGCCGCCTTAGAAAGAAATGTCAAGGAGCTCGAAGTTTACGGAGACTCGGCCACGATCATCAACCGGGTTTCCAACAAGTGGAAGGCGCAGACCCTAATCACGCAACGGTATCATGCCTATATGGAGGAGTTGGTTGGACGGTTCGGAGAAGTGACTTTCCACTACTTGCCGAGGGAAAAGAAACAGTTCGCGAGATGCCCTAGCTACTCTAGCCTCATTGGTAGAGATCCCCGAGGAAAAGCCATAAAGCCCTTCGAGTGGGTAGAAGAGAAGCCCCGGCTTTACGTTTGTGAAGTGGACACAGGACTCGAGCCTATAAAGGAACCTTGGTACAATCAGTTACCAATTCCTCAAAGACGGAGAGTCGGCTTTCGGAGACGAAGAAGGTAGACCAAAAGAAGGAGTCGAGCTAAAAGCTTGCGAGCCACGAAAAGGTTGGCTTCTCGATACGTCATTCTAGGAGGCAACCTATACAAGAAGCGGTATCAAGGACCACTCCTCTTATGTGTCACTCAAGAAAGAGCGAAGAGTTGATGGCCGAAGTCCACAATGGTCCACTGCGGTCCTCACATGAATGCCGAGCCACGATGCAAGTGATCCTCGGAATGGGTTACTCTTGGATCTCCATGGAAAGCAGTGCATTCGGCACGTCCGAACTGCGACAAATGCCGGCGGTTTGCCAACCTCAACCATCTCCCACCTCATGACACATCTTGCATGACGACTCCTTGGCCGTTTGCAACTTGGGGCATTGACGTGATAGGGAAAATATCCCCGGGAAGCAATGGGCACGAGTTCGTGTTGGTAGCCATCGACTACTTCACCAAGTGGGTAGAGGCCAAGTCCTACAAGGTCCTCACTTCCGGAAAAGTGGCCCGAGTTCATCAAAGAAAACATAATATGCGAGATATGGGGTGCCCAGCTGAGATCATTTCGATAATGGGTCACACTTCGAAGGAGGCTGCGATAGGCTAGCATCGAGAATTCGAGTTACTCGCCACAAGTCGTCCCCGTACGGACCTCGAGACCAATGGAGCCGTGGAAGGCTGCTAATAAGACACTCGAGCGGATCATCAGGAAGATGGCCACCCGTGGTCGTGATTGGCCCGAAAAGGCGCACCTAGCACTCTGGGGCTCTGAGCGTCTGTCGGAAACGGCCACGGGAGAAACTCCTTTTGCCCTAACTTACGGGATGGAAGCGGTGTTACCGGTGGAGTTGGAAATCCCGTCATTAAGGGTCCTCCTGGAAAAGCAGGTGTCAATGAAGTGGAATGGTTGCGCGGCCGGCATGACGAATTAGCCACCTTGACGAGAGAAGGCTAAAAGCCATGGAACACACCCGAGCCTACCGGAGGCGAATGGCAGGCGTTTGATAAAAGGTCAAGGCCGGAGACATCAAGAGGGTGACTTAGTCTTGAAAGTGAAGCCCCTACCGAGGCAAACCCCACAGGAAAATGGGAACCCGTCTGGATCGGCCCTTATGTGGTGCGAGAAAATGCGTCGGGAGGAGCAATGAAGCTTGCGAGACTTGGATGGCAACCACTTTTGTCCACCCGGTCAACGGTGATAAACTCAGAAGATACTATGTACGATAAAAAAAAAAAAAAAAAAATAAAAAAAATAAATAAAAAAAAAAAAAAAAAAAAAAAAAAAAGAAGAAAAAGTGCAAAAAGAGTAATGCCCGGCTAAATTTGAAAACCCCAAAAGGGCGGTCTAGGCAAAAGACGGGGTTGCACATGAAAAAAATATAAAAAAAAAAAAAGAAAGATAAAAAAATCCTAGTGCAAAAAGAGTAATGCCCGGCTAAATTTGAAAACCCCAAAAAGGGCGGTCTAGGCAAAAGACAGTGCACATAAAAAATTAGTTCACGGAATGAACTACGTAGACTGAGCCCCTTAGCCTTTCTTGTAAAAGGGGAACGTGGCGGCCATATATGGTTCGGTCTAAACAATAAAAAAAAAAGGGCAATCAAGCTTCCATGAAGTGCGTCCTAAACAATAAATAAAAATAAAGGGCATTTCGGTTTTCATAAAACGGGTCCCAAATAAATCGAGACATTTGAGTTTCCATGAAATGTGTCTTGATTAATTTTTAAAGATAATATCTCTTGTTCATTACAAGTTAAAAGCTTCTTGATGAGTTCAAGCACGGTCTACCTCTTAACTCTTGCTAACTTTGCTAAAAAAGATCTAAAATACAATAAAATGCCTAAATAAACTAATGTGTTTGCAAAATGGCAATAAGAGGATCTTGAGAAAAGACTTGTCAATCGTCATTCGGCGAGTCTTCTTGATCTTCTTCCCTTTTCCTCGGCCTCGTCGAGTCTTCTTCCTTTTCTTCTCAATAATGTCGGTATCCCTCATCCCGACCTCTGGTATCCTCAGCTGGAGCCTCTACCGGCCCCGTGTCAATGAGCGCTCTCTCTATACGAGCACGAGTCCGCACCTCCTCCCTGCGAGCCTCGGTCGAAGGAGCGACCTCGGACAATCTCTTGTGCAGAGCCTCCATATCTCGACCAAGTCACACGATTGGTTATGGCAGCTCGCCTTAGCCTCGGTCTCCCTCGAGTCCTACTCGAGTCACGATCGAGTCCCAATAAAGCTCGACGCCTATCCTCCAAGATAGCACGAGTCGCTCCCGTCTCCCTCTCGTACCGGTCAGTAGACGGTGGTCAAGATGGTGCTCTTCCTGCTCTGAAGATAGCCACAGGGTGGGAAAGCGGTATATGTCCAAGCCCTCGAGAAGAAAGAGAAGGCTGGCTGGATCTCTCATGTCCAATGACACCACCTCCATGGTCCGGATGTCCTCCCAATCACTCGATGGCTCTGTAAAGCCCCAATTGCTGGATACCAAGCGGGGGTATGTAGAAGGACGACCGGCGAGAATCACGGAACCCTCGCGGCATAAGACCCTGAAATATCCTCCTGATGCGCAACCTCCAATGTGGTATCCACCAACGGATGTCCGAAGTGGATAGCCTAGCCATCATCGGCTCCCGGCTACCACTGTTCTGTTGCCTAGGTGCACCTCTCAGAAATCACCCAAGGGCCCGGTGAGTCGGCAAAGCCCCGAGGCAAAGCCCCGAGCCTCTCCTGCAACCACAAAGTCAACATAGCCGGACTCCCGGACCTCATGAAAGCGGTCTCCCGAGCCATCCTATCAATCCCATGAAATGTCTCTCCCAAAACCGGCGGGACAATATCCTTCCCGGCCACTGCGATCTACGACCATGTCCAAGAGACCACTATAGCAGATCCCAGCGGACTCGGCGGTGAACAAAATAGAGAATACGCGAGAGAATGAAAGCATCCATAGCCACCGTGGTCGCGGCCATATACGGAGACCCAAACCTGCCGGGATATCGAAGGTCAATCCTATCAGGGGCTACCATCATCCTCTCGGCCTCTCCCGAAGGAATCTGCGAGAAAAGATGCAAGCTTTACCGTCACCGGCACGTCTCCGATCAGCGGAATAGATATAGCCTCAATCTCGGGACCCCCAATCAAGGCTCACGAAGTCTTCGTGCGTTGGGACAATTTCGTTGTAAGAGAAACGATAAACATGTCTCCGGACATCCCAGAACTTTCTTTGCGGCTCTCAACGAGATCCCAATCGGGCGGGAGATCCCTCAAATGCCATAAAGACTTGATCTTGAAGGAAGAATCAAGCAGCCCCTTGTGATTTTGAAAGTTATATCTCGCCCAAGATTGAAGACCGGATAGAAAATGGTCTCGTTTCCCCCTTTGCAATCTAACGGGATTCTCCATCGCAAAATGATCAAAGATGGTGCTTTTAGGTCCAAAATATGCTGCAGGAACAATCGGGACAAGTCTAGAGTGAAAATGAAATGAAATGGCCAAGCCTTGCTTTTATTCGAGAAAATAACCGGCTCGAGACAGAGCGTAAGCCGCACGGCTTCATTTTGCCCTCGAGGCCATGCCGCACGGCTACATTAGCCCTCTGCGAGAAAAATTCTGCGGCAACCAAGATTCTGCCCAAGGGAGTTTTCACCCCACTTTTTCAACCAAAACCTGTACAAAAACATGTCCAGGAAGCCATTCAAGCATTTATACACCATTATAAATCATTTTGGCCCATTTTCGGCCCCAATTCCAAGCAAAAGTCGCCCCGAGGCTCGAGATAATATGCAAATTGAAAAAGCATGAATTAGAAAAGCAATTAAAATGTAAATACAATGTTTTCGCCCCATCGGCGCCCAAATAAAGCAAAAAATAAACAAAGTGTGCATAAAAATTGTAAATTGTTTGTTTTTGTTCCAAATCTATTCTAGAGACCTCCTAGGCCTCCGATTCTTCTTCATCTTCATCATTTGCTCGGCTCGTAGATGCTAGCCTCCCTCATCAAGTCCTCACAGTCGCTCACATCGGATAAATGGACATTATCGTGCCCATACTCGGCCAGTTTGCTCCGGAATGTCGGCGTTGGGTCCCCGCCCGAGGCATAGCCTTTGGAAGAGTACTCCGAGGCCGATGAGGTAGGCCATTGTGCCCCAGACGTGCCGTCTCTTGCGCCCCGAGGCTCTGTGCATCTGCTGCCGCCTTCGAAGCGCGAGCCGGCTTCCTCGAAGAGGCCAGGCACATGTCCTTCCGGCCCATATCTGCACGACCGGCCTATCATAAGTGCGAGTTTGGAACACGAGAAAAAAAAAAAGAAGAAAAATCTCGAGAAAATCTCGAGAAAATAGCAAAAAACGAGAAAATGCTGAAAGCTAAAAAGGGAATAAGACCCTAAGAGTACACTTACGGTGCTATCGGGCGGCAAGGTGTCTTGGGGCTCCCTAGCATCGGGGACGAGTATCCTCATCCTCCTTGGCACTCCATGGACCACATAGGACGGATGTGCGGGAGGGATCGGCGGAGTCGGTAGGCTCATCCTCCCCATATCCACTGAGTGACCGCCGGCTTCGCTAGCACGTAGGCGTCCTCGGGCGGCTGCTCCACAAACACGGCGTAGGGGGTGTCCATGTCGAAGTACTCCTCCGCGGCCACGCTGCACACAGTACCTCGCTATCTCATCCTACGGCCGGTCCACAGGCTGCGGCATCCGTCTTTGGAGGGTCGAAGGAGTAATGGCATCTAGTGGGGAACATGACCATCTTTGTCTCGAAGCGGTCCCCGGATAAATGACATCACATGTCGGCCAGTGAGCCACCTCCTCTGCCTCGTCACCTCTATAGCATCTCCCGGCCAAGATCTCACGGATACTGCGGGGTAGAAGTCCACTCCATCGTGCCCGTCCTGTTGATGACCGGCCTCACCATTTTGTAGTCGAAGGTAATCCGGGTCTTCCCAGTGAATTTATCTCTCGCGTCTCCCCTCCGGCGAACCATAGCGGGGAAGATGGTGACATCACTCTGCTTTGGTTCCAAGGGAAGAACCCGATCACCTCGCAAAACCGAGGCTGCATGTTCAAAACATCAAAAGGTCATTCTCTCTCTTATAAAAGTCTCAAGACAGAAAAGAAAAAAAGAAAGAAAGGAGACTACCTCGAGGGCAAAGAGAAGCGATCCATGGAAGCGGCCTTGTTCAGTGTACATATCCGAGGAGAAGTAGAGCTCCGCCAATCCGGCCTCTCCCCGAGACCGTCCCGATCCCGCCAACATCCTCAGGAGAGTCGAGGAGGCAAGTCATAGCTATCGTCCCGAGAATTAGCAAAAATGGTGACCAGATAGCATCAACCATATGAATGCTCTAGCCGGTGTGGGCGATCACATCATTAGCGGCAAAATTACGTATGGAAGTACGGGTGCCACCTCGACATTCCGTGTCTCCATCCCGGCCCCTTCGGAATCGGCTCAAACCCGACCAAAGCTTGGAACTCCTCGGTGTGATGTGGTCCCTCAAGTCACGGGCCTCCCGGTGAGCTGTAAGCCCGTAATAGCGGTGAAATCGGCGGGAGTCCTGTCGGCTCTCCCCGGCTCGGGTGAAAGCTATGTGTCTTGTCCCACGAGAACTCGGATAGGGCTGGACCAAGCCCTTGCTCTTAGAGGTGATGTGGACACCCCGGCCGATAGCCTCTACAAATGCATCCAAGCGGTAGCCCTCGCAGTGCTTGGGATTCATCCCATCCTTCTCAAAGTCGGCATCCTCTGCAGCTTGACCGCTACCTCAGACGGTCCTCTAGACTTGTTCTCCTGTAGACAAGCACATCAAAAGAAGCGTCGAGTCCTTCATATCATTTCAAAAGTATGCATATATTCGAAAGTGCGCATATTTTCAAAGAAAAGCATTCATAAAAGTTTTTCTAGCATAACTGTTGCATCAAAGACGTGTCTTTCATCACTTGAAACGCGTCATTGCTTTCCTAAAGCACAAAATCACAATTCTTTGCACATAAGCATTATTTTTCAAAAAAAATGGCATGCATGAATCATTTTCATCTTCCAAAATCATGTTTTCTCATTGAAAATCAGAATTTTGACCTAGTTCTAGCACAAGGCAAGAACTCCGTCTCATATTTTAAAAAAAATTTTTTTACTTCATTTTGCGAGAAAAAAGTGAGTCATTCTCATATTTTTCACCAAACAAATTGCACATTGCATATTCTTAGCCTCATAGGTTGTTCATGCATCTCAAAATCATTCAAAAATCCTAGGAAAATCCTAGAAAAATCCTATAATTCGGGTCAAGCCCTAAATCATTCAAAAATCAAGCAAAAGCAATCGAATTTGAGCCAAATAAGATTGCTTACCCCAACCGATCGCGGGTTTGTTGATTTATGCTCCCTTCTCCCCGGATAAAGCTCCGATGGAGGCGTAAGGAAGTCATACTTCCTCTCCGTCCTCACGAGCTCCTTCCTCCTCCTTCTCGCGGCCGCCGAGATGTTTCTCCTCGCTTGCCTTGGTATGGGATTGCCCTCCGGATCCATTTCAAATCAAAGGGAAGCAAAAGGGGTTGAAGAATTTCGAAAATTCTCTCTCTCTTTTCTCTCTCTCGGCTGAAGTGGCGGCAACAAGTGCCCGGTCCCGTTCGAATCGATTTTAAATAATGCGGAAAAACGGATCTCTAGCCGTACGGCTTCTTTTTCTCCATCTCATGCCGGGCGGCTTCATTCGCTACGAGCGAAATTACAATCCACCTTTGGACCTTCCACTTGGGCGTGCAATTTCCGTTATCTTTTAACCAAGATAACATCTTTTCGAGAAAATATCCCTTATCTCTTTAGCAATCAAGCTTTATTCCCGGTCGCCTCAGTTAATTCCGTTATAACGGGATAACACTAGGTGACAACCTCAGAATTGTCGGAACTCTAAACTTGTGCTACCTCTATCCGCGAATAGTGAAGTATGCCCAAGTCATTCCAACTTGTGCTACCTCTATCCGCGAATAGTGAAGTATGCCCAGTCATTCCAACTTGTGCTACCTCTATCCGCGAATAGTGAAGTATGCCCAAGTCATTCCAACTTGTGCTACCTCTATCCGCGAATAGTGAAGTATGCCCAAGTCATTCCAACTTGTGCTACCTCTATCCGCGAATAGTGAAGTATGCCCAAGTCATTCCAACTTGTGCTACCTCTATCCGCGAATAGTGAAGTATGCCCAAGTCATTCCAACTTGTGCTACCTCTATCCGCGAATAGTGAAGTATGCCCAAGTCATTCCAACTTGTGCTACCTCTATCCGCGAATAGTGAAGTATGCCCAAGTCATTCCAACTTGTGCTACCTCTATCCGCGAATAGTGAAGTATGCCCAAGTCATTCCAACTTGTGCTACCTCTATCCGCGAATAGTGAAGTATGCCCCGAGTCATTCCAACTTGTGCTACCTCTATCCGCGAATAGTGACGTATGCCCAAGTCATTCCAACTTGTGCTACCTCTATCCGCGAATAGTGACGTATGCCCAAGTCATTCCAACTTGTGCTACCTCTATCCGCGAATAGTGACGTACGCTCAAGTTTCCCAACTTAAGTTACCTCTATCTCCGTCATAAAGAGATAGCGCCATAAGCTCTAGCTTCTTCGGTGACGACCTCCGAATTGTCAAAATCTCAAGGATCCTAGACATCGCTCCTAACTATCTAGTGATGCTTGAACTACGATCAAGGCTTGATTCCTCAGGGATACGTAGGTAGCCTTTTATAAAAGGTCCGACCATTCGACCACTTTGGTCACCCTGTTCCTTTGTCACTCCTCAGTGACAAAGCGCCCCCTCATAGAAGTTCAAATATTCGACCACCTGGGTCACTCCTAGCATATCCCCAGTAGGATCAATTGCTTGACCTCCTAGGTCATTTTCTCTTCTTCCTTCCCCAGAGGATCCTAATTCCGAACTACGGCTGGCTTGATTCCTCAGGGATACGTAGGTAGCCTTCCAAAAGGTTCGGCCATTCGACCACCTTGGTCACCCAATCCGATCTCGGCATTCGCCAGATCGGATCCTTTGCTATCGACAACCCCACTCGCCTTGCAAGTGACGTTGCCGAGGGCTGTAAGTACCCAAATCGCTCATGCCTTAGGTTAATTTTCCCGACATTTCGGTAAATTTCCGGTAATTCCCCGGACCTTCCTAGTGTTAGGAAATGTCTGGAGCAGTCCAAATTTAAAATTATGGCTGTAAGGAGCCTTCCTAATTAAGAAAACACGTTTTTCTTAATTAGGGGAAGCTTCTAGAATGATGCCACCTTGCATGGTTCTAGAATGCTTTGAGTCATTATGGATAATGCCGCACGGCCTCATTTGCAAAGAGCACTGCGGCCGCACGGCTTCATTAGCCTTATCCAGTTGCCTATAAATAGAGCCCTCCTCTACCCATTTCAACACACAATATATGAGAAAAATACTCAATCCACTACTGAAAGACGTGAAGAAAGCTGGCAGGAATTCAAGAAGAAGAAGAAGGAAGGCCAGAAGCTTCATCCCTCCTCCTTGAAGACCAAAGATCGACCTCTCCTCCTAGCTCCGTCCCGAGAAGCAAAGGAAGTCATTGGTAACCTCGCACACCCTATCCTTGCATCCTAATTGCTTTATAAATTGCTCATTGCATTGTCTTTATATTGCTTGGGACTTGGTAGCTTAAAAGATCACATCTTTATCATCCCCTTCCCCCTTTGCATGCATTAAGACCTCATTTATCATAAAAATGTAGTCTTTTTCATAAAGGTGCATCCTTTGCACCTAAAATCCCTATTTTCCAATAAAAATGTTATCTTTATGCATCATTTGCATATAAAGATCAAATCTTTTTCAATAAAAATGCATCCTTTGCATCAAAACCCCCTTTTTCAATGCATCATTTGCATAAAAATCAAATCTTTATGCATCATTTGCATAAAGATCATTTCTTTCAATCAAAAAGCATCATTTGCAACCTAAAAATGTCATCTTTTCATTAAAGATTCATTTTTCATCATGCATTCCCCTTTCCCCCAACCTTGGAACGGACCGGTGTAAAAGTTCTCATCTTTGCATCGTTCCTTCCATTAAAGGTTCATGATTTCTTTAGGAAAAGGATAACCTTGAACCCTATATCTCCGATTATCGCTTAAGAATGAGTATGAAGCCTCTATACGAGCTCGGCCAGTCTTAAAGCGTAGGATTGATGGGCTAAGGACATTCCTTCCTAAAGAACCTCATCTTTGACCCAAAGAGAGTCATTCTCTCGATCACGCAAGTCCCGAGGGTCCCGAGGTTTAAAATGCGATGATCATAAGTCATAAGATGAGGACGGGATCATAATCCCAAATACATAAATTCAAGGAATCCGGCGACAACCAACAAATGGTTTGTACGTCCGGAAGACGACTTGGGACATTCCCTCCTTATTTTCAAACACATGCACACAAAGAAAGCACGCAAGCAAACACGATTAATGAAATCTAGGGAGACTTGCTCCGGCAAGGCACTTTGGGTGAACGCCAAACGTTCTTCCCGAGGGTAACTTAACCTCAGAACCCATAAAACCTTTTTCAAAGTTTTGAGGTAATCAAAATGGCGTGGCGACTCCGTTTTTCAAATAACTCGGATGTCTTCAAACTCGCGTGAATTCCAATAAACAAAAATTTTGGGCACACATTCACAGAAACCCTCCATTCTCGACCAGTGCTTCAATGAACCCTTTCCATTCACCAGTCAGGTTCTTATAAGGAACATTGTGTTCTAGGATTTCGGATATGTACGGATCTGGGCGCGGGCTTTGTTGTCCTTCATCCTCTGAAGTATCCGAACACTGACCACAGGTGCATCTTACGAGGTGCAGCTCTTGGGGGCCCATCCCTGCGGCATTTGACTTGCATTTTCCGGTGGTCCTTCATCGTCGCTTGCAACCAACCATTGTGTCTGGCTCCCATGGGTGTCATTTCAGGCATGATTGTTCAGATTGTTTCCGGATGCGGGGCCTCGGTTGACTCTTCGCTCTCGTCATCATCGCCGTCGTAAATCGCCAGCATTACTTCAGGGAATCATCTTCCCATTACTACGGGATTTGGTGAGGAGGAACAGCCGATCAAACCCGTTAGGGGAATATGGGTGTGTGCAGCCGCAGAAATTGTCATATGCTCCCATTTCCGGAAATGGTAGTTGTGACTCCGCTTCTCCTCCCAAAAACTGCGGGGGAAGAGTGAGAGGGGGTGGCACGTATTTGACTCACGGCAGGATATAGAAAGAATCCTCCTCCTCTGATTCTTCGCTGTTCTCGGGATCATATTCAGCCTCTCCCAAAACCAATTTGCAAAAGTGTACTAGCTCCAGATGCTCTTCGGCCTTTTTCTTTGATAAGCCCGATACGGGCGCTCGCGGAAGCTTTCTTGCTCGATTCTTCTCGATTGTTCTAACCATCTTGTGTAAATGGTTCTCTCATGTTTTGGCCAGGAACAGCCCCAGTTCTTGATATCGGCTTTCCCTCATCAGAAATAGCGGGCCTCGTATTCTTGCGGGAAGTCTCGACATGAGACCAAGGTGGGTTGATTCGTTCAATATCCTCAAGGGAGGGAATCCAGTCGGGGATCCTCGACAAGGTTGGCCATGGGTATTTGGGGACCTTCGTCGGTATCTTCACTGGGCATGCGAAGGTTCTCCGCATTCAATCATATTTACTGATTATGGTTCCTTGGCGGAGGATTTTTTCTGCATTAGGCCCCTCGGGGCCTTCCAACTTTCCTTGCTCTATCAATCCACTGGATTGCCTTTTTGAAGTGAAGCAATTGTCGGTCGAGATGTCAGTGAGATTGATGAAAAGCACAATATTTTGAGAGGTATCCACGGGAGCATTCGGATTCTGGGTTGGAAATTCTCCAAAGGCCGCGGCAAGCCTTCTTTCACAGTCCCTAAAGATGTCGTTCAGGGGCATTCCAAAGTTTTCGAGGTTCATGACCCGTAGTGCAGGCTCGTGGTTTTACGGGGGCAAAAGGAGTTGTGTTATTACATTCTGTCCGCGTAATTAATCATCTCTTTGCCTTTAGCGGGAGCCGAGGGCGGTGTTGGAAGGAGGAGCTCGATATACTGTAGCGGAGTGCGGCGGCGGTTGCGATTGTAAGCCTTTTCAAACTTAGGCTGCGGAGTTAACCGTGGCCCGTAAGTGCGAGTACGGGAAGTGGCGAGGAGGCTCTCAAATGTGGTTTCGGGCATGGCTGGAAGATGTCCAGTTGCTCCTCTTCGGAAGGAGGGATTGCCATTTCTTTGAGTTTGATTCCACCGCTTGTAAAAGTCCCAAACATTCTCGTCGGAATGACTGCATTTGTTGTTTGTAGAGTCAACTCTATTTGTTACCCATTCCAAGTTGGCCTTGTACTTTTACGTGAAGGCATTGTGTCTGGTCCCACGTAGTTACGGCTTCGGGTTTCAAACAGAAAGAACCATTTTAAGGCCTTTGGATTTCAAAGATGGCGAAAATAGTCGGCAGCTGGCTGATTGGTACATCCTTTGGCCTTCATCGCCAAGGTATACGTGTCCGAGATGAGTTTTCGGGCATGCGGTCCCATCAAAGAGATCCAGATTAGGCATCACGAATTTGTGGGGGCGGAAGGAACAATAGAGTCCGGGTGCAGTAGGCCGGAAAGTAGACTTCTTGGCGGTCAATTCGGCGATCTGCGCTTTCATTTCCTTGTGTTGTTCCATGAACCAAGCCGGATGAGGGTCTTGTGGTGGAACCATGGCATTCAAACCCGGCGGCCAGGCTAGAGAGGAGCTACTATCGGCGGCGGTTGGTGGAGGGAACGGCCGTCCGGGGACGTAGGTGAAAACTTGTCTTTGAAATTTGAGTTACCACAGGGAGCATGAGTAGGAGCACAGGCGAAGGGATAGAACCTTGCGGCTGCGGTTGATTTTCAGCGGCAAAGTGGGTGGAGGCGATCTGATGTAGCCGGATAGCTTGGATTTCCGGAGTGGGGCCCATAAGTAGGCTTAGGTGCGGGGCTGCTTGTCCACATTGTTATTGCATGGCGGGTGAGGCGATGGTGTATAACCAGAATGCTTGCGGTCTGGTGATTCTGATGAAGCTGGGATGGAGGTTTGGTAACCCATCGAACCACTGAGTGAGCAATGGGTTTGTGAAAATTTGTGGGAGGAGCGGGTGAGCTAACATCATTCCGAGGAGAGCTCCGGCGGTGTTGAGGCATCTTAGGCTGTTGTTGTGGCCACTTTGAGCTGTTGCTACGAAGGCCGGATTGATCGGTTCCAAAGCGTGGCGGGATCCCAGATTATTTGTGGCATTAGAGATAACCCAACCGTGAGAAGACATTCCGTGCGGCTTTGTCCCCATGAGAGCTGAAGGGCGGTTTGTCTTGAGTCGGGCTGCGTGGATCACGGTGGTGCGTGGTTGGGAGCTGGGTGACCCGAAGATCGAGGAGCATGGGTTGGTAGTGGTACCATAGGAGGTGGGTGGTGGCATCTGGGTAATCGGGCGGCGAGAGTGGGATTGGCATCCTCGTCTTCTTCCACGGTGAAGGTGCCGTCGGGGTTGAGGCGGCGGCCAAACCGTGGCTCTTAATAGCCTCCGTAAGGCTATTGAGTTGTGCTTCTGTCGTAATCTCATACGTTACGCTAGCGGATTCCACTGCTGCACATTGCATGCGAGGGTCCGGGAGGCGGAGTGACGTTATCCCTATTATTGCCGGGCGATGCGAGACATTGAAACCGGAGTCGGAACAAACGGCGAAGGCGATGATGCGGCTTGACTCTTCCCAACTAATCAAACGGTGACCGGTGTCGGAACCAACCTTTGTGAGGAGGCTGCGGGGGAAAAGGGACGAGGGTTCAGATGTCTGGAAATTGAAGGAGGGTAAGTGTTTGGGCTTTGGGCTCATGCAACATGCGGTTATTTGTTCACGTTTACTTAAAACATGTTTTATTAACCTAATCGGTTGAAAAAGATTGCTCTTCTTTTTCGCAAACTACTCTGGATCCTGTATCAGTGGGCCCCGTCACTACGTCTATAAGCCCCTCGTATTCCACCTGTATTTCGACCTCCCAGGGTGGGCGGCCCGGGCGAGGGTCCTATAGGGCAAGCGGGCCCCACCGACCGAAAGAAAAAAAAAACGATCCTAAAAGTCTGGCGGGTAATCGAGTCTTAACGAGCATTCAATGTAAATTACGGACAAAACTGACATCAAAGTCAAGATCATGTCCGAGGGCTCGACAAAAAGTCGGCATGATTTGGACTGATAAGCGCCCACAATTGATCTTGACTTGTCGTCAGTTAAGCCGTAATTAGGCATGGAATAATCATTAATCCTTGATGACTCAGTGTCAATCTTTGGAGTCGGTGTATAATTTGTGCCGATCGAGCCGAAGTCAAGGCGCCGGTCAATATCTTGGTCAAAGTCTGCGGCGGAAAACCGGCGGGAACTTCGGCGGATTAGGGTTCGAAAGATATTGAGTCGGTATGCCGACAAAGGCTTGAAAGGAAATGTCTATACACGGACGGGGCATGACACAGACCAAACTAAAAACCAGCGGGTCTCGGACAAAAGTGTGTCACGGACAAGTGCATGGTCGACACGAGGCTCCATGGGATGTTTGGGTAGTCACATGTGCTTGCACCGAGGCGTAATAAGACCAAACGAGCCGCGACAAGGATTTCCCCGGGTTAGGGACGTAGTGTGCAGTGTACGGTCACGTGCGCGTAGTGTGCAAGCAGTCTATCTTCTTTTTCTGAGTAAAATAGAAATTTTTTTCATGTGTCTCAAAAAGAATGATGCATGATTTTTTTGAAAATTTTCTTTTTTTTTTTTTGAAATTCCTTTTTTTTTTAAAGTAAATGCACACATAAGCACATAAACACAAAAATTCCAACAGTTAGGGACATGATTCCGACAGTCAACATTTTGACTTTTTCCGAGGCGGCCAAAACAACACAAAAATGTGCAAAAATCAACACACACAACAAATGATTTTTAATGCGGGACGGAAGCTTGACCCTCAGCTTTCCTTTTTTTTTGAAAACAATGATACCGGTACGTGGGATTGTTAAACCACAATTTATCCCGACTCGTGTTAGGAGGCGATAACGGGAAGTTTAATGGTTTCCACCAATATACCAAATATCATTTTTTAGAAAAGCTTGCTTATCAGCGAGTCGCCCTTTGTGATGAATGTGCCTAATTTTTCCAAAAGGACTTTGAAATTTTCGTTTCTTTGAAAAACCAATCGAAAAAGACCGGAGTCGCCACGCCATTTTTGTTTTAAGGGCCAAAACTTTGAAAAATGCCGAGATTAGAGATTTGGGTTCGGAGGAATCACGTTACACGCCGGGAAGGACGTTAGTGTGCACCGGAATGCCTCGTAAGCGAGTCTTCCAAGCTAAAAACCATTTGTTTGTGTGTGTGTGTGTGTGTGTGTGTGTTACTTTGGCCAAAATAAGTTGAAACTGAGGAAAGTAAAAATTGGGAATTCTTTATTAGACTTTGGACAGATCCCATAATTTTTGGTGTGATTTTTGGGTTGAGTTTTGATACTAAAAAGATTTTTGGAAGTTGGAAACCATTTCTGCCAGAATGAAAAAGGCAGTGGACACTTAATTTTGAAATGGATTTAAGGGCTTCAAAACTTCATAATCTGAGAAAACTCAGAGAATGAAAGTTGTTCCAGACACCTCAAATAAGATTTCTATGAAATAATTTTTCCATTTGGAGAAAATTTGAGGACCCAAAACCTTCTGGAAATCTCAGGTATGAGATCTGGACTTCCAGAGACTGGTGATCTGACCTTCAAAAGAAAATTTGAAAAATGGAGTTTTACTCACGAAAAAAATAAATTAAAAATATGTATAGAAATATCTGGATGTTGGCTACAAAAAGTGTTTTGTAGTCAACACCAAATTCCAAGTTTATCTGTGTCCAAAAAATTAGACCATGGACTGGGGTCTTAGAAAATTGCTACTGGACAGCAACTTCCTCTTGAAGAAAAACATGATTTTAAAGGGGATTTGGCATCCATGCTTGTCCCCATTTCCCTGGGTTTTGATTAGTTATCACTTGACATTTTAGTGGTGAATCAACTATATCAAACCATCCTTGGAGAGTACATTAGGACTAAGCACTTCATTTACTTGGGAAGGGGAATTTTATCCTTTGAAAATGAGATTTGATTTATGAAAATGATTTTTAGGGTTTTGAAAATGTGTTTTCTTTGCAAGTAAGTAAGAACACTTTGAAAATAATGTTGATCCTTGTAGAAGATCATCCATGGAGATGAACTTCCATGGTGATCTTCTTGGATCTAAGACAAGAAGATGAACAAACTACATTTTGGAGTTTGAAAATGTATGCATGAATGAAGGAGTTTAGGATAAGGAGAAGGTGGGTTTACCAATCTTCTTTGTGTTTTGAGTTTTTGGCTTGAATGTAAGAGTGTTTGAGGCTTGAATATGAGAGTGTTTGAGTGAGTGTGATTTTGGGTGAATAGTTGAGAAAAAGGTGACAATTCTAGAGAATTCTCACTTATTTTCTCTCTATTTTCGCCAAGAGTGCGATTGCAAATTGTGTTTCTTCTCTTTTATTTTTGAGATGAAGGCCTCAATTTATAGCCCTCTGGAAATTACATAACCATCCGCGCGGATGGTTCTGCGGCGATGCACTTGTTCATTAATTGCGAGTGCGAGGCTTTGAACACAAAGAATATTTTCAAAAAAATTCAAACTGATTATGTTTTTCAGCTTGCTAATTCGGGTTTTTTCTATTTCTTTTGCTTTTTGAGATTCTTTCTTTGGTTTATCTTTTTTTGGCAATCCCTAATCTACCCTTACTTGGTTAGAAATGTTAGGAATGTTAGGAATTGTTAGGAATATTATAACTTTCGTTAATTTTCTAACGAAAATACTAACAAGCTCAAATTGGAGCACTTACACATACCCAGCACTTCCTTTGACTTTTGACTAGGAGTATATGAAAGTCAATTTAATAGCAAACACTTTTATATTGCTCCGTTTGATTTTTTGCTTGGAGTATATCCCGATTACTAATATCCCAAATTGAAACGGAAACGGATTATTCTATGTTTCCTTTAGATTTTTTATCTTTCTATTTTGGAAAGGTCAGAACTTTTCTATGATTCTCTCCCAAATTGAAGCGGAAACGACTATGATTCTTACTAGTTTTATTAGTAAGAATAATAAATACAATATTCAAAAAGGAGGGTTGCAATTCAAATTTTCTCAAGACAATCTTTTCTATCATTGTTTTGATATTGATTAGTCGGCTAGAACAAGATGGGATGCATTTTAAAGGTGAAAGTGGAAGCAGTTATTGTACGCAAGAGTTCGAACGTAATTAGAAAGGGGGTAAAACGAGTTGCTTTGTACGTCCTCCCTTGAACTGCATTTTTTGGCTCAAGTGTCGAGAGTCGTACTACATAAGTTATGATAAATACACATATGGAGTAAGCATGCTGTAAGGATTCTTGTGGTGTGGTTGATAAACGGGTGGAACATCGAGTTACTCAAGCTAAAGTTAATTTGGGCAAGCCACAATTAGCAAGTCAACACTGACAAATTGGTTTTGGGAAGGAGAAAGGGGGGATGAGCCGAGTATCCTATGCTAGAGCAGCACTAACACATTTGGGAAGCAAAGAGGGAATCGAAGAGCAAGAATCTGTTGTTAAGGATTCCGGCGATATGGCCGCTTTATTTGTTTTGGTTAGCGAGATTCATAATGTCGGCGAATTGCCCAATTGCTAGTTGAGTAATTATGAGTGCCTAATGCAGTGACACGTTTTGGGTGTCTTGAAGACACATCTGTTTGTTTGGCGAAGTACAATTTGAGTGTCCAGGGGGATACACTTGGGTATCTGGAAAGACACATTTGTTTACTTGTTGAACGAGTCCGATCAACTGTTACATCAAGTTAAGCTTGGAGAAGTCCGATTGATTATTTATTTTGGAGATTCAAAGTAAAGGTGGAGATTTATTAGGATTTATCGAAGATGTTCGATGGAAGAGGAAATTCAGGATAAAAATTCCACGTTGATTTGAAGTCCGAGTTGGAAAAGGAGAAAAATTGAATTTAATTGGGTTTTCTTATTACTCAATGAATTTATTTTTTGGCAGTTCAAATTGTTCTCATTCATTTCTATAGATTATGGTTGCACATAATTAGAGAGTTTGTAATTGATGATTCTCCATAATAACAATATTGTTCTCCAATTGTCTTTGAACATATTCAAGTTAGCGAACCAGGTAAATATTGTGTTCGTGTGCATGGTATATTGTGATTATACATCTTCTCTCTTATGCATTTATAACAAATGTATTTTTGTAAAATATAACAGATAAACATGTGTTTTCATTACCTTTTTAACAAAACTATAATTGAAGACTAACGAAATTAGGTATTTGAATTTAAAAGTGAAAATATATTTACCAAAAATATCAAATCTTTTGACCTTAAGTATTCTTCACATAATTTGGGTGCCCTTGAAATTTAATGTCCTTTTTCAATTATTAACTTGATAAAGCTTCAAAAAAGTCTTTCTCTATTAGACTAGCTACAATGGGGGATGAAATGGGGGATGAAATCCTATTTCATCCAGCTCACCACTCCAATGGGGTATTAAAACTTGGTTGAATGGATTGACGGGATGAAAGTTTTCATCCCGTATGAAAACCTTTTTTTTTTTTTTTAAATTGGACACGTGTCGGCTTGGCATTGGAGGGGTACAAGGCGCGTGCACCTCACGCTCGGACGGGCGCGTGAGGCGCAGGTTATTTATTTTTATTTTTTTGTTTTCTGAACTTGCCACGTGTTAAATCACCATTGGTCCGTACTTTATTATTTTTTCACCCAATTATTTAAACTCAATTATCTCATAATAAATGATTTAAAAATAAAAAGAAAAATTCACCAAAATTCATCATTTTTTTCCCTACAAATTGATATAAGTTTCATTTGATTTGGATACAAAAAAAAAACACTCATTTTTCAATTTGAGCTGAATTATCACCTAGTAAATTAATTTTTTTAAATTTTTTTTTTTCACCAAAATTCATCATTTTTTTCCCCTACAAATTGATATAAGTTTCATTTGATTTGGACACAAAAAAAAAAACATTCAAAGTGGTGGGGTATAAAATAATGAGTTGAAGGGAGTTGAAATATTATTTAAGTTAGTTATTGGAGTGGGGGTAAATGAAATGGGTAGATGAAATATTAGATGAATGAGAAAAAGTATAAAAAGTGTTAGATGAAATGGAGGGGTGGTATGAAACCATTGTACCCAGTATGAAATTACTAAAATGCCCATATAAATACTTTAAAAAAAAAAAATTCTTCCCCTCCCTCTCCATTTCAAACGACGTCCCTGTTCTATTCTCTCTCTCGCTCTCAAAACCTACGCAAAACAACGACGCTCTCTCTTCTCTCTCTCACTCGACGAACGACGCCGACCACCACCGCCGATGAAGACAAACCTCCCTAAAACCGGTGGAAAGTCCGTCACTTCTTCCGCCGCTCCAAAAGTAATTATTTTTAACCTAGATTTTAAATTTGAAACCCAACAACAAATTTATGCCTAAAATGGATTATATAATGCTTAATGTTGTTTAAACGTATCCTAAATGGTTCTAATTGCGATTTCGTAACATTAATTTGGGTTTTTTGTTTGAATCGGATACGAATTCGTGTGCCTAAAATTTGAAATTGTCGGCGTGCGTTTCGTATGAACACATACGAAATGTCACCAACATTTCGGGTATTGGCATACGAAATGTAAGCGATTCATCATTTTACATTTCGTATGCCAATACCAAATGTTGGTGACATTTAAATGTGTTCATCACGAATGGTAACAACATTTCGGGTATTGGCATACGAAATGCCGATTCATCGGTTACATTTCGTATGCCAATACAAATGTTGATGACATTCGTATGAACATATACGAAATTTCACCAACATTTCGGGTATTGGCACACGAAATGTCAAGCTGGTTCTTGAATATTAATTATACATTATTTAATTTTTGTAGGGACGTAACCTGCGACGGCCTCTAATAGAAAGAGGAAGGCCGAGGAAGCGGTGCGGCTAAGAGCGGATAAACGGAGCAAAAAGATTCACGAGAAGAATGTCGTGATTGAGGAGCTGTGGTTGAGGAGAGTGATAGTGAGGGTAGTTATTCTAGTGAGGATTCATCTTCACGTACTCGGTCCGGGGTGCATACGTGCGGGAGGCACATTTATCTAGTGATGATGAGGAGGAGGAGGAGGAGGAGGAGGAGGAGGAGGAGGCGGAGGAGGCGGATGAGAGTGTATTTGTGAGGCCTCACAGAGGCGGAGAGGCACGGGGGCGAAAGGGAAAGGGTGCAGAATGACCACGGTGGCGAGTGAAGAGTAACCCGGTGGCGGCGAGGAGGTTCGGTTGTTGTACGGGTTTGGTCATCATCGAGCCCGTAAGATATGGGAGAACGCCACTTGTGAGCCGGTGTTGAAGCGCAACGAGGCGGCGAGATTCTAGATAAGTAAGTATATGGTTTGTTTATTAAATAGCCATTTGCAAAACATTATCAACAATCGAGATGACATTTCGTATGCCAACATACGAAATGTTGGTGACATTATTCGTATGTGTCCATACGAATGGTCATATGACATTTCGAGTATTGGTATACGAAATGTAAACTGATTCATCGGTTTACATTTCGTATGCCATACCCGAAATGTTGGTGACCATTCATTATGAACACATACGAAATGTCATAACATTTCGTATGTTGGCATACGAATATCATACGAATCTTGAAAGCTTGAGAGGAGTATTAATTATAATTTTTTGTTTGAAATCAACGAGGTTCTCCCATGCTTCTTTATCGGAGGATGATAGAGCTTGGTGGTCTCGTGTTGAGGGTACCGGCCTCCATTTCCTACATGATGCTTTACCATTTGCCGGCCTAGCATGGCGCTCCTAACGGCGTTTGTGGAACGGTGGTCTCCGAGACTAATACCTTCCACATGTCGTAGGGTGAATGACGATCACTATGCATAACGTCACTCATTATCCTAGGTATATTCTTGTTTGTTGTCTATTTTTTATAAATTACATAAATTTTATCAATTTCATAAATTTTATCAATTTTATTAATTATTTCATTTTTTCAATTTGTAGGCATCAGTTTGTTCGGTGGCCTGTTGGGAAGGCGGATCCGAGCTGACGCGTGGCCGTATCGAGGCACGCCTTGAGACATGTCGGAAGGGACGACCTACTCTTTAGATGGCCTCACTTCGTTCCTTTGAGTCCCCTTCCAGGCATGGTAGCGATGGCTGCCTACGTGCAATCATATTCCTCACTGGGCTCAGCGCTGTTCGTGGACAAGACTCGAGATAAGATGCCCTACGACTATCTTTCATTGTGCGTGGATATTGGCCAGTGGGGGCTCTGCATCTGGCAGGGGGCAGAGTACAGGTTGGCATATCTATACAGGGAGTTGGGGAAGGCATCTAGATACGGATCTGCGTGATTAGCGGTTGTTTGAGTCTTTTGGAGGTAATATTTAACAATCATTTAATAATTACAACATGCATTTATGGTTATAACATTGTTAACTTATTTTATTTCATACATTTGCGGGCACGGATATCTCTAGAGCACTTTCCGGTTTTCCGGAGAGATTGACCCGATTATGGACGGAGGGCAGGTAGAGGGCTCGTAGATGGGTACGTGCGATACGGTGGTAGGGATATGCCCCATCTATTGAAGTTTCGGTATACCCGGACACGATGACGGTTGATAGGGTGAGTTAGTTATATTTAAAGTTTTACAAATTATTATTTACGTTGACGGTGTCTAACAAATTCATTTTAGGTTTGTTGGACTCCTACGGCACCACCCCCGAGCGGCTTTTAGGTCTCATACTTAGTGGGGTTATACGCTTTCAAGATATCACGGAGGCGTATTTGCACTGATCGTATTACACGCCGGTTTGGGATCAATGAGAAAATCCCGAGAGACCCCATATCTTGCTCCCCCAAAATTGTTCATTGATAGCGAGGTCAAAAGGGGTACAAGAAGTCCTATGGAGGCGTGATGATGTATGGGAGGATTGGTTAGAGGACGGCATGGGGGTTTCGATCCGGGCGTAGATGGGGCCCGTCAGTGAGCACATCGGTCTGTTACTTCCACGTATATGCGGTGGTTCTGGCTAGGACTCATGTTCGGATTACTAATCCGAATCATGATGCCCTAGTTAACGTTCCACCACCGCCTAGGGTTGTAGAGGCACGAGGCATACTACGCCATTTGCTCACGGATGACAGTTTATCTGCGGATGTGAAAGATAAGATTAGACGGGCCATTGATCTATATGGAGACGCTTCATGATTATGTTAATTTTGGTTGTTTATGTTTGTTTGTAAATTTTGGATAATGTTTGTTTTGAAATATGTTTGAGATATGTAAATTTTGGATAAAATGTTTGTTTTTGGAATATGTTTGAGATATGTAAATTTTGGATACAATGTTTGTTTATGGAATATGTTTGGAATATGTTTGGAATATGTTTGGGATATGTTCATTTTGGTTGTTTATGTTTTGGAATATGTTTGGGATATGTTCATTTTGGTTTGTAAATATTGTTGGTATTTGTTTCGGTTTGTGTTTCGAGGGAGATGTTGCTCTCGGACTACCATCTCGTGTGCTTATACATGAGATGGTTTTACTCGTCTCGTATATATACACACGACATGTTTTCTTTTATCTCGTATAAACACACACGAGATACATTCTTTGGAGTAGTTAGTGTATTTCGTGTAATGTTCATACGACAAAAATGAAATAAGTCGTGTCTATATATACGCGTTATATATTACATATCGTGTATAAGCTGCGAGATGGTAGTACGAGGGCAACATCTCCTGAAACACAAACTGAAACAAATACAAACAATATTCTGAGCCAAAATGAACATATCCCAAACATATTCCAAACATATTCCAAAACTTCATACAAAAAATAATCAATACGCTATACACATAAACTTGGAGAATGTTGTGGAGAATCCATACTATGGTGTTAGATGATATGAGAATTAATGAAAATAATGGGTATAAATTTATGGGTGTTAAGACTAGGACAATGGTGTCACAGCTGCATGGGTGTACAACAGCAATGGTGTTTCTCTGTTGGGCTGTTGTCTGCGTGAATATCGTGTTTGATGTAGGGCTTCAGGGTGTATCTCGTGTGTATATACCCGAGATACTATGGTACATATCGTGTATACAAACACGATATAGTATTTGTTTCTGATAATTATATCGTATGAACAATACGAGATGCACACGATTACTTTCGTGTATTGTTCATACGAAATGTCTTAGTAAATATCGTGTATTTAGACACGACACACCATATAATAAAATAAAAAATGGTATACGGCTACCTCGTTTATTTTTTATTTTTTATACATTCTAGATGACATTTAAAGTGTTTTTCATCTACATGAGTTTCCTCAAAATCCAAATGGAGATTGAGTTACAAATATGTGCCATTATTTAGGGTTTTTAGGGTTTTATGTGTCCCGATCTTGCCAAAAATGGTATATGGCTACCTCATTTTTTTTTTTCTACATTCTAAATGACATTTAAAGTGTTTTTCATCTACATGAGTTTCCTCAAAATCCAAATGGAGATTGAGTTACAAATATGTGCCATTATTTAGGGTTTTTAGGGTTTTATGTGTCGATCTTGCCAAAAATGGTATATGGCTACCTCATTTATTTATTTTTAATTTTTTTTTCTACATTCTAAATGACATTTAAAGTGTTTTTCATCTACATGAGTTTCCTCAAAATCCAAATGGAGATTGGGTTACAAATATGTGCCATTATTTAGGGTTTTAAGGTTTTATGTGTCCCGATCTTGCCAAAAATGGTATATGGCTACCTCGTTTATTTTTTTTTAATTTTTTTCTACATTCTAAATGACATTTAAAGTGTTTTTCATCTATATGAGTTTCCTCAAAATCCAAATGGAGATTGAGTTACAAATATGTGCCATTATTTAGGGTTTTTAGGGTTTTATGTGTCCAGATCTTGCCAAAAATGGTATATGGCTACCTCATTTATTTATTTTTAATTTTTTTCTACATTCTAAATGACATTTAAAGTGTTTTTCATCTACATGAGTTTCCTCAAAATCCAAATGGAGATTGAGTTACAAATATGTGCCATTATTTAGGGTTTTTAGGGTTTTATGTGTCCCGATCTTGCCAAAATTGCCACTTGTCTACCTCGTTTATTTTTTAATTTTTTCTACATTCTAAATGACATTTAAAGTGTTTTTCATCTACATGAGTTTCCTCCAAAATCCAAATGGAGATTGAGTTACAAATATGTGCCATTATTTAGGGTTTTTAGGGTTTTATGTGTCGATCTTGCCAAAAAATGGTATATGGCTACCTCATTTATTTATTTTTAATTTTTTCTACATTCTAAATGACATTTAAAGTGTTTTTCATCTACATGAGTTTCCTCAAAAATCCAAATGGAGATTGAGTTACTGAAATATGTGCCATTATTTAGGATTTTTAGGGTTTTATGTGTCCCGATCTTGCCAAAATTGCCACTTGTCTACCTTTCGTTTATTTTTTTAATTTTTTCTACATTCTAAATGACATTTAAAGTGTAACTTTCATCTACATGAAGTTTCCTCAAAATCCAATATGGAGATTGAGTTACAAATATGTGCCATTATTTAGGGTTTTGTAGGATTTTATGTGTCCCGAATCTTGCAAATATAGTATATGGCTACTACTCATTTATTTTTTTTTAATTTTTTCTACATTCTAAATGACATTTAAAGTGTTTTTCATCTACATGTAGGTTTCCTCAAAATCCAAATGGAGATTGAGTTACAAATATGTGTCATTATTTAGGGTTTTTAGGGTTTTTATGTGTCCCGATCTTGCCAAAAATGAGTATATGGCTACCTACGTTTGATTTTTTTAATTTTTTTCTACATTCTAAATGACATTTAAAGTGGTTTTCATCTATCATGAGTTTCCTCAAAATCCAGAATAGGAGATTGAGTTACAAATATGTGTCATTATTTAGGGTTTTTAGGGTTTTATGTGTCCCCATCTTGCCAAAAAATGGTATATGGGCCTACCTCGTTTATTTTTTTAATTTTTTATACATTCTAAATGAAATTTCAAGTGTTTTTCATCTACATGAGTTTCCTCAAAATCCAAAATGGAGATTGAGTTACAAACATGTGCCATTCACTTAGGATTTTTAGGGTTTTATGTGTCCGATCTTGCCAAAAATGGTATACGGCTACCTCGTTTTATTTTTTTAATTTTTACCTACATTCTAAATGACATTTCAAGTGTTTTTCATCTGCATGAAGTTTTCCTCCCAAATAAATAAAGTGGTATCACTTAAAATGTGATAGGTTATATGATATTGTATGATCCCGAATATGAGCGTTTGTTGTACCCTTGTCATGTATAAGTGCATAAATTTTGCTCAATTAACAACCACCAAATTCAATAATATAACGCATAGCATATGCGTATCATTAACATCGTGTATGCGCAAATCATCGAAAGAACACGCTTCATTTATGATATGTTGTATAGATATACACGATATTAGGACATGATATCGTGTTTGTTGTGTACGAAATTAATGACAGAGTAGAATTTAAATTTCCGTATAATTTCATACGACCTCAATATTTAACTTGATTAGTTTTATGTCGTTGTAAAAGTACACGACATGAGAGAGAACTTCGATGTCGTCCTTTCGAAAGCCACTGACACACGAAGGGTAGTTTGGGAATTATTGGTGCGCCTTGTATGTAAGGTGCCTTGTATATAGAATTTACTGTGAAATTACATGTATTTAAAAAAATTAGAGAAAGTAATTTACACTTACTATATTTTAAAAATTATAGAAGAAAGTAAAAATGAATAAAATAAAAATTTCCATTTATTTTTCATGTCATGAATTTTGATTATTTAAAATGGCCTCCATTTTATTATCTTAATCAAAATCATTAAGAAATTCCAACACGAAACCATGCAAAATGATCTTTTGTACCTCCATTTAGTATTCATTTTCTTGAAAAAAAAAAAATCTACCCCTAGTTTCTAAAATGATCTTTCTCTTTTTTTTTTGAAGTTTAACTTTGATGGTGATTATTTTAAATTGATTTGATTATTAAATGTGAAAATCTAAAATTAGATTATTGATACATTATCAACAAAACTATCAATAATAAGTTTTAGATTTTCAGTTATGATAATCAAATCAAACTTAAAATTATTGCTTAAAATTTCATAAATAGTAACAGCAAAGAAGTGGGAATATTGTTGCAAATGACGGAGGAAGTATATCTTTATTATATTATAAGCTGCTCTTTTTTCCTTTTCTAAATTATATTTTTATTTTTCTTTTTAACTTGCCTTTATTTTCATCTTTTCTTTCGCGAATATGAGAAATTATATTTCATGAACTCAAAATCATTTATATACTACTAATCATCCGAACACAGAAACTCATAAGTCCAAATAATTTTGTCAAAACTTTTTCTGTTTCTTGAAATGTCAGATGACGAGCCCAACCCCTTTCTCTT